>JADLZK010012470.1:0-163929 GCA_015847255.1 Hyparrhenia diplandra | reverse complement strand
ATTGAGAGACTTCTTTCCAGGAATAAGCAGTCTCCGCCAAAATAGCATCCTTGCATTAGACCATGCACCAGCATTTATAGGATATCCAATTTATGTTCCCTGACTTCTAGGTTCTGTCTTTGGTTCTATCCCGCATGTCACCCGACGCAATTGTAGTAGAGAAACTTCAGGGTCCTGACTTCCTTGAGTGCTGTCATCTTGGAAAGAAGTCATGTGCATCTGCATGGCTAAACAGGCTTATTTTTCGGTCCCCTGTCTTTCATTAGCCTAGCTATCTTCCTTGCACATGCCCTGTTCTCCAATTGGAGCCACAAGTAGAACCATTTCTCTTCTCAAGGATCGACGTAATACATTGGAGAGCATTTATCTGAGAAGCTGCGCTGCACAACAATCTGATCATCTTCATCCATTGAAGATCATTGGCGCCTCGCCATGCTTCCAGATGATTGCATCACTATGTAATTGCTTCTCTGATCTAACACAGTTTTTGCTCAGTTCTTCCCAGGTTTTGCGATGCTGTTATGAAACCCAACCAAGCAATTGCATTTCCTTCTTGAGTTCTTTTTGCTGCCGTATTTTTGCATCCTGTCTATGCATCAATGCATGCTCATGGAGTTGTAATTAAAAATGACAAGTCGTTTCCTAGAACAACTGGTACTTGCCTGCGCATGTAATTCAAAAAGTTATTAGACATCTATCAAAAGCTAAAAGCACAACAGCGTTGAGATTAGATAAGCATAACATTAACATTAACATCATCATCATTCTTCTTTCAGATTTGGGCCTTCGGCTTTAACAGAGAATAAAAAGATTTTTCCTTTTTCTTTTTCTGGACGTCTATGTCTTTATAATTTTTATTCGAATCACATAGATGATCTTATTTTTAAGAAGTCCGCTTCAATGAAGACAATCACATAGATGATCTTAATTTGAGAAGTTCAGCGTCAATGAAGACAGTACGTAGAACTTGAATCGCACGTGGTTGCATATCTAAAGCTTTTGATCCTCTCACAGATTGCATAGAAGTAATTGCACTGAAAAAGCTGTTCTTTGCAACAAAAGGTAGTGATGCATCTAATATTCACTACTCTCACGACAATTTTGTGAAGTGCGCTATTTCCACTAGGACTTCCTATAAGATGTAATTCAATCAGAACACAGTTATTGATTTGCCTTCAAAATTTATGACCTGCATTTGTTGTGATTTGATTATTAGAATAACACTCACTCAACAAAAAGGGACTCACATATTTTGTCCCACTCTGAAATTTATAGGAGGAAATTTCAAGCCCCATAGCTGCTCATATTCTTGACTTCTATGATGGCGGCCTTGGTAACGACCTCTTTGCTGCGGCGACTACCACCTCCGGTCCATTCCCTGCCACTGATGATGATGTTTCTTCGTCTACCACTACCACTCCTCCTATCTGCAGCTACAGTGACGACGCTCCACCTGCTGGTGCCACAGCCTACTCCCCCATTGCCATCCTTCGACACCACTCTCACAGCCCTCCTTGAGGAAGAGCAACACCATGGCCTTGACACCGAGAGCTCCTTCCACAGATCGATGGCCTTTCAGAGGTAGCATACTATCCAACTGCCACCCGATGAGGCCAGCATAGGGCAATTCAACCAGATGGGACTTCCAGAGAACTTAGCTGAACAGGTGCCTCCAATGCAAATGAGCAGCAGTGCATCTGTCTTGATGCCACTCACTTCAGACTATGATGAGTGCTACACAGCAGCATTAGCTGGAGGAGGGTTCATGGGTCTGGATGGAGCCATGTATCAGCAAACCGGAGCAATTCTTCCAGGCTGCAATGCAGAAACATCACAACAGGGTTTCTTCAACAGTGCCAGCAGCAATAGTATGGTAATGATTGGCGAGTATCAGAAGATGATGGAAGGTGAAGGACTGACCACAACATATAACGATACAGATTCCATGCAAGGAACATTTAATACTAATGCAGAGATACAGGTAACAATCAAAAGCCTATGTATACCACAATGATGCCAGATAAAAAGCACACGTCAAGTAACCAGCTGACCATGCATATCATTCCGATTCTTACAAAGTTATATTAACTAAACAGGTAGGAGGAAGTAATCAGCACCTAATAAAGCGGATGCAATGGGAACCCAGCAACATTACCTCCAACAGAACTGTCAGGATTGGAAGAGTCCACATTCAAGGTTGTCCGCCTGTCACCTGAAGAGAGAAAGGAAAAGATCCATAGGTATATAAAGAAAGCGGAGCGAGAGAAATTTCAGCAAAAATAAAAGGTACCATTGAGCATTTCAATAGAGAAATACTTGTGCATGGACATCTTACCAATTCAACTGTGCTGACATACAACATAAAAATGCAGTGCGGCTTGTAGAAAAACCTTGGCAGATAGCAGGCCCCGTGTCCGTGGAAGGTTTGCAAAGAATGATGAACTCTGTGAAGCAGCACAATCAGGTTCCCAGAGCCATGAACATTATGAACAAGCTGTAAGTTTTTCAATTGTGCTACAGTTTTTTATCAAACAGTCTAGTATAAATGTATAACAAGAAGAAATGGACACAGTAAATGTTAAGGGTAAATGTAACTTCATGCACCACAGAGACAAATCTTGAAATACATAAACCATTTGTTTCAACTTTCTATTTATCCATTCTAAGAAAATAGTAAGCTAGAATATATACTGGACACCCATGTACACTAGTTACTGAGCACAAGATTGTAGTGGATGACATGATTTAAAGTCCCTGTCCCATTAAAATTAAGAGAAACATGATTCTTTCTTTAAGTATTCACATGGTTTTTAAAAAGCGAAAAACCTGGCATATTTCTGTGCATAGTTAACAAAGAACCTCTTTACCTTTTCAGGGCCATATATGAAAGAAGAAGACATGCTGGACACATCGCATTCTTAGCGCAACTAAAGCGGATTAAATTCCTACAACTACAAGTACAAATGCACCATTGAATCACATGGATATGATTCTCCAGTCTCAACCAAACGAATCCAAGGCTAAGACCCAGTGTCTTATTTCAAACTGTGCAACATGCGCGAGCACAGTCATTTACATTACTATAAACTTACAGCATTAGACGCTCAATTGCAGGTCAAGAACTTAGTTCAATTAATGGTAGATTTAATGTATGTGTCAATCTGCTGTCACTTGTATACTCATTGTCATAGCAAGTGAATGTGGTAGTTAGTCTCAAGAAGAGTGATTTGAGTATATAACACTATGTCAGCCTAGTAGAAATAAGTTCCGGATCTCTCTTTAAATATTTCTTTGTTGCAGAGTCTAGATTTGGTCTCGCTCAGAGAAATTCCAAAGGACAGCAAGTAGCAATGATACATCAGGAGTAATCAACATAACATGGTAACAGAGCATAGTAATAAGTAAAACTATGTGCAGAAGGATCAAGAGTTGGAACCAATGATCGAACAATATGAATAAGCACAGCATGTTTAACACTATACTCATGAGTTTAGCAAGGTTCATGATATTTCTGATAATTCATAGGCCCATGCAATTGGCAGAAATCCAGCGCGATCGATGATCTGTTTTGAGTGGAGTTATCCAAGGAACAAGCTACAGATAGACTTATATAGTAGTGTGTATCCACAGTTTCCTTAGAACAAAAGTTTAAAATCCTAATGAACTAAAAATGTCTCTGGAAGTAGAGCACTACCTGTGTGTCATTTTAATAAGTAACCAAACGTGCGAAAGGCGCATGCCACACTGCAAGTAGGCAATGTGTGAAGCTCTAGTAGTACTCACTTCACATTACAAATCTCCATTTTCAGCTACACAAGCTACAATGCGGTCAAATCTATAAACAATGGTCATTACAGAATTGGGACTCAGGGTGGCGAATGGCAATCTAGAAAACAACCAGTCAAAATTCCTATGTCAGGATTTACTCTTGTCCACACAGATTTTTATCCTTAAATTTGCTGTACAATTTGTTTCACATAGCTTGTCTGACATACAAGAATATATAGTTGTGCTGCACTGGATCCACCACCTCTACATAGTGTACATGTATCTGATCTGATATAGAAGCAAATGTACAAACAGTGATGCTGCTTCCGGCTAACTCCTCATTAATAATGTTGTCACCTGGGGCACACGGCACAGCAAAGGGAGAGCAATTCTGAGGCTCGCTCCCTCCACGCACCCCTCAGCATCCATCTCAGCTATAATGGGATCAAATAGTACAAGTTGTTCAGATTTAAGGCTACACCCAAGCAGCACGACTAAGCTGCTGGGCCTGCGAAGCGAGGAACCCATCGATCGCGTCCACGGCCTAGGAGTCGCCCCCAACCCAGACACAAGTGACCTCAGAGACGATGACGGCGGCGACCCGACGACCACACGCCGAGCGCTGCCGCCCGTTCCTGAACCCCTTGTGCGCACCTGGAGCCGAGAGGCACTCGACGATCTTTAGACGTCGCGTAGAGCGAAGCAGCTAGACTTGAGGACGGCGAGCACGGCGACGCCCACGGGCGACGAGAGCGCGGAGGGAGGCCGGCGCGGCGGCAGCGAGGCGGAGGCGAGACGGCAGCGAAGCAGCGGCCTTGAGGTGCTTGGAGGAAGGAGCTTAGGGGAGGCCCGCAGGTCCGGGTCGAGCGTTTGCAGCGGCGCCCAGCGCGACTCGGAGGCGGCTTGGACGCGGCGAGGATGGCGGCGACCGGGGAGGAGGGTGGCGAGCGCTCGGCGTCCTGGATAGCGGCGGCGGCGCGGACGTGCACCGCCAGCGGCTTGAGCGCGGGAGCGAGAGGGCGACGAGCAGGCGCACCCCCAGCGCTACGCCGAGCGCGGAGGTGCCGCCGCCGCCGCCGCGAGCTCGTGTCGCCATAGGCATGCCGCCGGCGGCCCGCGCGCGAGGTACAGGCCATAGGAGGCGGCGAGACGGGTGCGGGTGGGCATGGAAAAAGGGTAGCGAGCCGGTGGGGGGTGGGGAGAGGGTAAATAAAAATCTCGTAAAAAGGTCAGACGAAAGGCAGGGGATTGCCGTTGCCGATTGATTTGGGTGGCGAGGCGTGACGTGGACGGCGCGGCCATCGCGTGCGTTGCGGGGCGCTCGAGAATTCGTGGAAGCTAACGGCCGGCCCGCGCGGGTGCCGATTCGGCGAGCAGGATATGCTGGACGCGGGGCGCACCGTGGCGGATCGATTCCCCGGACCCCGGTGCGCCGCGGCACATGCCGCTGTGGGCGTGGTTGTCCACGGAGCGGCGGCGCCGGGCGGGAGCCCACAGGACGACCGAGCCGAACACGGCATTCTGCAGATTTTTGCATTGCGGCCCATCGAAATTTCTCCGTGAAGGGGCTCGGTGGCGACTCCGTCCCGCCTCCACTGTCACTCTACTGACGACGTTGGTGGACCGGCGGTTACCAGAGAGCTCTGGAAGCGTCGAGACATGGTCCCAGGCCCGCGTGATTGTCGTGTTCCCGTGGGCTTCATTTCTTGCCGTGATGCTGTTGGGCTCCTGAGCAACGATACATCTTGGGCTCTCTACTCCGAACTTACCCGGGTCCAAAACGTCGAACCAGAAGACAAGAACAAGAAAACCGAAGGAAATGACAAAACACGAGTTGCTCGTATCTCACTCTTTTTCCGCAAAACAGGCGTCGTAGGCGGATTTCGGGCTTTTGGTCCGTCTGGTCTGGCGCATGGGTTTACACACACAAAAAGATTGCTTTCGCCTGCATGCATCAAAAACTTCTGCACATCTGCTGTGAACAACGATGCACGTGACAAGCTGTTCGACCTGCGCACAGGCACCAATACACGAGCTTTCGGGCGCAACGAGCTGAAAACAACCCGTAAAAGCAGAGCAAGGATCGCAATTTGACCGACCTAAACAGCTCTAGAGAACGGTTAGGTCGATGTAGAGCCCGGTCTCGTAGAAATCTTCATACCCTCGAACGCTCGGAGGATCCGCCGGAGAAGCACACAGTTGCCCTAGGGTCGCTAGGCCACCTAGAACGCTAGCGGAAAATTCGTCGAGAGAGAAACGCAGCGGACAGAAAGTGCTAGGGTTTGGAAGATGTAAAAAGGAGTTTTTAAGGGTTTGATATGACGCATTGATGTAGATTGGATTAAATCGCCATGAACCTCTCATTATATATATAGGGTTGGTAGTGTTATCCTCTTAGGAACCGCCTTAGATGCGTTTCCAAGCATCAAAAACTCTGCCAAAACCGATCAGGAAAGTGGCCAGGTTCGACAAGTCACTCAAAATCGCACAAGCAGATTCCATGCGCCGGACGCCTCGACGGGCGCGCCGGACGCTTGTCCAAAGGACCTTGCAACAGCTGCAGCCAGGGCGCCGCGCCGGGACGCTTGACTCGGAGAGGCTTGCGGCCTACGCAGCGGAGCCTCCATTGGGCGCCCGAAAGGAGCGCCCGAGCGCCAAGTGCCAGCCGCTCGGCGCATCTTCGACCGAAAGTGTTGGAAGCCGTCAAGTCGCGTCGTCGCCGGACGCCAGCTCGGCGTGGAGCTTCAGCGTAAACGGCGCAGCAATGTCGCTGAGGCTTGTCCCAAAAGAAAGAGTCGTTTAGGCCCGTGATACTCCCTCGGCCCCACCTTAATTGACGCCCTGCGTTAGGTAAGAACTTAATGTAGCCTTCAAAAATTACCATTATACTCCAAAAAGTAGTAATAGTCGGCCGATCAAGACTATAGCTAATTTGCAAAGACTTAAAAATAAGGTAAAGTCTCTGCACAAAACAAATGTGGCAAAAGCATTTTACAACACGCGGTCCATGACAGCACTTAACAATATTGGCAAAATTTCTAGCACTACGCCACCGCCTACATGCCAGTCCATTGGTTCAGCATCGTGCCTATGTGACCAAATATATGTGGGAAAAAAATTTAAACCCTACACGCCCACTAAAGTTGAACGGAGGAATTAGGTCATATGTGCTTCCCATTGCACACTCATATTCCCATGTGACCTTCCCTTCGCTTAGTACCATGTCCCCTTCCTATCCTACTACGCTAGCCGATGAGTATAACAGCAAACAACGTACATCTTCCTCGGCGGCGAGGGGGCTCGAGCCCCACCCCCACCTCTAGTTTTTTAAGCCATGCACAAAGACATACAAGAAAAGGGTTTGAAGATTTACTCATCCCGCAGTTGTCAGCCTCTGCAGAGTTTGAAGAACTCGAGAACGCCACCATACAATCCTCACAACGCCATACGCTCGCGATTATGGGTATCCGACAGTCACTTTAACCACGCCTAATTGCGCCAAGAATAGACGCCGCACGCCTAGGCATCGCCACTCAAAGAAAAAAAAAAACGCTAGGCGTGGAGGAGGGAGCGCCTCCCACCCCCACGCGACCACGAGCCCTGGAAGGTGGCAAGGGAAGAAGCTTCGGCCGAGATAGGCCTCGCGCTAAGCTTCCGTGTCACGCCCCACTTCTTAATGGGACTTTTACTCTCGCGTTGGCTGCGTGGATCACGCTACCAATACGCTAATGAGTCACGATGAATGGAAATCGCTTATAGATACACTATTCCGAGCATATATTGACATAGGATGATGTACTTACAAGGTGTTGAAGACACCACTCGATTATATATTGATCGAGTAGCCAACTCGTGAAGCAAGCAAGTTTATCTCGCGGACGGTCCGCTAGAGGGCTATTGTGACCGCCCGGCACAACCCATGTTCCACGCGCAACTTGCCGGATGAATTCCCTCGACTTCTACGCCTTTCTCCTAAGCAACGCCTTGTAAACTTCTAATGCCGTGGTCTCCTACTGACAAATGACCTTACCTTCTGATACATGCCTAAGACCGTAAAATAGAGGGTGAGTACAAACGTGGTCAAAGAAGTCCCAAACTTCGTAAGGTAATTATTATGGCTTGGGCCCTAGCAAAGTTCTAAAATCAAGCTTCTCGCTTAATTCTCGCTTATCTCTATGTGTCATCATCACTGCTATGACACCATGTTAGTCATCTCAAAAAAAGTATATCTAATCATAGATGTTCGCCCTCTAGCACTTGCCCATTCCAAGGACGGGCTATTCAATAGATTCAATTAACTCCTGAGAGGTTGTACACTTTTCCCCACACGATAGACACCGCCCTACCACCGCCACTTCGGCTTAGACGGGCCTAACGAGATCCGTACCGCCAGGTGCTACCCTAGGTATATTGGTATAATCTTCACCACGACTTCGTGGGTTGGAAGGACAACACGCCACCCTAAGATGACGATCACCCTCATCCAATATGGTGATACCATCACCTACGCATGCCATGCATGATAGCCACACTACTACCCAAACCTATACCTCCGCCACCACTCTCAATCTCAAAATCATCAATATGTGCCTCTAGCACTCGCCATACAAGCGCTCCAAACACTTCCGTGGAAGACCACTCAAAGACCACGCCAACCCAACATGGGGCCACTCTCCCCACATCCGCCTCCCAATAGGTCGCTTTGCTCTCCCGCCACCTTGGATCCCAATTGTACCTCAACCCAGCGGGTGAATCGCCGCCCCATAAACGCTGCGGTAGCAGTCACGTAATGTTATACCGTAGAAGGTCTATAAACTCTGGCCCTTAGGGGAGGCGTAGTATCTTCCTCAAGAGAACCCTCGCCATTTACTCCCGACGTGGTATTTAGGCTCTACTGCATCACCACAATTACCACCTTTCGGTTAGGTTCATTAGGCATTCTCATGTTTCTCTTGACCACAACGTATGAGGAGTAGATACAACGACATTACTAACCGTACTTTAGCTCCATAGCTGTTTTGGTATCGCTCACACCACTATTTACTAATCCTATTATTATCACCATCATTATATCATCATATTAAGGTCATCAAGTGATTAAGGGGGGTAAGGACTTGCTCGATGCTCTTACTAATCCACGTTTTAATCTGATCCTAGCTCGTCCAACGTGCTTTCTAATCGGTCGCTTCGAATCTACTTGCGACCGGGCGATAAAAAACCCTAGCTTGAACTAGAACATATAGAACAAACATAATCATTATGGTGGCAATGGGTTAGATGCATAGAGCTAGATACCTTTGATGAATTATGGAAGTCGCTTCTAATGTAAACGGTTAGTTTTTGCATGAGATATGGATTTTATAATATTAATCCCTAATTAAATCATTAGGGTAATATATAATATACTCTTATCATGTAATAAAAATTGGAACTAATTACATGATAAAATTCTATAAATCAAAATAATGAATTTACAAATTTTCGAAATTTTTCCCCTGACACTGTGCAAGTATACTTTTTAAACTTCGGCGTGTACGCTCCGGTGTACATAGCAATTTTCCATGTGTACACAGACTTCGTCTCTATGCGCGTACGATAAATCGCCGCGGTAATCCGGGTGCCACGTGGTCGAAAGGTGGACGCTTACTGGCTCTCACGCGGGCTGCATACGTGTGTGTCGCGGTCGCTTCGCTTAACCGCGTGACGCGAGGGAAACAGAGGCGGCGTGGTATTCCAGATTGGCTCAAGCCTTGACGGGCGCTACGCGCGACGGGCGCCGTCGAGCGCCCGCGCTCTCCCGACGGCGGTGCTTGCCGGAGTTTTGCGCGAATGGTGCTCCTCTGTTCGAAGCTCGTTGTGAGGGCTTACGCGCGCTCCGGCTATGCGTGGCGGCACCGTGGCGGAGGGGCTCGTCTTCCTCGAGCGGCGCCGCGACGGCGCTTATGCGGGCGGCGCGTAGTGACCTCGGGCTGCCAGCTACAACGATCCATATTTGGGGAATTGAAAGGAGAGGGCCGCACATACCGACCCATCAATTTGACTGCAGCGCGCTTCGGGAGGCGAGGCGAAAGCTCGACCTTGCCTTGGCGGCGACGGGCCTTCCCGCATTTGGGAAGAATTGGATTGCGCTGAGAGAGGGGGGAGAGGGAGAGAGAGCTGGAAAGCGCCGCGTGTTCCAGCGACCGCTGAGCCGGGAGTGGTTGAAGGCGAGCTCGACGAGAGCCCGAGAGGGCCTTCATTTATAGGGCGCCGCGACGCCTCGCCGCGACAAGACGATATTTTCCGACCATCTCCGAGCGGGCGCGCGACCTCGCCTGCTCGTGCGTCAGCTTCGCGCGTCGCGCGGTGTTCTTGCTCGCGTGGCGCGTGCCCTCTCGTCTCTGGCCGCTGCCGCCCACGCGGCGTCGCTGTCTTGTCCGCCCGGGCGCGCGATCGCGGCTGCGTCGTTGGCAGACGTCAGTGCCCGCGGCACGGGTCTGGCATACTGAGCTCGGTGTCTACCCGCGCGCGTGCCCCTCCCTCCACGAGGCATGCTGCCTCGCTCTCGCTTCGTCTGCACAAGGCGCAGCTGCCTCCTCGCCCTCCGCTCGCCGACTCTCGCGTGGGCGCTGACGCCGCGCGCAGGGGCGCGTGAGCCGCCCCCTTGTCCTGGCGTCGCTGAGGCGACGCAGTGTGGTGCTCCGCGCGCTCCGCTCAGCGGCGCGCCTGGCCAAAGATACGGCGAGGCGCAGCTGCTCGGGCGCTACTGTACGCAGTACGCCGCTGCGTGCATCGAGCAGGTGACGCATGACCCGGCGACAATGGCCTCGAAGCCGGGCTCGCCTCGCCTTCGGCTTAAAGTTCGAATGGGCCTACCGCCTCGTGTGTAATGGAAAGAGAGGAGAGGAGAAGGGCCGGTGGAGTCAAATGTAAAGGAGAAAGGGAGAGAATGAGCCCTACGGCTTTTTCTCTCGTAATTTCCTTCTTTTCCATTACCATTTCCTCTTTCTTTCTTTTTATCCTTCCTCCTCTATTTCTTTCCTCCTCCTCATTATTTTGTGTGTTTACATGTATATAGTTCTGGAAAATCAATTATATAAGTACATGTATATTTCCTACATCTTATGTTCATGAAAATATTTATCCAATTGTACTCAGATAAATATTCAAAGATGGGTGCAATACACTTTTATTTCCCAATCTTGTCATTTCATGTGTAATATATATTTTATAGTTTACTTACAAGTACACTCATATTCCCATGACTTTCCCGCTTCGACTTAATTATTTCCCCGCTTCCTTAAATATTCAATATATATATATTTGGGGCTATCAATGACATCTTCCTCATGTATTTCTATTCCCAGATGATTTCAAATCATTACTCATGCAACATTAAACTTCCATAACTAAAATCTAGTACTTACCTTGCATCTTCTACACCATAAAGCTCGCATACAAACAATAAAACAAGATTTCTATTTCGTATGGTGGATTTCTAAAATGCAGTGTTAACCTGGGTTTTGGTTTACTGAAAATAGATCAAGTTTTAGTTGTAATTATAAAAGTTCAAATTTTAGTGATTTTAAATGATGCAAAAAACACGGGTGTTACATTCCGCCTCGCCCGAAGTCAAACTCACACTAGGCAAAAGTAATCAATTGAAGCCCCCATTTGCTTCCACTAAGGAATAGATGACCTCGTAGAACCCTCGCCCACAAAGACTCGCCTCCCGATAAGCGGGCAGACATTTATTGCCCCCCGACGCACCCGCGGAATCATGTTGCGGCTCGACCACTTGACTCTGCGTGACCGCCGACCGAGCCACGCTTTAATGATCGACGGAGGGCAAGCTAGTCTTACGAATTTTCATCATCAACTTGACCATTGTTTGGACGCGGACGGGCACACCGAGTCGTCCCATGCATCTAGGCCCCATGATTTCAGGTCTGAGCGCCGCCGTGAGAGGACAACCTCGGACCCGGGTCTCACTCTTGCCATCTTGGAAGGATGCCCCGACCTCGAATGTCTGCCATGAAGTCAAAGCAACAAGGACGGTGGTCCCATCCAGAAAGCGACCACACACCGGTGCACCCTCGGGTGAGTCGGCCTCGAACGTACCTTATAGAATAAACAATACACCCCTAATGTAACCTGTGTCCTCCCCTCCAACTATAAAAGGGGGGCGACCGGGGCCTTCCCAGGGGGAAGGGGACAAGCGCACTCAAAAACCCTAGCCTTGTTCATCTTCTCCATCCAGATATTAGCACCACGCTCAATCACCATACCGACAACGAGACTTAGGGTCTGGCTCCTCTCTCACCCGTTTGTAACCCCTACTACAAGCACCTTCCGTGCGGGATAATACAAGATAGGTGGACACTGCTGGACGTAGGGCATCCGTGCCCCTGAACCAGGATAAATCTCTTGTGTCCTTCTTGCACAATCATCCTGTTGGGGGAACACGCAGCACAAATCTCACTAGTCGATCGTTTTGGACCCCCCCCCAGTTCTCAAAACACCGACAACGATTGCGGATATCCAATGCGCCACTTTAATAGGTATGTCGTCGACGGAGGTGGCGTCCTTCGTTGTGGCCTCTATGGCTACCTTGACATCGAGAATCGGAATGGATGATTTTGTGCTTATTTTTAGTTATTCCTCTCGAATTGAGACTCCACCGCCATGGTGATCGTGGTGGTGGTCGTGACACGCCATCCTCTCCTGGCGTTGTGGCATGGAGAGTGGTGGGGTGGGTGGTGGCCGTTAGGGACGGAGCCAGCGGCCAGGGCAAGGGGTTGAAGCCCACCATGGCTCTAATGTGTAGAAGCGGTGGAGGTCGGAGGTTGAAGACGACCTTCGACTTGGACCGACCATCTTGTTTCAAAGTATCTAATCTTGTTCTTGTAATTGAAGCCCGATAAAGGCATTAACTCCAATGTGTCCCCCTATAGCCCGCAATGACTCCCGGCCAGCGCGCATACATGTTTTTGTGTGTGTGGTACAATGTGCTTTGGCTTTTTGCCCCAGTGCGACGTAAGCGACCGGCGGCTACATGCCTACTCCAACCTATACGTCTGGAAGCGTCGAGACATGGTCCCTAGTAGTGCTAGATATCGAGCCAGCTCGGCTCGTTCGTAGTTCGGCTCGTTATGGCTTGTTATACAAACGAGCCAAAAGATTAGCTCGGTTCGGCTCGTTAGCTCGAGGTAACTCGTCCGGCTTGCGAGCCAAAACTAAAAAGATAGTACATAGAGATTATAACCATACAACAACAACAACAAACACATCACATGTATATTTAAGGTGAAATAAACAAAATACATATGAATGTTACGATGGAAAATATAAGTATGTTATCGCCCATAAACATGATTATCGGTTGATGTTGATCGATTCCATTGATCCATAGAAATGAAAACCACGTGGATTAACTTGGCTCGTTATGGCTTGCGAGCGGCTCGAGGTAGCTCTAGCTGGCTCGTTATAAACCGAGCTCGACCTAAGCCATTAACGAGCGAACCGAGCAAGCTAGCGAGCTGCGAGTGGTTCGGAGCTACGAGTTGTTGATCCAGCCTTAGTCCTAGGCCCGCGTGTTTGTCTTGTTCCTGTGGGCCTCATTTCTTGCCGTGACGTTGCTGGAGTCCTGAGCCAGAATTCATCTTTGGAGGCTCTCTACTCCGAATTTCCCCCTAGTAGTAGACAAAAACAACGCAAACAAGAACAAGAAGCTGAAGGAACCACAAACGAGCTGCTCACTCTTGTTCCGGAAAACAGACAGATGGGCAGCCATAAGCCATTCGCTTCCCTCGGTAGAGAGAGTAGAGAGGGACGTTGAGGAAAGCGTTCTTCTAACTGCAGGCACCATGAACGGGGAGTCCACGTGTACGAACACGACGTGTGACCCCAAGTATCCGATCCATCCATACCCGCCTAGATCAAATGATTCCGGCCACAAGCTAGAAACCAGTCGATAGGGAACATGCAAGAGTTGGCAAAGTGTCAGCGTTCGGCACCCAGCTCTTCAGCCTCTTCCTGCCAGCACTGAGACTGAATCGAGGTTGCGTCGTTCCTTGGCTTCCGGATCGAGCCACGAAAGCTCTGAAAAATGCATAGCAGGTCACGGTGAACTCGGTTGCGTAGAGCGGCCGAACAAGCGACCCTCCCTCCCGGAAAGGTCGTCGGATACAACATTTCTTTCCGATACCTAACGCTCACACGCTAGTACGCTACGTACGTGGTACACAATTAACGCTCAAGTACTAGCACTCTGTATGTATTCAACTGCAGGTCAGTGGCGGCACGCCGTACTTGCACATCTGAACAGCTTTCCTTTCTAGCTGCAGTGCAGGGCCAAACATTGTACTTTCAGCAACGAGTTAACAATCGCTGGCCTTGGTCTTGGGCGTCCTGTGCTTGTACGTGACACAGATGATTGCATTGCGTTGGCCTGATAACTGATAATAAAGTATGCTGATCCATATGCTAGTACTGTCAGTTGGCAGTGGTTAATATGCTGCTAGTAATATCTTATTCTCACTTGCACTTGAGCTGCGGCACGCAAGCAGTCAACAAACACGCAAACAAGTCACTTCTCCCGGCGCACTTGTCTTTGACCAGCTTGCAAGCAACCTCTTGTTTCTTCAGTTTCTTATTATATATACATACATTATCATCTCTGCAGGATTGCAGCTGGATACTCCTCCTCCAAGAGAACCTCGTCTTGCCGTCTCCCAAGGAGAATGCTGAATGATGAGGCCGGCAATGGAGAACAGAACAGCGATGATGACGGTGCAGTGTAGATAAGAAGAGTGTCCGGGTTTATCTACCCTGATTTATGCATATTTGTCGCTTGTCATGTCATGAATAGTACTAATCAAACACTAAACGCTGACGGCGACGGTGGATGCCCAAGAGCTTTCCCGTCTTTGTTGTTTAGTTGGCGCCATTTCCGTTTCGTTTGACCAGGAAAATGACACTGCTGGAGATCACCATGCAGGCAAAACGCTGCTAGCAAGTCAGATACCGGCCATGATGCAACGATTTGTCGGCGAAATCATGGCTCTCGTGTCGACGTCACGTACGTACTCACGTCTTGCTTGAATGCTTGGATTAGGTTGCTTACCAAGGTTTGAAATCGTACGCATGTATAAACTGTTTATTTATATGCTTCCAACGGCTGTGATGAAAACGAAAGGAGCCGGGAGGGGAAATGCGAGAAGGAAATGCCACGAACCATGACTTAGGACATGTGGATCATTACGGCTTTACCTAACACAAGGCCAGGCGATGATGTGATGCCATCAAGTGCCAAGAATCTGGTCTCTACTGACTACTGTGTAGATTAGGCCACCTGCAGCTGCTGAAGCTGAAGACCATTCACATGTACAACTGCACAACTGGTATGATCCTTTTGTATTTTATTTTTATTTAGCACTGGATTGAGTAACTTAGATTTTGGTTTCTAACTCCCTCGTACAAATTGGAACATGAATGCTGTGCTGAAATTTAGTACCTACATAGCTGGTGGTACTTGTTGATAGGCCGTGTAAAAAATCATCAAGTTACTATAATGCTGAAAATCACATCTAGTAAAACTTTGTAACTTCCATAATAGTACTGCCGTATTTGTAGGTTTATTTATTATCGATCCTTGGTCGGCACGTCGGTAATGCAAGTCACCGTCGCTTTGATCCATCCACTTGAGGATCGTGATTCGTGGAGAATGGAGATGGATCTTCCACTTACCCCAGCCAGCCGTTCCTCATAAACAACAGAGAGATGGTGGCTGTCAAAACCGGAGATCTTTGTAACCAAAATCGGAGCCGGCCGGCTTACCGAGTATTGGCGGTCCCTGTCTTTACCACGACGACGACGCACTATCTATCTAGCTCCTTCCTCCGCCACGCCTCCTAGTTGTACGAGACGTTGCCTGGCCAACCCCCGTCGACATTGCTGGACGCCACGCCCTGCTTGCAACAGTCCATTCTTATCCCCTGTTCAACATCAGTATAAGCCTAGGATTAGTGGAAGCTGGGCCTGTCATTTTCAGAATTAAATAAACCATATCCAAAGATTACCTTCCACTCTTCCAAAATCACATTCGAATAGGCTAGGACAAATTCAGGCAAACCAGTCAGTCGTGGTCTTGCTAGTATAGTACAGTACTACAGCACAGCACCACTTGCAGCAACAGTTTTGCTAGTACGTACCCACTTCGCCCGGACTGGTTCAGCGCTCCTCTGAAGATTTCAAACATCTCCTCAGATTGGTTCAGGTCTACCGGGGCGTACACGCCTCGTTCGCCGTCCTCCATCAGTTTCACCCAAGACCTCCCCCGATTCGACCCCGGAACCCACGCCTGCAGGGGACGAGACGGCGTATCCCTGGAGGCAGATCGACGACGCACACGCCCCGGTGTGTGAGGTGTCGTGTCTTGGTTTGGCTGGGTCAAGCTGCTCTGTCCTGGATCCTCCTCCACGGGCGGTGTCACCTTCCGCGTGTGCAGGTGCAGGGGCAGGACCGGGTGAAAAACGGGAAGAAACACGGGGAAAGGCAACAAAAACCTGGGCGGACACGGCAGTCGTGCTGGTTGGGCAACAGCTGCGCAGCCGGTCCCGGAAGTGGCCGTTAGTGGTGGGCGCCTCGAGGCCGGCCGGGCCGACGAATAGACCGGGCCCGGACACGTCACGTCGCCCTCTTTATCATCGTCATCAAAGGCTACATTTCCTGCATGGTCGCATGACCTGGACGACACTAGGTTCCTTCTTTCCTGCTGTGCCAGCGGTATACAGTAGCTCCGTCCCAACGGAGATTTCGCATTTCTGCTTATTATGTTAGTATTATTCCAGAGGGTTGACCGGCCAGTAGCGTCCATACCACAATGTTGTCTGTGAATCGATTCACACGCAGATTCCTGCGAGTATGCAAATCGGTGATCGGTCCGGTTCGAGTGCAGGTTTCAAGTGTAAAGAAAAACATTGGACATTGAGATTTGGAAAACGCAAAAAAAAAAAAAAAAAAAATCAAGCAAGAAAAATGACAAAATCACAAAAGGGACTAACTTTGCCCAAGCTTTGCAAGGGTCCAACACGCAAAACAAGCGCCTACCTACTTTTGCCCTCACTGCATCCGGGCCGCTCGTGACGCTACACCACACCAGTCCTCTCCCGTCTCCTCCTCTTGTCCTTGTCCGCTGGCCCGCCCGACCACTACGGCGCCCGAGTCCAAGCCGCAACGTTCGGCCACGAGCACGATGCAGCAGCCTCTCAGCCGGCCGGCGCCGAGTGGGGAACGGAGAATAATTCCGGCACCGCAACCGGCAACCACGAACCTTTCTTTTTCTATTACAGCTTCCGCTGCAGAATTCGGAGCCTAGAAGCACGCAATCACACGCGTACCAAGAACTGAACTGAATTGATCAAAAAAAAAAAAAAAAAAAGAACTGAACTGAACCCCCAAAGAAATCAGCGCGAGTGCCTTACTTTTTTAGCGCCCAGCACTCACTTCTCGGCCGCCGTTGCGGTCCATCGACCATCGGTTTGTTCCAAGTTTAGTCTCCCCACATCACTCACAAATCACATGGCCGGCGCGGCGTCTCTCCCACGCCAATCTCGCTCATCATCAGGTCGCTCGCTTCCGTTCTTTAGCTGATTTCAGGCCGCGGTTCAGGCTTGAGTTAGCTGACGCCTCCGTCCGTCCACTTCTTCCCTTGCCCTTGGGCCTTGACCACTAGTAGTAGTAAACTGTAGCATACGCCAACGTTGCCGTTCTCGGCCGGCCATTAATGGCGACGAGGAGTTACGCCGCCTCGCTCCTGTTTCTTTACCTTGCATACGTAGGCAACAGGCAGCCGGGCATGGAAGGTAGCAACTGTAGCGCCCACGCGTTACCCAGAGAGTCCTCTCCAAAGCCATACAAACCGTCGTGTGTTAATGGAAAGTGACGAGAGTGTGTGTTGAGTGAGGAGTAAAGGGGCCGCCCGCCGCTTTTCCCTTGACGCCTCGCCTCACTGCCTGCCCCTACACGTCCTTGTTCGTCTTCCTCTTCCCTTGCCCCTCCACCTCCCTCCCTTCTGGTTTTGGTCGGGGGCTGTTGTAGCGCACAAAAAGCCGAGCGCTTTGTCTCATCCGTTGCCGTTCTAGTAAGCGGCAGCGTTGCGCCTCGGCTTGATGCTCCTCCGATCGGTCGTTCTCGTTCCCGTTGAGACTTGAGAGCGGCGGCTTAGTTTAGTTTAGGTCCTCTTCACCTAACCTTGTTTCTAGTTCCGGTTGGTTGGTCACTCACCGGCTGCCTCTTGCTTGGTTCTTCTTGGTCTAGCTTGGACCTGGAGTATATAATCTCCTGGCCGTCGTCTTCTGTTCTTGAGACCTCTTCGCATTGCTTACTTCCAAGACGAGGTGAATTGCTCAGGATCACGGAAGAGAGGAGAGCTCGCCTGCCATCTGTGCTGGGAGGTTGGGAGGCAGTGCTTTTGCTTCACGCGACGCCGTGGATGCTGCTCATCTTTGCGCCTGAGCACTGAGGTGAGGAATCTGATGCTTCCTCCTCCACTTCTCTTATCCTGCTCTTATTTGGCCAAAATGATAATTGCTTGACTTTTCAGCTTAAATTACTGTTGTTGTAGATTAAGGGTGTTTATTAATTCGTGGTTTGCTTCTTGCTTTGACAAAGGAAAGGAGAGATGGATGCGACTTTCTACTTGTTGTTTTTTTTCCCTCGCTTGTAGCTGTATGTAGTAACCCATAAGTACATAGGCTTTCCTTTGCTGCCGTGTTAAAGGCAACAAAGTGATTTCCCGTTGAACCTGGCCGTTCTTTACGCCGGTGATGAATGCATTTATGGTCATGCTTTTCGGTTGGGCTCTTTTGCAGCGTGGACGCGGCTGCAACTTTTGATTTTAATGACACTTTTCTTTTATTATGTGATTGATGAAGAGTCCTCATCTCTTCCATCCTCTGTCTCAGTTCTTTGGGGTTCAGAGGTCAGTAATAATAATCTGTGGCTTCTGAAGCATTGTTCATGTACGTATTGGTTCTGTCCCTGCCCTCTGTTCATCTCTCATGCTACTGAGCAAAAGATGCAGAGCACGAGCCCATGTCTCAACTGTCCTCCCAGTTCAGAATCTGTTTGCAAGTACCGGTGTCCATTTTACTGCTAGCCATTATCCATTGCTTTGATAGGAGACGCCAGTGAAATAGTAATCTAGCTGTTATCAGCCTTTCAGTTTAAGCAAACCAAGTACAGTTAGTACGGTAGTACTGGCCTGTCCCCGTTTGCCTTAGATGTGTTGTTGGTGAATAGAGTGTACGCCATGAATCATACTACCAAGTTAGTTTTAGTGTGTGGTGTAACTGCCATTTATTTATATGGTGCCCTAGTACCTGAGAGAAATTAATGTGCTTAGGACTGAGTACAGAGGTTAGCTGCTTCCATTTGGAGGAAGAGAGTTTTTATCTTGTGGTTAATGCTTGTCGATGTCAAGCATTTTTATGTGAGCACTTCTGCACCACTCCTGGGTATACCTACCTCCACTACTCTAGTTTTATTTTCAGCAGATGATGTTCCATAAAAAAATGGAGTAAATAGAAAACATCACATGGGCACTTCTCTGTCAGCTGTTAATCACTTGCAATATTTTTTTTTTTCTAATTTAATTGATCAACCATGAAATCATGCCACATGTTCCTTGGTCTCTTGTATGATCATGTTACATGTTCCTTGCTTCCTTGTATGATCTCCGTGGCAAATTCTGATCCTTGGTGCAGACCTTGTCTTAGGGGAATCTTATCTCTAATTTCAGCTAATTCTGATGTAGTCTGTCCCTGTCACCAGAAACAGCCATCCAGGATTTCTTCAATTTTAAAGTACTCCTATATGGT
Organism: Hyparrhenia diplandra; assembly: GCA_015847255.1. Lineage (NCBI taxonomy): Eukaryota > Viridiplantae > Streptophyta > Magnoliopsida > Poales > Poaceae > Hyparrhenia > Hyparrhenia diplandra. The sequence continues at coordinate 144,301 of JADLZK010012470.1, read as the reverse complement.
AGCCGGTCACATTTGGTTCTCTTTGGGTTGATCTGTTATATGTTATCACTGTGCAGGTACTCAAAGGCTTGTTTGGCTGTATTCTCCATACCTTTTACTTCTTGATAAGAGATGGAACTTGTATACATGGAAAGGAGAAATGGATTATACGACGAAGGTGCAATTCCAGAGTTCAGTGGAAGGGCTGAAGGGGATCAAGATCCGTCCACTGCTGTATCTGAGGTTCAGTCTGATTTGCATCACATATCTGATGAGAAGCAAAACAAGGGCTGCCAATCATGCCATAAGTCATTTTGTTCATGCAGTGGCAGCACACCCCATTCAGAATTGTTCCCTGCACATCCTGCCAAGATGATGATCTTGGAGTTTCTCATCAGAAGCCTCAGGCACCCAACAAGAACCCATAATGTCAATGATCTTGACGATATGATCACTGATGGAGTCAACCAAGGGAGTGTAAATCTTGGTCCTTCCGAGAAAAAGATGCTGGATTCTTTGCATGCTCTTGTAAATGCAAAGACTAGACCGAAAAGCCCATCTCCATTCCTTGCAGGATCTAAACTGAGAAAAATTCGGTCGAGATCCCACATTATATCACAGTCAGAAATACTGAAGCTCATATCTCCTGAGACATGGGAAACCTCCTCCCATGGGGCATCTCCAATGAACAAAGGGACAGCTGAGGTCAGGATCCATGAGAACAATTCGCCACTGTGCTCATCTATGAGCTCAAATCAGCCTGTTCTATCACAGTGCCCATCATCTCTTAGTGCAGGCCTTCTACAATGCATATGGAAGGATGGGCTCCCTCATTTTGAATTGTCGCTGGACGATCCTGTTGCAGTATACGCTGCAGACCCAATCAGAGTCCAGGAAAAGGACAAAGCCTTCGACTATGTCTACATGATCCATTCTGGAGAGCAAGGAAGAAAAGATTGGATGGGTCACTCAAGTAATGTGTCCAGACTTGTCGGCAAGATGGTGGTGTCAAGTTCTTTAGTTCTGAACTCAGACAAGTCAAGTCTTGTGGAAACTGAGTTTGTTCTGTATGGTTCTCCAGATGATTACCTTAGGCAGATGCGCAGTCCATATAGTGTGCCAAAAGGGAAGGGTCTTGTCAAGAGAGTAACAGAAATTATGAGAACTGGCAATGTTTCTTCCAGCCCGAAACATTCCTGGAAGTTCGGTAAATCTTCCTCTCATCAGTTCGACGACTTGACTGGAATACTTGAAGGTGAAATGATTAGTGCTACAGAATCAAACCTGATGAATCTCAACACCGATGATCTGCTGACCAACCAAGAATTAGCAGCAATTGTGGTGAGGGAACAACAACACAAACGCCAGGAAGAGCCTGTTTTGGGTGGCTGGGGCCTGAAGTTCCTTGAGAAAGCAGGACTAAATCTTTCAGAAAGTAGTAAAGAAACTGATGTTCAGAACAGTAATGGTGCCACACAATGTATAACTGTTGTTGTCCCTAGAGGTTACCATGGCGGCGTGGTATCCAAGAGCAGCCGACCATCAGGCCTCATCGAGAGATGGAGATCTGGAGGATGCTGTGATTGCGGTGGATGGGATCTTGGCTGCCCCATCAGAGTGCTTAACGGTGATGGTTGTGGCTCCTTGCCTGAAGGAGAGTCACAGGACAGCAGATCAGTAGAGCTATCAGTCAAGGTAACTTTTATAATTTCCTTCAGATATCATAATTGCTGCTAGGCCATTAGTGGTTTGTTTGAGTAGTTCAGGTTTTAATGTACAAGGATGGTTTCAGATTCTGATCTTTTACACCATTACTTTTCAGGGTGCAAAGAATGAAACTATGTTAAAGCTTGTGAATATCACGGAGGACCTGTATATCCTCTACTTCAACTCAAGTATTTCACCATTGCAATGCTTCTCAACAGGGATAGCGATTGTGCACAGCCAAGCACCACAGCTGTGCCCCAAACTGTGAATTGTGCACAGCCAGGCACCACAGCTTTGCTCCCAAACTGCGAATTGCAAAGCTTTGGTGTACATAGCTTGGTGGGTGAAGCGCTATGTAGATATAGATAGTAGAATGGGAACATTTCTTGTCATCTTTTACTTATATAATTTTGAGAGAAAATTGCGGGCTGTTGTTTTCAGCCTGATGTTAAATTATCAAATTCGTTGGTTTGGCCGATTGAGCGAAAGCTCAGAAAAATGAACAAGAAATCATGTTTCGTCTACAGCTATGATTTTTACAAATCCCTTAATTGGCTTGACGTTGGGCGAACTCAAGTAGACCCTAAATATCTGCAGATCTCACATTTAAGTAAATACACATTAATATTAAACTATATTCTCTAAATATATTTAACAATGGAAATTATTATCTTCATCATACCATAATAAATCTCCCTATATAATGTTTATAACATTTCCATAGAAGTTTAAAACCGGATAGAAACGTTTCACATTAAAATCAGCAGAGATCTTTCTTTTTTTTGAATCAAAATCGTCAGAGATCTAAGTAATAAATCAGATGATTTGGCAGGGGATAAAACTAAAGCATTGCAATAACAAGTAACATTTAAAATTATTTATTAAAAAATGCAACTATTACGTCTTTTTTGGGAAAAACGACGCAGCTGCCTGTCTAAGCCAACGACAAAACAAATCCAGCACATGATCATACAGGTGAGTTAGAATCATAACCTTTAAACAAGGGTTCAAAGGATCGTTAAATCAATGATAACATCCAAATACGATTCCCAAACCACATTGTTATATAGATCCACATGGTAGACAAATTTCTGTTCACTACAAAATTGAGTGACCAAACAAAAAAGAGCCATCAAGTCCAATAGCACTCTTGCAACAGAAACTGAGATGATCATACAGAAGTCTAAACACATTCAACAAGCTCTCAGACAATGGCATTAAACTGCGCTAGCAATCCTAGGCCAAAGGTCAGCGCACTCCTTGCCGATAGGTCCAGTGATAGCAGATCCTGCAAGAGAGGCAATTTTAGTTCACACATGCCATGGCAAACAGCATTAGGCTGATGTGATGGAATGAGTTATAGTTGGCAGTTCATACCTTTCATCTCACCCTTGGGATTCACGATCACTCCAGCATTATCTGCAAATGAAATGCACCAACAAAGATCAGTTGACCAATTGATAACAAGAACAAACACAAAATAGACAGTACAAATCACTATAACAAACAAAGAAACAAGCATTACAAAGAATCAAAATTTATAAAAAAACAAGGAAACATCATTATAGGAATGAAGAAAATATATGTCTCATGGCCAGTCCCAAAGTTTCAATGCAGCGATGCCACTACCCAAGGCAATGGAATATGAGACCATTTTCAAATGGAGGAAAGCTTTCAAAGACAAAATCCTTGGAAGCAAACCTCTACAGATAAAAATTTAATTTCTGACGTTTGCTTTGGAATATACAAACATGTAATGTTCGGCTCCAAAAGAAAAGCTGAAGAGCCTCGGAGCCCTTCCATCAGTAAGCTGGGTGTTGGTATTCCCAACTTAACAACTCAGTAAACCTAGCTGGGTAAATTAACAGGCAACAAAACACAAATATAAATGCAAAGAATAAAAAGAAAAGAAAGTGTAGAACTGTCTGCCTCATGGCCAGTCCCAAAGTTTCATTGCAGCGACGCCGCTACCAAGGGCAATGGAATATGAGGCCGCCTTCAGACGGAGAATTCCAAGGGAACATCTCAACACCCAAAAGGCTTAATATATGACGTTTGCTTGGGAATATACAAACATGTGATGTTTGCTCCACAATAAGGCTGAAGGACATGGAGGTCCAACCGTCAATAAGAAAATCAATGTTCAGCATGGATGAAATGTTCTCTTAACACCATACATAAACTATACATGCATCATCCTTTTCAACAATTATACATGGGCAGGCATGTAAAATATAACAAGGTAATGGGAACCAGTAAATATTCAGAATACCAAAGCAATTCAGGAGCAACTGGGTACCATAACACAAAACATGTACCAAAGTAAACACAGCACTGCATCGTGAAACTGCGATGTATTTAACATTTAATAAAATATGAGCCTCATGGCCAATCCCAAATTTTCATGGCAGCGACGCCGCTACACAAGGCAATGGAATATGAGGCCGCCCTATGACGGATAATATCCATGAAAGATTAAACTTTCAATGGAAATCCTCGACATCAGAAGGCTTAATCTATGACGTTTGCTTTGGAATATGCAGACACTATTGACTTCTGCTCCAGCAAAAGCTAGAGAGCCTCGCGGCGCTCCCGTCAATGAAACAGAATTTCACCTCTAAACTAGATACTAAGCGTGCATCAAAAGGACTATCGTCGAAAGTAAAATTGAACGCCAATATAAGCAGATCCACAACACTTGATCTATGTAGTTACTGGTGAGAAGGTACAGGGATGCTACCTTCGAAGTACATGTAGACACCGTCCTTGCGGCGCCACGGCTTGCGCTGGCGGACGATGACGGCGGGCATCACCTTCTTCCTGAGGTCGGGCTTTCCCTTCTTGACGGTGGCCATGACCATGTCGCCAACGCAGGCGGACGGGAGGCGGTTGAGGCGGCCCTTGATGCCCTTGACGGAGATGATGTAGAGGTTCTTGGCGCCGGTGTTGTCCGCGCAGTTCACCGTCGCCGCCACCGGCAGACCCAGCGACATGCGGAACTTGTTACCAGCCGTACCTCCCCTCCCTGGATCACATCACGAGAAAACACGCCAAGCGAGAACACCATTAGAAACGCGAGATCGCAACAGGATGGATGATCAATAGACGAGGAAATGAGCGAATCGAGCTGGGGAAAAGGTGGCGGCTCGAGCTGGGGAAAAGGAGGCGGCGGCTTACCTCGCTTCGACATGGCGGCGGCTGGTGTTGGACCCGATCGGTAGGGTTTCGCCTGCCTCGCTGATTATATATAGGGCTTGTGGACTAGGGTTTTGGATGCGTGGAAAGACAAACCTGCCCTCCGCGCCGTTAGGGCACTGGTTTTTTGCTGTGGGAGGGTCACGAGGTCATTGCGCGCAAAGGTTTCTTGACGCCGCGGGCCGTGGGTTTCTAACGGGCCTGGCTAGGAAGAAGAGAAGAAAAACATGGAGCCCATCTGATGAAGATTTAACGGGCCGCATACTGTTAAGGCCGTATGAATATAGGAGCCAACAACCGGCTTTGTGATTTGTCTTCTTTTTCTGTTTGGTTCTGGACGCCTTCTACATTAACGGGGGCGTCCCTCATTCTCTCACTTTTTCTGTTTGGTTGTGGAATGAAATAACTTGGTCCATCACCATCCAATTCCTCGCAAGCTAATAATTAGTACTAGTATCGGAAATGAAGTCATTCCACTAAATTTGAGAAGTAGATTCATGATGCATCACCTCATCTCATCTAGAATAGGTTAATTCTCCAACCAAACACTTTATAAATACCAAGAAAATAACACGGTGTATATCCTCTAAAAAGAAACGTATTTGATGCATACGAGGAAAACTCACAGTAGACCCCATTTAAATTTAAATTATTATACTAAAAATCTCAAGTATGCACTATTAATCACTATTAGGAGTTTACGAAGAAGTCCACTCCTTGCCATTGTCAATAATTGAGCCATTATGAGCTGCTGAAGGCGAACCATGGTGGCACTAGGTTGTCATTCGCTTGATGTGTAACTATCAAATCCAAGAGAGAGCTGATTATTTGCCATGCCAAATAGTAGGCTTCACAAATTTGCCATTTTAAACATGGAGAAATAATGTTTTAGCCACACAACTGAGTAAGCAACGACACTAGGGGCACAATGCTTATTTAGCCGGCACGTTTTTTGGCGGAGTTGCTGTATCATTTCAGACCAGGCGACAGTGTTCAACCATTGTTCTAGCATTATTCTTTCTTCTTTTTGATTTTAGCGAGGGGACGAAGAGTCCTCACCTGATCCATTGCCACAGATGTCGGGGTATTAGCCTGGGAAGCGAACAGGGGCTTCTGAACCAAGTTTGGTTTACACGTACGGCCGATGGCCAGAATTACATCAGCAGAGCGAGTATAAAGAAGTAAAGAAACTATTACATCAACTAGAGATTACTCCAAAAGGAATAGAGTGAAGAAGATTTCTTCAGGATACGACACCGCCATAGTTCAATTGCACTCCTACACGCCGCGATCAGCCGTCCTTGGCGGGGGGAGGTGCCGAAAGATGACGTTTTTTCACGGTCCTTCCACAACTCTCAACAGAAGAATGAGAGTGCCCACAGGAAAGCAAAACTTGTTTTTCTTTGCAGAGATGGTATCAACTTAGCAGCGAAATGGTGTTGATAGAGTGCTATACTGGGGACAAATTGCAATGAGGTGGCTGGTTTACTCATGAAAGGGGCTGCCCAATTCATCCTTGCACTTTACCGTCGATGAGACTATGAAGCCCATGACCTTGCACAAAAGTGGTAAGGCAAAATAGGCACATGGCTTTGTGACATTTTAAAGTGGCACTGTAGCATCTTATTTCTTAGGATGGTATAAACTGTATTCATTTTGAGTAATATAAAGCTCTCTTTTTGTCCAAAGAAAAAGTCAAATCAAAAGAGGTAGAGAAAAAGAACCCAAAAAAAAAACATAAATGGGACGTTGGGCACTTGGATGCATTTTCTCCATACTCCAGCTGGACCTTGAGAACAGAAACAAGCCCAAACATAAATGGGATGTTGGGCACTTGGATGCATTTTCTCCATACTCCAGCTGGGCCTTGAGAACAGAAACAAGCTCACACACACACACGTTTGATTTCAGATGTAGACAGTGCTCTAGGATTGATGCCGTTCTTACTGCTAGGGCATTAACTAACTAATCCATGCTTGAATGGATCGATCTATGATTGCAAATCTGAGACTGAAACCTTTTATGTATTTTTCAAATCTGAGACTAAAACCTTTTATGTATTTTGAGTTATGTGAATGTACTGTACTATTTCTCATGTGATATGTTTGGTTTGCTCGGAGGCAAACTTGCCAGCCACAAGGTGCTATCCTAGGCATTGAATTTTGAGTGTCTGAAGCTAAGATGCTTGTCTGGCGGAGAAATGGCGAGAAACGATGCTATGGAAACCAGTTTCACAATGAAAACATGTGCAAACCCGCGATAAAAAGTCATCTAAATTTATGAAAAAAACGTAGATGTATATGATATGATGATGCACAATCCTGTAAAATATCATGTCCAAACTCAACTTAGTTTGTGAGTTATAAAAATAACAAATTTCAAAAGCGAACGATTTATTAGAAATTTGTTATTTTTATATCACAAACGGTCGAAGTTTGACGATATATTTTTTACAAATCATCATATCATCTACATGTATGATTTTTTTTCGTAAATAAGAAGATGACTTTAAATATTCTGTATGCTTTCACCTGTTCTGCTTCATAAAGATACGTTACCATGACTGGGAGGAGATGAAAAACAAACATCAGCAGCAGCTGATGGATTTGTCAGGAACACGTGACTAATGAAACTCTGCTATTTAGCCCTTCTTAGGCGACGACGGATACGCGGCCCAAGTTGGCCTGTCCAAGTTGTACGGGATTTTCTGGCCCGTAACAGTAATCCATAGAAAGCCCGAATTGTAGTGGTGAGGACTGAAGTCTTCCACAGTGACACTCTTCTCGTCTAACAGACAAAAATTCAAACCACAGTGACACTCTTCTCGTCTAACAGACAAAAATTCAAAAAAGTAAAAATTGCACCAGCCGGAATCGAACCCGGGTCTGTACCGTGGCAGGGTACTATTCTACCACTAGACCACTGGTGCTCTCGTGCTCTCTAATTTCTCAAAGCAGTATAAATAATTATCCAAACTAATAGTCTGTTAATTCGGCCCCATATGTTTTTGACCCAACCTGTTCACAAGATCAGGACAACGACTATGAAAAGTAGAGTGCGGGTGTGAATGCATATCCCAGTTGTGTGGTCGCTTGCGCTTAGATAGCATAGCTAGCTTCGATCGGGTGCTGTCTTCAGATCGCAGTCTTCGATCGGTGACACGAACTAGCCAGCTTACCCTTGGGCGCCACACCACACTAGTACTCAACACTGGCCTCTGCTCAAGCTACGGTACCACCCAGCGCCGAACGAAAGCTGCTGCCTGCTGGAAGTGTGTAGTGCAGGTGCAGGTGTTGCTAGATCAACAGGCAGCCAAAGTGCCGAACAGCGACGGTTTGGACTGCATAATACATGTCCAAGCAGGTCAGGTTTTATGTCACCTCACTCTCACGCCCTCAAGGCATCGTGGTGTGAACACACAGGGGCGATGTTTTTCCAACACGTCACTGCCATGTAGATGTTGGATACGATCGAGTTTTGTTTCCGCTCTACATACTACTACTACTACTAGTCGCGGCTGGTTGGTCCGCGGCGCAGAACGGCGTGATGATCGCGGCACTACATTTTCCACGGTTAGAGTCCTTACTCCTTAGAACAGGGAAGTGTGATAATCATGCCGTCCAGTCGTCGACAGTGTTCTTTTGGACTGAGAATGAAGCGAGCTGACTGAATCGGACTCTGGGAGTGGGATGGGCGGCTGGCGGCTGCCGACTTCAGTCATCACTGATACGGAAGCGAAGGTTGTGGGCTTTGCTCAATGCATTCATTCAGACATTCAGTTAACCCATTCCATTCACATTATTGAATCAGTGGGTTTGCTTGATCTCTGTCTGGATCAGCACTATACTGTTGGCTACAGACCATTGACCACTGAGGACTTGTGTTCCTTTGATTGATAAACTCTTGATGGATCAGTACACCAGCTCTGTAATTAGTGGAAACGGCAGAGGAGAAGAGGAGAGCAATTCGTCTTGTACGAGCGTATGTGTCAAGAGCTGAGTGAATGAAAACATTGAAAAGAGACAATCACTTGTCTTCACCTCAATGGCGGAGCTAGTTTCGATCCAAGCCATTGAGCTACTGCCCAAACGCTGTTTTTACATCTTGTTTTCACATTACTGAATCGGCCTGTAAAAGATTTGAATCCGGCCATCTCCGTACTTCACTAAGAGCATGTTTGGATGGAGGGACTAGAGACTAATAGAGACTAAAAATTAGTCCCTAGACTCTCCCAAGAGTCTAGTGAAATTGGGGACTAATTGGGACTAAAAAATTAGTCCCAGTCCTTATGTTTGGTTATTTAGCGACTAAATAGGACTAAAAATTAGTCTCTAGTCTTGGGGCCAAACAGACCCTAAGCAAGAAACTCTACTGTTTCTTTGGAGCCCATTAGCCCAAGATGAAATCAGACAGAACAATTGGGCTGCAGCCACACGACGGTTGGGTTGGACCGCGCTTACTGTCCTCGGACGAGCAAACTTGTCGGGAAAAGTCCACATTCCCTCCCCCAACTATCGCGAAGTTCACTTTTCCTCCTTAACCAAAACCGGACAAATCGACGCATTAGCTCCCTCAACTTTTCAAACCATGCATTTTTCCTCCCTCGAGGCTGTTTTGAAGGCGGTTTTATTCTGATAACTCCGGGTCCCGCTACAGTAACCCGGATTTGCTTCAGTTTCCGTTCATTCGTCTTTTTTTTTTAAAAAATTTCCCAGGTTGAATCTTTGAAAAATCATAGTAAATCATAGAAAAATCATAAAATAAAAAATCTAGTTTCGTTGGACTCCACATGAGTAGATCTACACAGTGAATATATAATATGATATGCTTTAGTACAAAGTTCTACACGGTGAATATATAATTAATTAAAACAATTCATAGTCGCAAATTCTATAATTATTTTTTTTGAACTAAAGCATATCATATTATATATTAACTGTGTAGATCTACTCATGTGGAGTCCAACAAAATTGGATTTTTATTTTATGATTTTTCTATAATTTACTATGATTTTTGAAAGATTCAACCTAATTTTTAAAAAAAAAAAGACAAAGGAACGGACACTGTAGCAAACCCGGGGTTACTGTAGCAACCCGGAGTTACTGTAGTAAAACCGCCGTCTTCAGAACCACCCGAGGGAGGAAAAATGCGTGGTTTCAAAAGTTGAGGGAGGTGATTTGGTCCTAAATTTTACGCTGGCGGAAAAAGTGAACTTGAATAGTTGGCGAGGAAATGTAGACTTTTTCCAACTTGTCGAGCCCAACAGGCCCATTTTTTGGCGGGCTATCTTGCTCATAAAGCCCACCCACAGGTCCATCCCAAAGAATAACTCGCGGATCCAGGTCCAGCTGAGCTGTCATGTTTACCTGGAACGGCGGCGCGGCAAGCGGCCACGGCCATATGCCAGCCGCCCGCACCCTCCCTCTCCGGAGCCTCCCTTCCTGGCGTCCCCAGGGCCTCTCCCTGAGGCCGAAAGAGCCAGCACGCGCTGCTGCTCGATCGGACACAGGGGAAGAGGACGAAATGGGGCGCCTCCAGCACCAACACCGCTCGAGGTCCGCCTCCTCCTTCGCGCGCTCCTCCGAGACCACCGCCACCGACCTCGACGCGCGTAGCCCGGCTCCACCGCCACCGCCACCGCCACCGCCGTCGCAGCGGAAACCGTCGAGTGCCCTTTCGGACAAGTTGATGGCCTCACCCGTGCCGAGCTCAGAGAGGCCGCGTACGAGGTCTTCTTCATGTCGTGCCGCGCGGCCGGGGGCAGGGGAGGAGGAAGCGGGGGCTCAACTATTACCCGTCGGGCGGGGACGGCAGCGGGGAGACGGCGGGGTCGCCGACGATCGGTGCAGGCCCGAGAGGCGGCACCGGGATGAATGTCGTCAGCAGCAGGGTGAAGAGAGCGCTGGGGCTCAAGGCGCGGCGGTCGTCGCAGCCCACCACCGTGCGGAGCAGCATGAACTCGTCGTCCGCGCCGGGGTCGCCTGGTCGGATGCCGATGCGCTCGGCGAGGGACAGGGAACAGGCGCCTGGGTCGCCAGGGAAGACCAGGCGCCCGATGACCTCGGCCGAGATCATGCGCCAGCAGATGCGGGTGCCGGAGCAGAGCGACGCCCGACTGCGCAAGACGCTCATGCGTTCCCCTCGTCGGCCAGGTCCGTCCGTCCAAACCGATCAGAACCTCCATTGACGCGTCGCATCTGCATCTGCATGCACGCTTAAAGAGGCTAGAAATGATGACAGGTTAACGTTGCAGGTGGGGAAGAAGGCGGACACGATCATCCTGCCGCTGGAGCTGCTCCGGCACCTGAAGCTGGCCGACTTCGCCGACGGTGGCGAGCACCACCAGTGGCAGCGCCGGCAGCTCAAGCTCCTGGAGGCGGGCCTCATCCACCACCCTTTCCTCCCGCTGGACCGCCTCAACGGCCCCGTGTTCCGGTTCCGGGAGATCATGCAGTCCGCCGACGCGCGCGCCATCGACACCGGCAAGGCCTCGGACACCATGCGCGCCCTCTGCGACGACGTGCTCGCCCTCGCCTGGCGCTCCGCTCCCGGCACCGGGCAACCGGGCGAGGCCTGCCACTGGGTCGATGGGTACCCTCTCAATGTCATCCTCTATGTCTCCCTGCTCCAGGCCATCTTTGACCTCAAGGAGGACACCGTTGTGCTCGACGAGGTGGATGAGCTCCTGGAGCTCATGAGGCGGGACATGGACGACGCTGGGCATCGACAAGATGATCCACAATGTGTGTTTCGCTTGGGTCCTCTTCCAGCAGTACGTGGCCACCGGGCAGATCGAGCCGGACCTCGCCGGCGCCGCGCTCACGGTGCTCGGTGACGTGGCAGCCGACGCCAGGCAGGAGGGCCGTGACCCGCTGTACGCCCGGGTGCTCTCAAGCGTTCTCGGGGCGATACATGACTGGTCGGAGAAACGATTGCTTGACTACCATGATTGGTACGGGAAGAGCGTGGCTGCCATCGGCGCTGGGGCAATGGTGAGTGCCCTGTCGCTGGCACTTTCCACGAGCAAGATCATCGCAGAGAGCGTGCCTGGGATGGGCATCACTCTGGCAGATTCAGAGCACGAAGGCGACGGCATCGGGAGCTTCGCTGGCAACCGAGTGGATCACTACGTCAGGTGCTCCATGAGAAATGCCTTCACCAAGACGCTGGAGAACGAGCTTGGACAAGGAAACAGCGTGATCATCCAACGCGACGACGACCCCAGCGAGATCGTGGCGCGGCTCGCCCAGGACACGGAGCAGCTGGCTCAGTTCGAGCTGGACAACTTCTGCCCGGTGCTGAGGCGGTGGCACCCGTTCCCCGGCGCGGCCGCCGTGGCCACGCTCCACGGCTGCTACGGTGTCGTGCTGAAGCAGTACGTGGCCAAGGCCACGTGCCTGACCAACGAGCTCGTGCACGTGCTGCACGCGGCGGGCAGGCTCGAGAAGGCCCTGGTGCCGATGATGGTCGAGGACGTGGCGGACAGCGACGACGGCGGCAGGTCGTTGGTCAGGGAGGTCGTCCCCTATGACGTGGAGTCCCTTGTGACGCGCTTCCTCAGGACCTGGATTGAGGAGAGGCTCAGGATCGCCAGGGAGTGCCTCCTGAGGGCCAAAGACACTGAGGTCTCTGTCCATCATCAACTCATGCGTGCCCAATGGATTCGATTCCATCTTATACGAAATCCTCACGGTGTGGCTATTGTTGTGTAGAGTTGGATACCAAAGTCCAAAGGCGAGCCGTTTGCGCGATCCGCGGTGGAGCTGATGAAGCTGGCCAAGGCGACCGTCGACGAGTTCTTCGGGATTCCAGTGAACGCCAGGGACGACATGGTTCAGAACCTCGCCGACGGACTGGGGGCCATCTTTCAGGAGTACATCACCTTCCTCGCGTCTTGTGGTATGCTGACGATCACGACCTGCACTGGAAGCTGCAGCTTATGCATGCAGCTCGTGCCATCTCTCAATCGTTTAATTCACATGCCTTTGTTTTGTGTTTGGCTGAACAAACAAACAGGCACCAAGCAGAGTTACATCCCGTCGCTGCCTCCGCTAACCAGGTGCAACCAGGACTCGAAGATCATCAGGCTCTGGAAGAGGGCGGCGACGCCGTGCCGAGACCCCGGGGCGAGCCCACGCGGCCGCGTCCACCACAGCCAGAGCGCGTCCATGTCGGGCGGCAACAACCCGCGCCAGTCCACCAGCCGCGGCACGCAGCGCCTCTACATCCGGCTCAACACCCTCCACTACCTGCTCAGCCACATCCAGGCGCTCGACAAATCCCTCTCCTTCTTCTCGCACGGCGGGAGCGCCTCGCCGGCAGCGGCTGCGCTGGTGTCCGCCGCGAACCGCCAGCTCGGGCCGTCATCCAGCCATTTCGACCGTGCCCGTGCCGCGGCGCAGTCGGCCATCGTCCATGTCGCCGAGGTCGCCGCGTACCGCCTCATCTTCCTGGACTCGCACCACTCCTTCTACGGCGGCCTCTACGTCGGCGGCGTCGCCGACGCCCGCATCCGTCCCGCGCTCCGCGCGCTGAAGCAGAACCTGTCGCTGCTCGTCTCCATCCTCGTCGACCGCGCACAGCCGGTGGCCGTCCGGGAGGTGATGAAGGCCTCGTTCCAGGGTTCTTGATCGTCCCAGCTTGCCGGTGGCAACGACAGGAGCTTCACGGTGGAGGACCACGCGATGATCGAAGAGGACTTCCGGAGCCTGAAGCGAGCCTTCTGCACCCGCGGCGAGGGCTTGTGTCCGAGGATGTGGTCGAGACCGAGGCCCGGGCCGCGGAAGGCGTCGTCGCGCTCATGGCGCAGACGGCGGAGCAGCTCGTGGAGGAGTTTGGCATCGCGGCGTACGAGTGCACCGAGGCCGTCTCCGAGAGGCAGCGCCTGCCGATGCCGCCGACGACCAGGCGGTGGAGCCGCAGTGACCCGAACACCATCCTTCGCGTGGTGTGCCATCGCGACGACGAGTTCGCTAACCACTTTCTGAAGCGCACATTTCAGCTTCCCAAGAGGCGATAACTGCTAACTGGGCTCGCGGGATGTTCTTATCGTTGCGGCCAGTGTGTGTGTTTGTGTGTGCAAACTTCATTTGCATATATATTAACACATGGGGTGTGTGTGTGTATTAATTTATTATACGAGTGGAAAACAAATACGCTTGAATTATTTACAGATTGTAGTTTGAGTTGCAGGAATGAAGGTAGAGGGAGGAGAATTTTTCAGTGTTGAAATTTTTAAGTGATTTTGGTATTGCAGTTGCTGGAACAGGTACAATGTATTCCAGTATTAAGGTTCCCTAAACAATTCTCAATCCAGACTGCAATGCATCTACAGGTTGAAGTTTATTGTGACTGTAACTCAGAATGGGGGAACATGGACCGAAGGGGTAAACACGCACAGAAACAATTGTGATCATATTGACAAAAGAACCACAAAAAACACCATACTAGAATATGGATGATAATGTAATGTTTACAAACAAATGGAAGAATATGGATCACAGAAATGTAACTGGTTTCACAATCTTGCATTCTCACACGCAGACTCTGTATCTTTGCATTTCCACCCAGCTCGGCACTCTCTCCCCCCTCCTAGCAGGAGGTGTTCACTGTTTCGGCAATCCACCATTTCATCCTGCAAAATTCTGCACCTGATTCACCATCAGAAGATTATACTTGTGCAAACAAGGATTACATCAACAGTCAGATTATTGAGACAAAGCTCACCTGGCCAAATCTGGTTCTGGTCCTCATAAACCCTCCTCTTGTGACCGGATCAGCCTCCTTGGCACTGCAGTTCCAGTAAGCCCCCACCGTCCCCAAGATCGGCATGTCATCCGGACTCGGGCTCGGGGACCTGGACCTCCTCGGCGTTGAGTTGGCCGACGATATCTTGATGTCCTCCACGGTGAGGGCCCCAAGGATCGGCCGCTCCTCCCGGCTGATCGGCGAGTAGGACCGGACAGAGTTGCTCTCGGGCGTCCCCGAGGAACCGAGCCACGTGGAGAGGCTGGCGTCCACGGAGGCCTCCTGCTTGCTCGGCGTGCTGGGGGTGTAGCTGTAGTCCGAGACCGCCGGCCTCTCCTCCTTCCTCTTGGCCGGTGCCGGCGCCAGTGGCTCGGCGACGAGGTCCGTCCGATTCTCCTGCTCCACAGTGACGTTCTCCTTGTCCGAGGAGTTGGGCGCGGCGGCGGCGCGGGACTTGGGTTCCTTGCATCGGGTGAGGCTGAGGTTCTCTACGGAGCTGAGCACCGCGGGGACTCCGCCGGGGGGCACGACGGGCGCCGCGACCTGGCCGCCGGAATCCTTTGACGCCTTGCCAAACGGAAGCAGGAAGAGCGACTCGCACACATCCTCCTCGCTGCGTCCGATGCCGAGGAGGCCGTGCTCGTCGTCGTCGTCGTCGTCGATCGCGCACTCGTCGATCCCGTCTTCACATTCCTCCTCCTCGTCCTCGTCCTCGTCGTCTTCGAACTCGTCGTACTCGTCCTCCTCGGCGTCCTCGTAGTCGCTGTCGCTCTCGATGCCAGCGCGGTTGCTGTACCTGTGGTTCAAGGGGAAGGCCTCGGACTTGGCGCACTCCGGCGCCAGCATCCACCCCTTGTCGCTGCAGTCCCCACCATCCTCCGGATCGGCTCCCTCGCCGTCGTCCTCCGGGATCGGGGCCGCCTCGAAGGTGGTGACGTTGGGGTCGAACGTCACCTTCTTCTTCACGACGGCCAGGCACATGTCGTCCGTGGAGTCCCTGAACAAAGCACAAGACACGCCCGATGAAAACGACGAGACCGGCGGCTCATGAATCTCGCAGACCGAAACTGCAGCGATCCACCCACGAACCTCAACTCGAGAAGCGTCGCTAGGAGCGGCGCGGCGGCGGAGACGGCCTCCCCATCCAGATCAACCTTCTTCGGCGTAACCCGCGGCACGGCCTGATCCCACATCACACACAGATTCGATCAGGCGATCCGATCCATCTAACCCTAGAACTCGATCCGAGAACCAGGAGAAACAAAACAAAGCACATCCTAGAAACTCGATCGGGCAACGGGAGAAACAGAAGAAAGCGGGTCGAGTCGGTTACCCGGGCGCGGCCGTTGGGGGACTGTGCCGGCGATCGCTTGCGGCGGCGGCGGCGCTCCTTGGCCCCCGAAGCAGCCAAGGAAGCAGCCCATCGCGAACCTTGTGGGACGGGGAGACGCAGCAGACAGTGAGTGGGAGGAGCGCGCGGGCGGCAGTGATGACTAGCGATGAGGAGGCGGCGGCATTTGGGGATTGGGGGCGCGGGAAGTGGTGGTGGTGGGGATGAAGCCGTTGGGGGGAAGGGAAAGCAGAAGCGCCACGACTGGTAACGGTCAAGTTGACCCAGCTGGCAAGTGACCGTTGGACGACGGAATCCGAGGGCCACCAAGAAAACGGGCTGGGCCAACATGGGCCGACCCCTATGTTGCCCGGTCATGCGTGGACCATTCCGTCCGTGCCTCAGTCGTGTAAGTGCAAAGTACTTTCACCATTAGTCTTTATTTATTACAGCCCAACGACATCTCAAAAAGAAGTACCGGCATAGCGGCATAAATTCAGATGCAAAGATGAAATTCAAGAACATTTTGTTAATACACTGTACAACAGCAATCTGGACACTAACTCCTGTAAGTTGAGTAACAGATGGTGGCAGCAATGATTAAAAAAAGGAACATCCCATGTTAATACATCAAATAGTATTGACAAAATCGATCTGAATCATGCATAGGAATTAGTAGTGTTCGACTCTAATAGCATTTGCATTATCACATGAATCATTACTCTGCCAAAAACTCAGGATGCTGTTGGTATCCAAAATTAAAGCAAAGAAAGACATTCTTTCTTGGCTTCTTTAATCCTGTCTACCTACTGTATCCAGGAATCATTTCTAGGTCTTTGATGTAACTCCCAGTTAAGGCCAGCTAAATATCCACCCGCTGCTTATCACCAGTTCGGCAATCATTGCAAAATGCGCTTCCTTTGCGTCCAAAGGACAGCCGGAGTCTGTTGGAATGAACTTATGTATGCATGATTGTTACTGTTCTGTTAGGGCCAAGCTGAAGACAGGAATACTGAGACACAGCTCTTTATACACATGATAGAATCCACCTGTGCAAGATGTATTTACATGATTGAGCATATGCATGTATCCAAATATTCATCATCCGAGTCGCTAGAGTCACTGCAAATTATGGAAAAGATAAAAGCATAGTTAGAAGAAGATATTAAAATAATTTTTTCAAAGTAGTAAGCTTCAGGAGGGCTCTCTTGAAACTCCAACATAAACAAGATCAGGACGGCAATTTAAGTATAGCATGGAAACTTTTAAAGCAGTAGCAATTGGCAAATATATCTGATTTGTTACAAACATAGTCAACTTGAAGGCTTAATGACATCCCACTCATTCGTGACCCCTAAGGAGAACTTTTTTCTCAATTACTTTTTTCTCATTTAAAATAATATTCATAATACCTAATATGGTTTTGAGTATAAAATGAATAATACTATACACAACAGAGAGAAATTATTAGTTTTAGGAAACTATAATATCCTCAGTTGGAGAACATATTTGTTGAGAAAAGTGCAAAGTTGGAAGATAACAGAAGGAAATTAATACTTTTTTGCAAAAAGGTAAGTACAATATGCTCAGTTTGAAAATATAAAACTGCAAAGAGGCCCCCACAGAGATCATTGTTGATTGCATTACATCATGACTAATTAATAATAAAAAAGAATTCAATGAATCTCAAAATCTACAAAGACAATAAAAGAATCGGCTAATGTTAAAAAAACAGAGCTGTTACTTAGCTGGTTCCCAAGAATTAAAAGGTGCAAGAAATGTGATGTAGTAAAAACAGAACATGCACGTTAATAAGGACAAACTGCAATAGCTTTGTCAGAACAGGACATGAGGAAATGATAGTCATCTAATCAGTGCCCTACAAAGCTACAAGCCTACAACTGCATAGATAATAACACTAGAAAATGTTCTGTTGGTTATGCTTAGCATGCATGTTCATAGCACCAAACCTCTAAGATTATTCATAGCATCAAAGCTTTGGTCAAGCCAACAAACAAAACCTCAAGTAGCATGACATTGTCACAAATAAGCTGATAGCTTGATGGTTAGGTGGCTGGTTGCAGCACCCACCCTGCCACCCACCAACGTTCAAGCACAGCTTGACGCAGATGTTGTCCTGGGGCTTGCCCGAGTAAATTATGTCTCTTATGCATGGAGTCAAAAAGGGGCTACGATGTGCCTTCTAGCTTGCAGAGTCGTGGATGGTTCTATCAATCACACAAGGGACGCAACTGCCTGACTTGTGTGTAGTCTTTAGGTCTTGATATGTGCGTGGTGGTGAGGGTAAGCAGGTGTGCATGTGGGAGGTCTAGCTTTGTGTACACACATGTGTTCATAACTTCAGCAGTACCAACATGAGGCATAAAACAAAGTAGCATGAGGTTGACATGTTAGTTTCATATCTTACCAACACTACAGCGGTACCACCTAGGCGTCCAGCCAGCCACTCCCCCCCCCCAACCCCCAATCGCCTTGCAGAATGGTCGCCTAGGCGAGTGCCTAAGCGCCTGGAAGGTGGTACATTGCCTTGCCTCGCCTTTATGTCTTAAGAACTATGGTTGCAAAATTCTACCCATTTCACCTTTGGAGAGTAGTTGAAATTTAATGGGGTCCTATGTGGATTAAATAGGAACATCAAAATAGAGGGTTATATTGACTCACTATCACGTGAAGTGCAGTTTCATCTGAACTGCTCTCACGATGAGTTACTGGTCTGGTCCAAACAATATGGTGTCTCGGATATATAAAGCTAATTGGAGACTAGTGATAAAGTGTCATGAGCGGACTCCACAGAAATTTTTCTGAGTAAGTGGAAAATGAAATTTTGGTTATAGTGTGGTCAAACCCACTGAAGATTTTCCCCATGTAATCAGATTCCTTTGCTCCACTGGCAACTGGGTCAGCTAAACAGATTTGGAATCAGAATGGGTGGCCATGTGATTGTATCTAGTTCCAGCTGGCTGTTAGACATACTAAGACAGAATTTTTCCCACCATTTCATTAGTGCAAACCAAAGCTTCAGACCCATGCAAAGCGTTAGACATGCACATAAAAAAAGCATTAAACATCTCCACTCCAAAAAATAAGGGTTAATTGGTCTCACACCACTGAAACTTTCGCTGTTTTGGTCCACACCACTGAAACTTTACTAATTGGTCTCACACCATTGAAATTTTCCTCTTGTTTGAAATACGCCATTCTATGCGCTTTTAGAGACTTTGGGCCTACTGACAGGTGCTTGTATTTCATTATTTCCCATCCTGCCCCTCCCAGCGCGCAGTGAAGGACGCGTTGTGCAGTGCTTGATATAATTTATACATTTGTTATGAATAATAATAACTTGCATGCGGTTCTTGATATGAATGCATGCGTCCATTACCAGCCAGCCATCGCCATCTAAATGCAGCATGCTTCCATTTAAAAAAAAAGGAAATACGGAATAGCACATGCATGTGACTTTGGCTGTGAGTGGAGTGGAAGGGGCAAGAAGGGAAATACGAAAATACATACACCTGCAGATGGGCCCAAAGCCTCTAAAAGCGTATAGAATGGCGTATTTCAAACAAGTGTAAAATTTCAATGGTGTGAGATCAATTAGTAAAGTTTCAGTGGTGTGGACCAAAACAGCGAAAATATGAGTGGTGTGAGACCAATAAGCCCAAAAAATAAATAGAAACAAAGTTTTCAGGTGCAGCAGAGGTTGTGTAATATACATGCATGTGACCAGATTTAACTTTGTCAACTTGGCCAGTTGACCGCATAAGTATAAAATGATGAAAATAAGATATTGAGCATTAGCTGTCTTCGATCTCTTTCCTTTGAAAAACTAATTATCTTAACCCCTAGGTACTGGAAGTTCATTTATTAGTTGATAAAAAGAGTACGAGCCCAACAAACTATAGTTAATTGACATGTGCAGCTACTCAAGAATGAATAACAATACGCTCAAAAATCACAAAGTTCAGTTCATCTAGACTGCCTATATTAAATAAAAAGTGATTGACACCATTGAATTCAATTGTTCATCATCTCTGACTAGAAAGCCAGAAATAGCACAGTATTCAGATCATAACCCTTGAGTCATTTATTCATTAAAGCACATTTTACAAAAAAATGTTTACTGATGACACATAAACTGAACTTCAGAATAAACCAATGATCATCTTTTGTGCTTGCATTGCCGCAGAAATAGTGTATCAAAAGCAAACAGGGAAAACATGCAAACCAGACTCACTAGAAACACAGTAGAGTTCAACATTTACTCTCCCTCCCTCTCCCAGCAATTAACAGCTGAAACCATGCCTTTAGACCGAGTAACAAACTCCGCCTAAAAAAATTTATTAGGCAACAAATTCACGTTTAGAGTGTGTTGGGTGTCTCGATAATGACAAATTTTTCAGTTTTTATTCAGGTCTCCAAGCTACTTCAGAAAAAGGTAAATCATGACATTTAACCAACTTAGTTGAATTAGAAGATTGAAAGCTCCCAAGCCCAATCATTCCGTTAGACTTGCCGAGAATGGAAAGTTACGACATCCCCAACAAAACAATGTTCTAGCATCATACCCTGTCAGATAAGATACCGTCCAATAACTGAATCCACTCTAGTTGAAGCGGCAGCTCCAGACAAATAGTAGGATCATCATTCTTCCCATTTCCCGCTATAGACATACTCTTAACAAATGTTACCACAGGACACTTGTAGCTATCCATTTGTGCAAATTAATGCAACTTCACCTCGAGCAAAAATTACACAGAACTCATGTAATTCAGTAGCATAATGTGGTGTCAAAGGAATTTTGCTATCAGGTAGCATCAATCAACCGTTAACAATTGCGCCAACACATTGAGAGAGGATACATAAAATGTGAGTCGGGATGCCTGTTTTCGACGTACCTAGGCTGGAACTCCCTGACATCGGTGAGCTTGCTGCCATGCCTATCTTTCCAGTGCACACGGCGGTTGGGCCTCTTGCGGCCCTTCTGCGCCAGGCCGCCAGGTGGGTTCTTCTGCTTCTCCAGCAGCGCCTTGCGCTCGGCGGCAGCGTCGTCTTCCCTGGAGCCGGTGCTCCCGGAGGACGCAGAACGTGAGACCGCCGCCGGAGAGATTGGATTCTTACCGCTCCCGTTGCACGACGAGGACCTGAGGAATCGGCGATCCATCGCCGGGTGGCATCAACTCCCCGTCGTGCGAGCTTGATTCATCCGATTCGCTCTCTGCGGCTCGCGTTCGAGCTCCTCAATTTGGCAGTTCGGGGTCGATGCGAATACAGCAGCGGATCTCGAGGTCGGGACTGATCGCGGATTTGAAAAGAGCCCAATCAGATTTCAGAAAGGGATAAACAACGAACAACAATCAATCCAAAATAAAGGTGAAGAAATATCCAGAAAGCTGAACGTTCAAGCCAAAATTAACGGGGAATCGAATCTAACCACACGGTTGGCGATAAGCTCGGAGAGTAAGCTAACCGAATTCGCCGCGGAATCGGAGGTGAAGAAGGGGATTTGCGGATCGAAGGGGGCGAATTTGGAGCCGAGACGATGCAACGTTGCGGGAATTTTGAGACGGTGGATTGGGTTGGGTTGTGGAGGATTTGTGGGGAGGAATCGTGGAGCGAGAGCGAATCAGGTTGACGCAGGTTGGGGGCCTTTGCCTGGCCCTTTGGGAGGGTGGCGCCGAACCCGCGCGCGTAACTTCCCTTTCGCTTGCAAGTTCGCCGCACGCCGCTTGTGGATATCACATGTCCGGTATTTTTGGGCCAGTATAGATAGATCAAGCTAATTAATAAGGTGAAAATAAGAAATTTAGTATTCAAAATGGTCTCATGTTAAATTCAATCTAATTTTTTTAAGTCCAAATCCACTCAAATGGTCTTATAATAAAATTATACAACTACATGTCAAATTTTGGCTCTAGTTTTTTTTTTTTTTTTAAAAATTACACGGTACAAACACTCACTCTAGAATTAACTAAACCCTTGTGTTCATAATTATTTTTTGCTAGAGTAGGGTCAGATGAAAGTACTTGAAACTTGACTTTGAGGTAGTAGACGGCTAGACGCCCACTCTCACATCTCACCATCTTGATGTGGTCTATGTCTCCGTTGGCGACATTGCTCAGGCAGCCGTTGCCACTGTCGAACCTCTCGACAATGCATGGACACCTTTTTTTTTTGCAAGTCTTTGGGTAAGAAATTAAAACATTTTTGCAAGGGATGCACACACATAGTATAAAATGTTCACCCGGCTAATCCCTGATTGGATGCCCGACTAGAATCGCAATTTTTAGAATTTGCCAGGTGTTTTGCAATGTCATTAAAATAAAAAAAATTCCAACTAGGGTGTTTTCAGAACATGTCATATATGAATCAATCATATAGCATTCGTCCTACATGCATAGCGTGCGCTTAACCACACTTACTATTTATAGGAGCAGTGGAACATACAAATTGCACACATTTACCAAAACTAGTATCTCACCCGTGCGTTCTTCGGGATAACTAAATTTTGTATAAAAACATTGATCGCATGATCGGATAACAATAATATAAAATTAAATAATGATATTAAAATGACATTTAATCCGAACAAGTATGTTTTGTGAAATGAACACATCCACACAGATATCGTGTCGCAGCTCATAAACTCTATTGTATGGACTTTTCTCGTAATTCGCATAAGATAATGCTTTATATCGGGTTTGGAAGAAATCTTCGATATCTATTTATTTCATGTGCTAATAAATCCCGAGATAAGTTCTCGACGCATCTTAATACCATCTTGTACACATGAGAGATGTATGTATCTCGTCATATGGGCAATACTGCGTGTCTTCAAAAATCTCACAAAACCTTAAAACAAAAAACATTCTCAAAACTTACTTGTTCATGACCGAGGAGTCATTTGGTATTTATAAGCTATATATACAAAAGCAGGAAAGGTTCCAGGACAATTTCATTCACCAGTTCATTGTGCCCATTTGCTAGTCCTGCCGTGTTGGCATTCTCAATCCTAAGCATCGTGCTGGGCGGCCGGCCGTCTCCATCGACACTGGCTTTTGCAGGATCCGAACATTGCAGGGGCTGGGAGGACCCAACAAGCCTTATCCGAACTAGTTATTGACGCGCGCCCATGCGCGCGGGTTCATGCCGCGGATATGGTGCTACAACGAAGCAACAGTTTGACCGCCGCTATTTTATCAGACATAAGCTAGACAGATGAACACCACATTATATAATAATTAATGAACAGGACAGGTAGTTAAAAGAGCCAATATTACACAAGAACGGCCAAAGATCGTCTAGTATGATGTAATTGTTTGCTTGGGGACAATAGACGCTCAGGTCCCACATATTAGACAAATGTGGTGTTACACAAATTGTTACAAGATATGCAGATACGATCTTTGTATTTTTATAAGTGTAAGACTGAGACAATGGAAGATTATTAAAAGACGTTGATTATACATGGATAAGTGATGAGCATATGCTCTAGAAGTGGCTAAAGTTACATGCAACATATGTAAGATACTTTCTACAGAGAACAGCTTGTGGAGCTATTTTACATTGAGGCTGGAGGATTGGTAGCGGCGGTTGCTTGGTTTAGTCTCTGGTCCTAAAGATCTGGATCCAGTCATGGTGGTATTTAGCTTGTCCTACAATCTGTTAGCAAACCTGAGCTCGTCCTTAATCTTTTATCAAAGTTGAGCTTGTAATGGTGACCCATCTTTTTCTGGTTTCTTGAGTTCGCCAACCTGCTAATTTCAGTGCTGAAACAACCACTTAATGAGCAACACAACAACATAGGTAGGCACTGAGAAGGCATTGCCACATATGTACCTGTTATTAAAAGGCACCAAAACAAATACATCATTTTTTCCCTGTCCTTGCCTAGAGAAACTAAACTAATATGATAATAGTTGTTTCAATCTTAGTAGATGTTTGAGCCTACAAAGTAACCTTACTTTAGCAATAGGTTTGGAAGTTACCATTTCTTTGGCATCACAGGTCTTTCTTTGGCATCACAGGTCCAATGGAAGCCTACAAATAAATAATAAAATAATCACATTCAAATTTAATGAAAGCCCCGAAGTAAAGGAAAATAATAGTCTAAAACTATTAACTACAAAGAAATTGTTGGTTCCACAAGAATAGACCTAAGGGCATCACATAAATAACCAGGTTGATCTTGGAGAAAAATACAGTATGTCTTTGTACCATTAGCTGAGACAATTATGCTACGAAGGACAAACAAATATGCATCTTTGCTTAGCTTCCCTCCAAAAAGTAACCTCTTTGCCTTTTTAATCTGAGGCATAGATTATTTTGTAAGCATCGCAAGTCTTATGGAAATCAATAAACAATCATATCCAGATTTGGTAGACGTACCGGATGGTAGCACAATCGTTGCAAACCTTGGTCATAGAAATGGTAGCAACCACTCATCCAAGCACTGTCAATTTTTAACTCCTTGCAAGAGCCAAAAAAGAGGCATAAGGTAGTAAACAAATCCTTAAAAAATGTATTTCGATAGCGGCTAAAATTTTGAGTTAGCTTTAATTAGAAATTCACAAGCGCTAATCAATAGCACAAACAAGACATTGTAAGATCATTTCATAGAAGATGCATTTACTTTCATTCTGAACATGGTCACATATCAGCCATGGCCAACCAGATATCAAAATGGTGAGGCGTTTTCCATCTTTATAGATAATTCAGGAAGTATGAATGCACACGATGAACATTATAGGATTGCAAAGAAACATGTCCGAGGACAAATATGAAGTCTGGGACTGCAACATGTTATAACAAAACTAAACAACCAAAGGGCCAACTGCATGTGGGGAGACCCTGCTGCTGCAACCTTTTTCTTTTGAAACCTGTTTGGCTATATGTTTTTTTTCTATTCTTCTTTTGTTTTTATACCCCCTTTTGCTCAGACAAGGAGACTGTATGTTGATCTACCATCAGCATCTAATAACCATCTTTCTAATCTACCTACCTAGAGTATAATTAAACCCATCCATCCATCCATGTCGATCTGATCGACCAAGGTGGTTAAATCAAGGTAAATTATCAAACAACATCAACATGGTGTACGTACACGAACATCGATCAACATGAACTCGATCAGTCGTCGGTGACCTGCTGCTGCTGCTGGCGTCCATGAGGCAGAAGCTTGAGCGCCTCGACGAAGGTGTTCTTGAGCCTCCCAAGGTGAGGCCTGACGTTCTGCTTGTCGAGGTACACGGCCTTCATGGCGTCCCAACCTTTCCGATGAATGGCGGCGGGGTCGGCGATCACCGGATCATCCTCGCCGTACTCCTCGTTCAGCGTCGTCTCGTCCTTCTGCACCACGTACTCGAGGTAGTGCACCTCCATCCCTTCCGACGGCTCCTTGAACGTGCCGCGCGCCAGCCACTCTAGACCGCCGTACGGCACCACCTGCACCAGCACGGCGCCGGCGGGGAGGAACACCATGTTGGTCAGCCCGTCGCCGTGCACCCCCACCATCACGTCCGCCGAGTTCACCAGCCGCGCGAACCGACCCACGTCCGTGCTCACCTCCGGGTCACCCGTCCGCACGTCGAACCCGAGGCTCGTCGCCATGTCCGCCATGGCGCGCTCGTTCAGCAGCCGCCGTGAGTTTTCGACGCGAGATGATGAGGAGACGTGGACGCCGCCGGATGTCCCACCGGTCACCGCTTGGCGCCGCCGCCGCTCGCTCTAGCCCGAACGCGGTCCGTAGCATCGCGCGGAACTCCGGCATGGACGACGACGGCGAAGCGTCGATGCCGAGCTCACGGTGGAACGTCGGGCCTATGACCACGCGTGGGTAGCAGCGGACCTCGGCGTCGGCGTCGACGTCGATGACCTCGTGGCGGCTGAGCTGCTGCAGCACCTGGATGTACTTGGTTGTCCACCACGACTTGTAGCTGCTCACCAGGAGCTGCACGTCGCCGTCGGGAGCGTGGCGCCGCGCCGTGATGAAGGCCGGGATCAGCACGTCGGTGTAGTCGTGGAACAGGTTCCCCGTGAACCCGCCCGTGGACAGCACGAACGCCGTCGCCGAGCTGTTCACCGTGCACGGCGGCGCGATCCCGTCGACCGGCACCGGGCGGAGCGTCCACTCCTTGACGTGGGACAGCGCGAACGCGTCGTGCTTCCGGCAGTAGGGCTTCACCTTCCACTCCCGCTCCAGCGAGCTCACCAGCACCGTCTGCGCGCGACCCACCACGCGCACGTCGCCGGCCGCCTCGCAGGTGTCCGACCGCCGGCTCGACTCGTAGCAAACCGGCCTGCTCGTTGTCTCGGCGTGGCCGTCGCCGACCGCAATGGCCGTGCTGCCTATGCCTGAACTGGTGTCGGTGGGCTTGGACCGAGTCTCCTCGTCGTCCTCCTCTGCGACAGACAGAGCAAAAATCAGACCCCTGCTTGCCCCAGATTTCAAACAACTGCAAAGAAATCTTGACCCCGATCGAACTGTACAGCACGAATGAATGGGAACGGATTTGCAGCAATCGACGACTGAATCACGCGGTTGCCTAAATTCAGGTAGAAACGCAAACGCGAGAGGAAGGAGATCGAGAGGAGCTAGTCGGAATTACCTGCAGCGTCATGGGTGGTGACCCTGTCGACGGGGTCTTTCGCCATTGCCTGATGCTCCTCTGCTTTGATGGCGTCCCCTGTTTTACCTGCGCATCACAATTCCCAATCCACACAGCTCAGATAAGCGAATCAACCAAGAACACGGGAAGAAAAAGAAGAAGCCGGCGGCAAACAAACGAAACGCCATGGCAATCACAATCAGTGTACTGCGTACCAATCGCAGAGTCGCCACACGCAGCGGGCCCGTGCGACCGAGTCCCAGCGAACGAGGAGTCGACAAACGCCACTGAGGCAGGGCGGAAGCCATGCCGCGGAACGTCCGCCTGGCCCCACTCCCCACGTCGCCCGGTCAAGCGGCCAGAGTCCGCAATCTGCGACGGACAGACGGCCCCCGACGCTCAGCCAATCTGCGCCGCGACAACGCGCCCGGTCACGGTCATCCCACCCGCTGCCACCTACAGGTGGGACCTGGGCAGCCCGCCAATGGATAAACGACAGCGGCACTGGGAGCGCCCAACGCGCTCATTCCACCGTGCGACTTCTCACAGGAACCGTCACGAGGGACGGGTCAACGCCGCTGATCCCTTGATGCAGAAATCGGACGACGACGGCAAATAAACGACGACGTGGGGCGCCGTGGCGGGCAGATGCTCCCGCACAAATTTACTCTTTAAATATGGCACCAATGGTGGGAAGAGGAGGGTAAGAAGAAGTGATGGTCACGCTAAAGAGAATAGCAGCAACAACAGAGGGCAGTCAATGGGAGAACGGTGTATTGAAGGACCTCTCATTATCATCAGCTGGTCTGGCTTGCTTGCTCTCTATACCTCTATCAAACTCACCATTGTTGCAGCAAATCAAGTATATCAAATTTCAATAGATGGATGCTTGAGTACCTATTTTTATCGGATGAAAGATACATTCGATAGTCCTTTGCCATACCATGGCAATGCGTGAGAATCCATCTGGTATGTATAAAAAAGAATATCAAAAAGATTTTCTTTCTCTCTCTTCATGAAAATAGTGACTATTAAATCAAATACTTTAATTTGTTCTGTAGAATCAAATAATCAAACCTAAATTAATATAATTATTTAGTTTTTAACGCATCCAAATATACTCTTAGGGCCATTGGCCATTTGGCTCATCGGATGCAGCAGGGTAGTAACAGGAAAGGATTGCCTCAAAAAAAAAAAAAAAAAAGAGGAAAGGAAAGCAGTTGGATTCTAGAGGGATCGTTCCTTCGTCGCCCAGCGACCGGATAAGCTAGCTGCCACATTCGTCTTCTCCCCCTCCCTGCGCCATGGCTGCTGCCTCCCGCTGCCTCCTCCCCAACCACCCCGACGCCGCCACGCTGCTCCCCTCCCTCCACCCGGACCGGGCCTGCCCGCCGCTGCCCTTCCTCATCCGCCTCCTCCATGCTCTCCTCCCACTCTTCCTCCCCGCATCTCGCGCGTCGCTGCAGGCGCTCCTCGCGCTCTAGGCCGCCGCCGCCAACCTCCTTGACGGCGGACCCGATGTCGTCGCCCTGCACCGCCTGATCTACCAGCTCAGAGCCCTCTCGTGCTCCCCGTCCTTTGCTTCTCCTGCGCGTGTGGTGCCGCTGGTTTGCTGCGCAGAGGGCGGTCGCGCGCGTGGCCGGCGCCATCGCCGGTGAGATCCAGGCGTGGGTCGACCGCGAGGCCATCGCGCGGCTCGTGGCCGCACTGAACGTCGGCAGGGCGGACGCCGCGCCGGTTCCTTGCAGAGCTCGAGGCGTGGCTGCTGTCCGTGGGCGGGCGCTTCGATTCGCGGGTCCAGCGCGAGCTGCACCGCCACGGCGTATTCCCGGAGGTGGAGGCCGGGCTCGGGGACCCCGGCGTTGGCGACGACTGTGATGCCGCGGTGCTGGCGCTGGCGCGCTCAACGGCATGGTGGACGAGCTCCACGCGCGCGGTGAGCTCCCGCGGCTCCCGCAAGGTAAAGCTCTGTTCCTTTGTCCTTTAAAATGGTACCGCAAGCATGTCTGTTAGGGTGGGTAGTCGCTACAAACCATGGGGTTCAGTGTTTGACCAGGAAAAAAATGGATTGCTGACCGAATATGCATTGCACATCGAACAATGGAAAAACTGTTCATGCAACATTCCCTGACACAGTTGTTTCCTAGGGAAATCTGATAAGTAGCCTAATAATTTGGTGATACTTGGACGACTTGGTACAATTCGTATTTAACGCTTTGAAAGTATTGTGGTGCACTTGTGCCTCTACTCCATTCTTAGTTCCTAACCAAGTTTGATACTTACAGCCTAATCTAGTTATACAGTTTCCACCTAATCGAATGATAGGACATAAAAACAAATTTTACAACCATACTGACCAAGCATGCACAGATCGACCGAGATCTTATCAGCCCCACAATATCCGCACCGCCCAAATTTACCCCTCAAAAGCGCACACAGACTCAAGCAAACAAGAGCGCACACCGAAGATCAGCCAACCATGACATTGAAACCAGAGGATTTGACAAAAAAGGGTGGGTAAGGGAAGAATAGACATGAACCTAGCTAGGACCGACGATGTTGTTGATGGGGATGAAGATTTGTTTGGACGAAGAAACCGACGAAGCCCAGGACGTCGAATCTGATTGACGTCTGTGTTGTCACCTTCGTTAACTCTGCAAGACGATATCACAGGGACATACTGTTAGATGCAAAGCACAAAATGGTTCTTGTTGGCATAAACAAAAGACATGTTAATAATCCCTACATCGCAATCTCAAAATGTTAGAATGTATTATAATTAGAAGCCTAGTGATTTTTGAATTTCATATCTAAGCTTATCTAGTTGTTGTTCTACTTGAGTGCATGAACTATAAAGTATATTGTTGGATTAAAAAGCTACATTGGCTTAGATTGTTTCCTACTAATGTCCAGTTCAAGGCAGAAGCTTTTTTTACGTGTGCATCTGATTACTGGCAGTCAGAAACAAAAATAGTTACCAAACATGATATTCAGATAAGCAGCTGGATGGCAGTGTGTACGAGAGAGAGAGAGAGAACACCATCTTGAAAGGAACCGTTAGTTCCCTATGTAGCATGTATCAGTAACTGCAAAACTTCGGAAGCTACAAGTGTGACATACGTAGTGCAACTAACCTTACAATAAATATAATTCAAAGTCCTTGATAGGTTGGGGAGTATTGATAGGTTGTATTGAATGTCTTGTATAATCAATATTGGGCACAATGTTTCTGAAAATCATTAAAATCCATTTGCAGTGGTCTCGTTACTGAGCTGCTTGTAGGGATAGTTACCATGGCATGAGCTATTGTTTTTTCCATGTGTTTTTGGGATGATTTCTTTTGTTAAGGTGATGCTTTCTGTTCCAAAGCTTTATTAGTGCCTTGTTTTATTATTTTCTATCAATGTGCTTATTGTCAACATTGTTGTTTTTCCTTTTGTTTTATTTGATTTTAACCAAGAATGAATACTTAATTAGACTTGTTCTTCTTGAATAAATCACAAGTTTTCAAGTAGCATAATATAGCAGTTTATTACTGGGTGGCTGCGAATTTTATCCTCAATTTTCTTACTTCATCTTCAGTGTCGTAGCACATGTTGTGTGACCATCTCTTAGCTACCTGATGATTAATAGAAGCATCAGAAATCTTCATCCTTATTTGTGCAGTGACTGGCAATCTGAATTTAGGGAGTGTTTTAGTTATGTTCTTAGGTTGCATGACATAAAGGAGCACCCTTTACTTCATTTCCATTTTCCAGTTCATTGCTGATTATATTTTTAAGGGCTTAGATGTGTTATTTAATGTCTCTTTTTTGTTTTAGGTTTGATGCCCTTCCCAGATGTAATTAAACAATTCAAGAGGACAGGTCAGAAATGCATCTGAGTCAATCAGGTTGTCATCACAAACTTCATTTCAGCTGTTAAAATTGACACTTTGCCTGTTAAAATTAACTGTTACTTAGTCAAATTGCTGATTAGATTTTAAGACTTAGTTTGCTATTCATTTCTTCACAGCCATGTTATCACTAACTAAATGTAGTTCTTTTTCCTATTTGTTTCAACTAAAGCACAAGGCTGCTTATGGCAGGAGAAGCTCTGATTTTTTTTACCATTAGCTTATGGAGGGAGCATTAGCTCTGAATTTCTCCATGTAATTTACAAACAATTGGAAGCCTGTGTTTACAAAGGAATGGATCACAGGACATACCTGGTGTCACGGACGGTGCTTCAACCGCTTTGCTGCCCCTGATCGAGATCGTGATGCTTCAAGGGGACATCGGACGCAAGTCCTCAGGGCGACGGGCTGGGGCAGCAGGCGCAGCGGGGAGCAGGAGGCCGGGCGAGGGTCGCAACTGGCGAGGGCAGTGGGAAAGAGGGCGAGTCCTCGAGGTGGTGGCCGCTCGGGGACACCAGTCCGTGGTCGTCCCAGTCCGCGATTGCCCTAGCCCTCGATCGCCCCAGGAGTCGATGGAGACGAAGAAGGAATCACGACGATAAAGGCCACGATGACTGCGGGTTGATCGCACCCCCTCGCGGAATTTAACTTTTGTGCGTGATTTGCTTGCCGCACGAAGTAGTGGCATTATGTGAACCGAGATCACGTGGGCCTATGGAATAGTGGCATTTTTTGGGAAGGATCACACGGGTGGGGGAGCCGGCTTTTTATTGCAAGGATCGCACCTGGATCTCACGAGGGAGGTTTTCCTTTTTCATGCGGATCTCGCGAGGATTTTTGGATTGTTTCCTATTTTTTGCCCTGGTGGTTCCCTTGTAAAGATAGAGAAATTTACGGAGGGAGGAGATTGTGGCGAGACTGATCGCATGCGGGGAAGCGAAGCGATGGGGCCTTCGTCGCACGAGCGGACCGATTGCCGTAGTACTTTTTTACCGCACGAAAAAATGATCTCCCTTTCATCCTTTTTAGATAGTAAAGATAAAGATGTATGTCAAAAGAACGTGTAAATTTCCCGGTCGCCCGTATGCCACTTGGGAGGGTGTCCCTAATGAGATTGAGATATGGCGACCATCAATTTGGCTAGATCTAAAGAGCAATAAAAATCAGTTTGCATGGAAAAAAAGAACCGAGAGGAGAGAGAGAGATGGAATGAAAAATCGACTTAGAAATTCTTCGGTTCGAGGCTTACTTTACAATTCTACGCGAGAGCAATTAAATTAAATATTATAGTTGGCAGAGCAATGCTCTAGACTGTAGTCTCCATTTTGTTTATGTTTCGTACGAGTATGGTAGACAAAAAAAAAAGTGTTTCGTTCGCTTGCATGTGAAAATAATAAGTCCATGTTTGGTAATGTTTCTCAAGTGGCTTCAAGAGCTCTTTAAGAGCCATTTCATCAAATAGGGTAAAATAAAACGGCTTCACCGATAGAGCCCCTAAAAACGCGCTTCTCATAGAGCTTTGAAGTGAGAATGAGTCAAAAAAAAAAAAAAATAGTGGCTTCACCCGATCCTATGTGGCTTTATGTGAGAGCATATTTTAAAAAATTGTTTTGTCAGACGATTACCAAAACGGCTCTAGCTCCATCAGTAGAGATGTTCATCGAGCCAAAGCCTAAAAAAACGGTTTTAAAGGTGAGGTGAAGTGGAGCCGTGCCAATTAAGGCCTAGATGGTTCCTTCCTGGCTAGATACACGCGGTGCTCTACTAGCACTACAGGCCAAATATGGAAGGAAGGGGAGGCACACCAGATATGGAAAACCGTTCATAAAAGCAATTAATCAAATTACTCCATACTTCCCCACAATTTTTCCACTCGGGTAAAAATCAGGCATGGGGATTTGAGTTTCCAAATTAGCCATTACTGAAAAGTGCCACGGTGATTCATTCATTATTCTCATCAGCGTCTAGCAGGACACCGGAACGGACAACTCCATCCCCATGTCCATGAACCGAGCACGCACGATGCCCTTCCGACTAAACAAATGTCCGATGGTTAATTAGCTTGTCATCCCGGCCACCGTGCCATGGAACGAGTGACGAAATGGACTTAAGAAACAGATAGGCACAAGCTGCTCATAAATCATGGAAACTGAATAGAAGATGGTTAGCTAAAGAAAGCATACACAAACAGAACACATTTGCTTTAGTCCAACAGCCTGCCAATTAATCCAAGATTACAAGAACGCGTCCCTCTCCCTTGCTATGTCTGTTTCCTTTTTCATTTCTTGGAAAATATAAAAGATACTCCTACTTTGTTAGGGAAAAACGGGGTGGGGGGTGGTAACCCATGATGACGTTAGGTTATGGTTCAACGCCAGTAACTACGGCCACTCCCTATAAAGATACTCTCCTACCATCTCATGGCATTGCAGGAGCTCGATCAGTGAGCTCAAGCGCGGTCAGCGCCGGAGCCGCCGGCCTTGGAGTTCCCCAGGGTGAGCTTCAGGTCGCCTTCGTCCATGTACTCCTCGCTCACCTTCTCGTCCTCCCACGCGCTGAACGCCGCGCTCGCCTTCTCCCCCTCCCACGCATTGAACGTTCCCGTCGCCTTCTCCCCCTCCCAAGCGTTGAACGCTCCGGTCGCCGTCTCCCCCTCCCAAGCGTTGATCGCCCCGCCGCTCCAGCCGAAGGAGAACCCATGTGGAGCGTCACCGTCGCCGTCGCCACGAGCTGCCGCCGCCGCCGCGCCGCTGCTCTGTCCCGCTGGCCTCGATGAGTAGCTCCCGGCGTCGAAGTCGAACATGCTGCTGTACGCCGCCGGGGACTTGTTGGCCACGGCGGCGGATATCTGCAGCCCTGTCATCAGGCTCACCGGGTCGGCCGCCACGGCCTTGCCGCGGTTAGGGTATGCGGCATGGTTCCTGGCAGGGAGGCGTAGCGGCTGGGGCCAGGGCTGACTGCCCACGGCGACTGCACGTTGGAGCCACCGGCGTCGGTGGCAGCGTTGTCGTCCGGCGCCCAGCGCGCCATCTTGCGCCGCGGCGGGGAGCCGTTCTGTGGCGTGACCGGCGCACTGAAGGAGTAGCCGTCGGCGTAGGCGTCGTCGGAGTGGGACAGCTTGTTGAGCCACGGGAAGAGGCCTCCACCAGTGCCGCGGCTGCTGCTGGAGCCGCCGAAGAAGAAGCTGCTGCTGCCCCTGCCGCCGAAGTGGGTCGGCGATGACGGGGAGCTCAGGCCGTTGTATCCTCGCGGGCTCACCGGGCAGGACACCATGCCGGGGCTCACGGACATGCTGGGGCTCAGTAGAGAACACCCGGGGATAAAACCAGCCATGTACGGGTCACTGCTGCCCGGAGGCTTGCATCCCTGCAACACAAAACGAACGAACTGTTTCACATATCCTGGCTCGATCTGGCATAAGACGATGAACGACAATCACAAGACCAAATGTACAGTACACAACATGAATCGATTCAAAACAAGACAAAAACAATTTGTAAAAGGAAACAAAGTGAGGAGCTTTAGAAAGCTTGGAAAGACATACATCACGGTTTGCTTCCGTTTTGCCAAAGACAAATAAGTCGTAGATAAAAGGGAAAACAAAGTGAGGAACTTTATTCGTCAGGACCAATTTCTTGCCCCTTTTTTTCAGGGAAAAAATGGCACAGCATCAAAACGTTCACGCTCCAACTAGCAACTGAATCAGCAGCGTCGGAACGGCAAGGAAAAAGGACAGGAATCTACAGAAACTGTGGTCTACGTATACCGCCGTAACGGGACATGGTAGCTTTCATCAGAAGTCGTGGCGGCCTGTGGACTTGACGCTGGCTGCTCTGCTTTGCCATGTCACACAGCCAGAAAGGGAGCTCCTCTAAACGCTCTGCGTTGCCACGTACACAAGACTACAACACTATCTAAATCTCGGGAGAAAGCCAGAAAAGCATTGGAACAGCTGGATAGATTTGACGATGAACTGGCGTTCGTGAAAACAAGCTTTGGATTCTCGCTGCGTACGTAGGAACAGCCGGCTTGCAACTGCTGGTACGCTAGGACGCGACGCAGCTCTGCAGAGCGAAGCAGTGCAATATATTCCGGCGGCAATTTCAGTGACAAACCGGTCGAATCATCGGTCAGAACCAAACCGGAGGACGAAGCCATGGATTCCGGCGGCAACCGTGCACGGCCGGAACAAGCAACAGAGGCAGGCAGGCAGGGGGATGGAGCGGAGGGGTACCTTGCGGTAGGTGGTGCCGTCGGGCTCCACGGTAAAGCCGGCCATCTCGCAGAGCGCCTTGAGCACCTCGTTGTTGTCGCAGTGCCTGCGGAGGGCGAAGTTGCCGTGGGCGCGCAGGCCGGTGAAGATCTTGGACGCGATCGCCCGACGCCGACGCTCCCGGCGACGGTTGTTCTCGCGCTCCCTCCACGTCGGCACCCGCGGAAGTGTCCCGGCCCCGACCCTGGCCGCGCCGCCCTCTCCAGCACCGCCTCCTCCTTCGCCACCGCCACCGCTCCCTCCTTCTCCTCCGTTCATCGTGCCTCGCTCGTCACCAAGAAGAAGCTGCTGCTCTGGTGGTGTGGAGCCAGCCTGCCCTGCTTAGCCGGCTGCCGGTGCAGGTTTATACTACCCCACTAGTAACTGGCAGCAAGCCCTCAGGCCGGGCACGCGAGAGGCGAAGCGAGACTCATGTGCACGCTACTTCTTGCGGCCCGATATCCAGGCTTTGCTGCCGTGCGCGCCGCGTCCGGCTGGCTCCAAGTCCATGCACCGCGCGATCGATCAGCAGGCACATGCACCAGGAACACGTACTGTACCACGGATGTGCAAGGCAAGCGTGACTATCCAAGAAACGATACAAAGGCACAGGTAATCAGCCTAGCATTTGATACCATGCTACTCGCATCCTCTTTTCTTTTCCTTTCTTTTCTTTTTTTTTTTTTTTTTTTTTTTTGTCATTTCAGATAGAACTGCCCATGGCTAAGCACCTAAATTAAGGTTCTGTTTGACACGAATCCAAACGGCTTTAGCTCCATGTTGCAAGGAGCTGGAACCGGAGCCGGGGAAGAAAACAATAGTCGATTAACATACCACTAATTTATTTTGAGAAGTGAAAAAAATGTTCTTCCTTATACTGCACGAAGAAGCTAGCTAGAGCCTGAAGCCACCACCCGGAGCCCAAAGCCATCCAGAGCTCTGCCTAACCAGACCTGTCACCTGTGTATTGATGCGGTCATTAAATATTACAATAATATTATATCAGTAATTAAATGGAAATATTTGGCATATTACTACTAGTGTTGAGCTAGTACATGGTTAGGTAGTCCACTACATTATGATATACCAACTACATGTCTTCCTTAAAATATTTTTGTCTTTTACAAAATTACAAAGAAAAGTGGACCCATAAGAGTTCAAATCCTCTTGGGAACATATGTGGTCTATTTCTTTTGTGTCTATTTCATGATTTAATGGCATTTTCAATGACGGATGACAAGCCTATCAATAGCTGTTGTACCAATGATTTGAACAAAAAATAAATTAAAAATCCATTTAAATATAAAAGAAAATGAAAGCTCCCTGTTAAATTACCTCTGCAATGTCGTCACTCAATTTCTCAACTAGGAACTCTATATTTATATAGAACAATCAACTACTCATATTATTTGCACCTTCTTTTTGTTTCTTAGAAAATCGTACCATCTTTTCATTTTGGCAACTTATAATTGCACTCTTTCTTCTGAATTAAAAGACAGCTAACCATAGTACCGGGTAACAGTAGCATGCAGTAATCAAATATGAATACAATTTTTTTTGCAATACGGATATGTATCGAACAAAAGTCAACTTTGACTAGTATTTTTCAATATAAATATTTCTGAAAAAAAAAACAAGAGTATGCTTTTACGAGCCTGCAATTCGAGATAAATGTATCCATATAGTTTGTCAAAATTCCAAATTCAACACATAAAGTAATGTGTAAAAATATTTTTGAAATATTAGACTTAGGACAAGCCTTTATGACATCACCTATTTCTGACCATGGCCACACATCATGCCCGACTATGAAAAACGATTTTATTTATTTTAAAATAAATAAATAAATAAAAAGTCTGCATCAATAGTGCAACTTACTCGCTCCATTTCTCAATATAATCGCCCTTGCTAAACAATCTTATTAATTGCACTTACTATCTCTTTTTAGGAAGATTTAATTGCACCCACTTTTTTTAGCATCTATTACACCCACTTTTTGAGATGTCGACGCAAATTTGACAAGAATACAAGTAAGGAAGTTGATGGAATACTAATATACCTTTGTGGAAGGAACGAAACAAAGAATTTTTTTTTCGGCACCAGCCAGCTTGCGGCCGATGCAAGTAGCTTCTTTATGCAAGGAGGACATAGATCGATTTCGCCTGTCCAAGTCTACAAATTCTCAAAGCACTCAAGATAGTTAGAGTAGCTAGAGTAGTTGCTTTTCTTCAGTACTCTTTGTGTTTGTAGCTCTCGAGTTGTACAGTCCTTTTCTTCTCCGCTTTTGTACAGGCTGTTTCTTAAAAAAAAACTTTTTGAGTCGAAGGAATGCTGAAGATTGCACTAGGTAGTAGCAATTGAAATATTTGACATACATATAGTGCTATAAAAGAAATGACATGTGGTTTGGGTGGAAATAGAAACCGATGAGCGAACCACATGCACTCAAAACATGGGTCTTTAAGAAAAGCCGTGAAGAGCAAGGGAACGGTTCAGTTTTTCGAGAATGAGGGTAACCGACTCAAATCTAGCCGACTAACCGTGTGCACACGACCGTTGGCGGGTTGCACGCCTCGATGTAGTCAACTGAGACATCATAATATCGACACCCACGACAATCCTCGTGAACTAGGTTATAACGTCGTATGTTATAGTAACAAATTTGTTTGCTCATAAGTATTTTTTTTCTCAATATTGTTTCATCACCCAATTATTCTTAGGATTACCATGGGGAGCTTCTCCTTTTACAAATCAAGATGGCACACTTCATCCCTAGGAGCTTTTGTAGTTCTTTTCTAGGATGTCATCTTTTTAAATAGCAATGGTTAAATCACTCCAAGGAACAAAAAAAAAAAAAAAAAAAAACTACTTCAAGATTCATGTGACCACTGCCGAGAAACTAATGTATTGAGAAGTAAGATGCATAGGGCATTCAGCATTACATAGTGCCCATTACGTGCGGTAGTATGATACAGTTTGAAATCCAAAACAATATTTTTCATGTGTTTGATGTTCCTTCTAGACGGAACATGCAACCATGTCAGTTATTAAAACATCTTTTAAAACTGCTTATGGAGGAAATTTGCACGGTTTCAAAAGTGAGAGAGATTTTTTTGACATTGTGAGAGATTTTTTTTTAAAAAAAAGTGTGAGAGATGCACCGACACTCATTTTTTTTTTGTTTGTTAATAAAGTCGAGCAAATGGAATTTGTCCAAAACTTGAGTACCACGCTGTTTTTCCGCCCAACCCAAACTAGCTCAGTCGCCGGTCTGGGAAAAGGAGAAGAACTTCACATTGGCGGCCTCTTTCGCATCTCATCGCGTGTGGCACTCGCGGCATGCGAAGCTAACCTAGCCGCTGGGGACCAGCGGTGCAGCCAAATCGAGGAAGGAGTTGGGCGGTGGCGCGGGCGCCGCCAACATCTCCACTGCACACAAGTGTGAAGATCTCTAGTTTGGTTTTGGCTAATTAGTGACATCCTTAGGACTAATCTTTCTATGCTAAGTGTATGATTAGATTGGAGATTGGTCAAGCCAATGGTGGAGCATGGTGGATGGATTGGAGTCATCCAAAAGACGATCAAGTGCTCTCATGGCGTGGAAATGCGATCGAGGTGATCAAAATGGGTTCAAGGCAAAGGTATACCATTAGGACCATTTTGATTTCACACTCAAGACACCATAGAGGGTGTGAGTGGTTTAGGATCGATAGTCGAACTATAAAGAGGGAAAAACCTCGGGAACATCGATCATCATGTGCCTCTAGGTTCAACATC
Organism: Hyparrhenia diplandra; assembly: GCA_015847255.1. NCBI lineage: Eukaryota > Viridiplantae > Streptophyta > Magnoliopsida > Poales > Poaceae > Hyparrhenia > Hyparrhenia diplandra. The sequence goes on along the minus strand of JADLZK010012470.1, from coordinate 105,794 downwards.
ATATGCATGCATTCCTAACCTAGAGAGCTAACCAAACCTTCAAATTGATTATAAAAATGCTAACACACGAGCACACGGTGATGTACATGTGGTGGTGTTGGCAAGTTTGTGAAGGCGGTGGTGTTTTCAGCGCTTTGAGAAAATGAAATGTCTATTTTCTATTGCGTCGGATGCAAGTTGGTGATAAAAACATGCTAACTCTTGTGCTCAAGTTGGTATACTTGTTGGGTAGCATGGTGGAGAAGTTAGCGGCATTGACGAGTTGTACAACGCGGGTTTTACATGCACTGGACGCCGGACGTCGCACTCACGAGCGTCGGACGCCATGGCAGCATCCGACGCATGGTGGAACGCTCGGTGCCGAGGTGGTGCGCCGAAGTGTCCGGCGTGTTAGTGCCCAGCGTCCGGCGCGTGGAGAAGTGTGGGCATGGCCAGTTTTCAACGTATGAGCATCAGACACTCATGGAGCGTCCGACACACCTAGGGCCAGCGTCCGGCGGCAGTGGCGATTTACATCGTCTCTAGACCGCGTCCGACGCGTTTTCCATCTCGCGCTCCAACATTCGTATCTCAACGGCTAGTGACATGTGGCAACTCATGGAGCACCAGACACCACTGTGCAGCATCCGACGCCCCTCTCTGGCGCGTCCGACGCTCCTGTGAAAACTCGGTTTGAAGTGGGGTTTCCCCCCACCTCTATATACTTGTGTGGCCTATCCTAACTCTCTCTCTTGGACATTTTGATTGATTCAAACACACCTTGAGCTGAGCCAACCCTCTCCCACTCTCTCTCACTTGCTTGTGAGCACATTCTTGAGAGATTGGTGGTGATTCAAGTGCATTGCTTTGAGAGTTGCATTTAGAAGCACTTAAGGGTTATCGTTGTCAGTGGATTTCTTATTGCTCTTGGAGAGCACCACTCCTAGACCGACTCAGTGATTGTGGAGGCGTTGGGAAGAGAAGGTGATTGTTCTTGCTCACCACCGGTTGATTTGTGAGGGGCTCTTAGGCTTATTTCCCCAGCGGAGTGCCAAAATCCACTCTAGTAAATTGCTCGTGTCATTGAGCTACCACACTTTGTGCGTGGTGCCTTGGAGAGCCTCGAGGGGCCGGCATTGGCAAGGGCACCGCCAATCCCAAGGACCATCGAGGTGTTGGTCGACACAACGAGGAAGTAGCCACCGATGCGTGTGTGAACCTCGGGATAAATTGATTGTCTCATTGTCTTGGTGATTGACTCCTTCATTATATTGTTGTTGATCTTATTCTTAATCAGTGATCCTAAGTGATTGGATCATTGCCCCTACCCTCGAGATAAATCGATTGTCTCATTGTCTTGGTGAATTCCTCTCTTTTATTTACTTTTCTCGTTTATCTTAAGTAGAGAGCTAGCTTGTGCTTGTGTAGGTGTTCTTACTAGCATAATGATTATCTAGAAAAAGCTTGCAAGACATTAGAGCTAGTGCAAACCGCTTTTACGCCTTTTGTTTTACTAATCAGTTTGCTAAGTGATTTTATAGAATTTTTAAAAGCCTATTCACCCCTCTCTAGCCATCTAGGACCTTACAAAGTGCTACCAAGTTCAGGAGGTAGGTGAGAGGGGGGGGCAGTGCTACGACGGTGTGGCTAGCCGACCACCGCTCCTGCACATTGCGATGCAGGCAGACGATAGTAGGGTCGCGGCTGCGGCTGAGCACGACGCCTTTGCATGTTGCATAGTTCTGTATAAGTGGAGAGCATCAGAGGTAGCCAACACTCAGCTACAACAGGTTATTCCAAATTTCAAATCCTCCATTGTTCATTCATCAATTGTTCGTAAACAAGGTGCAAAACTACACAGGCGAACAGAAGAGGCTCGAGTTATCCTTTTCATCAGTTGTCATGGGCGATGGAGTCAGAAATTTCAAGTTAAGTATTCCTAAAATCTAGATCTAAGAGAGAGAGTGTATTAGTGGCTATGACTTTTAAGTGAGAGATTCTTTGCTCTCATACCCTTAGCACTATATATATATAGACAAGGATATTTACAAACATTCCCTCAATGGGGGTGAGTTTTACAAGACACTACACTAACCCTTGTTAATCCACTTTAAGGGGAGTTTGCTTATACGCCATATAGGCTTTCCCCAACAATATCCACTCGACTACTAGATTTTCACCGATACTACATGATCTAGTATATGTTTACAACTCAAAACTTACTTTGAGTTGAGGATTGCCTTCACAACCGACACATGCATGCACCACTAAAAACTCCATCCCAAAACCTTATGAAAAATGGCATGGAGAAAGCATGTGACTTTATTCTATACAAATGCTGACTCTAGAAGCTTCTAGCGATGAGTAGTTTGATATTATTCTCTTGGATGATTTATCTTTAAAATTTGGCTCCTTTTACCATTTCTATAACACGGTTCATCGTCTTCGCTCGATGTGCCGGTTTTTACCTCTAGAATCTTCTTGGTACCACACATATGTCACTCCAACCATCATAATGTCACTGTCAACTGGTGGTTAGAATGCCTCAAAATGTCACCCATTTAATCAAACACCACCCAACTAAGTGTCTAGCTCTAATCATAAGGATCTTGACTTCTCTAACCCTAGACTTCTTAGAGAGAAGGAATTCTGAAGAATGAATAATGAATTTGGGTTTTAGGGGGTAGATATGCCCTTGCTTATATAGCCTCATAGGATGAATCTCAGTCCTTGGATCAAACCGACTTGATTGGACGACTTAGATCTACTCCTTAGGTCGGTTGTGAGAAGGATCTAGAAGCAGGACATGTGGCTCCACAGGAGCGGTACGCTTTCGGCCCCCACACTCGACAGTGGGTCTTGGCCTTTGCCAACTATCTTCTTTTGTCCTTTAGACCCATGGGATCTATACTAATTGCTCGGTTTGGTCCTTTTCTTCAATGTCTCTATTTTAGCTCTTTTTAACCCCTGTTTTCAACATTTTTTGGAGTTCTTTTGCAAAACAGAGGGTCGACCCCCCGCTCCATAGAGAGACCGATGGCAACGAGGATGACATGCTTTGCCACTATGCTTCAAACTTGCCTTCACATATTGTTTTCATTGAATAGAAATGACCTTATCTGGAGGTTCTTACCCTCCTCGAGTCAGCAATTATCGAAAGATCTTCTCCATCAACCTTCACCAAGAGACCCCCACATGAGACCTTCATTAGGGACCCTTCATCATAGAGACTCCGACCTTCACCAAGGGATCTATGCATGGAGCCTTTAGCGTGGTTTTTGTGTGGAGCCTTCATCGACGTCTCATGGTGAAACGACACCTTGGTGGGTGTGAGTTTGATGAGTAGGGATGAAAACGGATCGGATCGGAGCTGATAATGGCTCTACCATATCCTAATCCTCTTTTTCTAATCGATTTCGGTTCGGATCGGATATTATGCGGATTCGGATGCGAATACTGATTTTTTAGGATGTCGAAAATGGTGCGGGTTTGGACCGGTGTTGGAGCGGAAGTCGACTTTTAGAAATCGGATAATATATGCTCACAAAATTAATACAAGTTCTAAATTTGACTTAACAAAGATAAAAAAAGCATATAAAACAAGTAAATATTCTTATACGCGTATAGAACAACTTTTATGCTTAAAATATGAAACTAGACAATCACAACACACCCACCTACAAATTAGGTAAATAGGCAATCCCGGGATTACCATTCTATATGTAGCATAAAAATACTTAAATTATTTTTCAAGTTTTGGCTCCTTAAAATATTCGGTTATCCTATTATAAGCATCGATAATCCGTGTTTAATTATCGGATAATCCATATCCGCCGGATTTTAATACCATATCCTACACCGCATCCGCGATATAGTCGGATTTAGATTATCCGCATCCGCATTTATATTAAAAACACTTCTCCATATCCTTAAAATTGGTTCGGAGCGAATCGGTGCGGAGGATTATCCGTACCACTTTCATCCCTATTGATGAGCCACTTGTATAAGCCGTCAAGTTTGATTAGCTTGATGACACATGGTGGACGATTACCTTCATAAACTCCATTTTAATACGTGCACTCGTTAGCTCGTTAAATCTTAAGGTCATGAGATGTTTAATGGAGGCGCCAAGAAATAACCTTGGCAAACTATTGTTGAATTTTCGATGCAATAAAATTGAGGAGTCGGTGAACAATGGACAATTATGTTACCACTTTTTTTTTGTGTTTATAACTTTGTATGAAACTTAGAATCTTTGATGAAAGGTAGAAAATAATATTTTAAACATAATATAAATTGCACACTTATTTATATTTATATTTATTAAGACAGTATGATGAGGCGTGACGAACCACCCTTCTAAATTATCTAAAAAACCTAAACGAGTACGAAAAACTTTGGTGCAGTGTGAAGAAAGTAGAAACAAATGAAAAAAAGAAAATAACAAGGAAAAAAAAAAAAAAAAACTAAGGAACAACAAGCCTACAGAGACCTTCCCTAACCCTTCGATAAGGTGCCGCCTCTCGCCTCTCTCGCTCTCCGACGAGGTCGCCGCCGCCGATGCTGGTGCCGCTGCTTCTATCAGGTGCCTCCTCTCTCTCTCTCTGCCCCCTCCGTTGACATCTGCAGCCGGCACCTCTCCTCCGGTCCCCTTCTCCCATGCGCGCCCCTTGCAGATCTTCTCCACTCTATGCAGATCGAGAGCTGTTGTGGCCTGCTGCTGCCCCTCTCACATCACTAATTCTGCAGTTGGCCGGTGAGGAAGCTGCCATGGCCATGGGAGCCGATGGTGCGGAGATGGGAGTTTGGCCTTCCCCAAACCCTGCTGGTCCTCCTCTGCTCTTCCTCTTTCTTCTCCCTCGCCTCCTCTTTTGCTTTGCTGGATTTTGGTCGTGGCGATGGGGACGCCCAGGATTTGGACGCCTAGGCGACGACTTGAAAACCATGCAATATATCATACATGGGTTCCCATCATACATATATCTAACTAGGGAACATATCTTGTGAAGCTTCGTGTGCAACGCAACCTGTGCAATCTAACATATACTCATTTTTTTTCTCAAAATAATTGGGTATACCCATGCATCCAGCTGGATGTAGCTTCAAAAGATTTCAGTCCCCTAAGCTGGTGTCCTTGCCTACTTTCTTATTTTCTGTAAACCTCAGATGGCATATGTGATAGTTTCTGCGTACACTTAGAAATCCGTAGTTATCTATGATAGTCTATATTCTGTTATCCAATTTACTCAGTGTTCCAGCTACTGCATAGATACTGTGTCTGGTTATGTCTTGGTTCCAACCTAGATGACATGAATGTTCTTATCCTGGTCTTGCTAGCCTTAAATGTATCAAACTTCTTGTATAGTAAAGCATGGAATTGATATATCTTCTAAGTTACTCATTTTATCCTTGCTTCTATGAGCTATGGGTATGCTGGCATATTATGGGTTCTTAGGCACTTATACGAGATTTTCACCGCCTCAGCCACTGCGATACATATTCACGATTTTGCAACAATTATCAGATGTACATGTGTACCCCCATGTCCTGTACTCGTCCACCCCTGTATTGGATCGGGTTCTTTAGAGCTGTGCTATTATACTCAAATCTCTGGCCTATACTAAAATGAACATGTCTTACCATTCGTATTTCTCAGTCCAGTGCAGCAAGGATTAGGTTAGTAATACTGAGATATCCCGTTCTCCATGACTTCCAGTTTCTGGAGGCATGCGATGCGATTAGTCAGGTTCCTCATGCTTGATCAAAACCAAATATATGGCACATTCTTGGGAATTAAAAAAAAACGGAACCAACCTACGAGGAACTAGGTGGCTTTTTAACTAAGAAGAGTTAGGCACCCAAATTCACCTCAATGAGGACTCGAACTTGGGTGGTCTGGGCATACTTCCACACTCACAACCAACTGAGCTAGGATCAGTTCCTTCACATTATTTGGAACTAGCTGCTTCTGTTAGGGTTTTGTGATTATGATGTAACATCACCTTTGCCTATGGTGAAAAGTATGTTGCAATATTCATGCCTCTGTTTTTATTCTTTGCAGGAAGCCACACCATGTTGCAATATTTTCATGCCTCTGTTTTTATTCTTTGCAGGAAGCCACATGGTGTCTAGTGCTGTTATCTGTTAGACTCTTTGAATAGGTTGGTTAGATAAGATATCATCCAAAAAATTCTGGGTCAAGGATCAAGATGAGTAGAAAAATATATGGTGAAAATGACTCAGAGAGAATCACTAGTGAAGGGACAGCTGCCCGCACAAGGCCTCTAAGCATTAAGGACATTATGCTGCGGCGTGAAAAAGAAGGCTGCATCAGAATCTAAGAAAGCCAAGGAAGGGCTAGAAAATGGTAAGGACAAATCTACTCACTTGGAACAAGGAAGAGAACACAAAAGTAGAAAGGATCCTAGAGATATGCATGTGGAGGATTCAAGAAAGGAGAAGAGTAGGGATGCAACAAGGGAGAGCTCCAAGAAAGAAAATCCAAGACATATACCAAGGGAAAATCCCAAAAAGGAGAACATGAGATATGCACCAAAGGAGGTATCCAAGAAGGACAACTCTAGAGATAGGCCAAACACTGGTGCGAAGATGGATGACCTGAAAGATGCACCAAAGGCCCCAGAGAAGGAAGGCCTGAGAGATGCACCAAAGAAGGCTTCCGATAAAAACAGAGGCCCCTCAGGAGACGATAATCACTCTTTTAGGAAATACAAAGGCATTCATCATTCTCAGAAACTTGGCACAAACATGAGTGGTCGGGCTGATGAAAGGAAAGATAGAAATATTAGTGAGATCAGAGAAAGAAAGGGTGATGTAATGAGATCTGAGTATCAAAAGGAACCTGGAAAAAGATGGAATGATGAAGCTGGTGATGATGATAAAATAAAGTTTAAGAGTGAGAGGCTTCGGAATGAGACAAAGAGAAAAGACCGAAGCTTTGATAATGAGAGGAGTTCAGAGGTAGGTCGACCAATGATGAAGAAACAGGATTCTGCACGGTTCCAAGATTCCAAATATTCTGATAGAAATGCTGGAAGGAATGAGTATGCAAAACCATACCATGGAGAACCAGGGTTGAAAAGGAGAAGGTCAAGAAGCAGGGATCATGATCGAGAAAGATACGGCAGGTCTATCTCACCACCACTAAGGGAAGAAAGGTATAATTACCGCGGACGTGATTTTGACAATTATCCTCCATATTACTCTATGGAGAAATCAAGGAGGAAGTATGCTGAAGTTGATAAACAGAGATCGTCTGGGAGTGGAGGATACATTGGTGGGTCGCACCAGAAATATGAAAGCCGCCTTGGTGGATACTCACCAAGGAAAAGAAAAACATCACTACAAGCTGAGCAGGCAATCGACCAAGACTCCTTCGAAGGTCATTCAGTCCCCAGAAAAGAGATCAGCCACATGGGATCAGCCTCCTGTTAAATCAAACCAATCTAACTTCCCTACCACTTTCCTGCCAACTGTTGGCCAGATGGCTCCTACTCCATTCAGTTTCAGCGCAATAAAGGACCCTTCAACTACAGTTGAGACAATGTTGGCGGGTAATAGTTTGACTGCAGATTCTGTCCAGCTTACACAAGCAACACGCCCACTCAGGAGGTTGCACATTGAAAATTTGCCTGATTCAGCTACGGAGGATAAGTTGATTAACTGCTTGAATGACTTCTTATTGTCTACTGGCATTAAACCCCAGCGGTCTAAACCATGCCTCAGTTGTACGGTGAGCAAACTTGAATTCCACCATTTGTTCCCACCATATCACATTTTTTTTATTATATATATATCGGGTTTGGTGCAGATAAACAGAGAAAAACGTCAGGCATTCGTGGAATTTCTTACACCAGAGGATGCAACAGCAGCTCTTTCTTTTGATGGAAGGTCTCTAAACGGATCTGCTTTGAGAATTCGACGCCCCAAAGAATATGTTGAAACGGTGGTAAGATTTCCATCCTTCCACATCAATGTTGTTACAATTATATACGTTTTAGTTTTCTTCATTGATGTATGTCAATGACCTTCGATTTTTGCACTTTGGTTCTTGGCTGCTTGCCAAAACAACCTCATTATTTTCATATTCTATTTTGAGAATGTAATAATTACTAAAAGAACTATTGTTAAGAAATAAATTAGGTGGCAATGTTGTTTTACAAAAGAACTATTGTTGTGTTCGTGTCTGTAAAAGCTTTTATTTGTCTAATATTTTGGTACAGAATTGCCACCTAATTTGGAGCATGTAGTTCTTTTCTGTGTATTAGGTAACCTAGTCATTTTGAAATTGATGTTTTGATTTAGGTTTGAATTAAGGTATCCTGTAACTGATCTGGCATGGCCTTGTTGGACTATCATTTTTTAAAAAAAAAAAAAAAACCAGCCATGGAAAGCTTCCCTGGGTATTGCATGTAGGTACAAGTTCAACCATGCTGCAAGAAAATGCCGTGAACCCTAGCTTTACCCATACAATGTGTCTTGACTTGGGCTGGCACCAGTCAGTCAGGAACTGGGCGCAAGGGGCAGCTAGGCAATGCCAGGCGAAGCCCACCCGCACTTTTTGAGTTGCCCTTATGAAGCTGTTATTTATGCACGAACTGGGAGTATAACTCCCAACCACCAGCCCGCAAAACTTGCGTGTACAAAATATTTGAATTTTTTATATGTCGTGTGTGGAGCTGAATGTTTCATTGTTTTAATATTACTATTAGTAACAGCTATGCACCTCTGGTTTATATTTTGGTTAACTGAGAACGAGATCATTAAACCTTTCTGTTTCCTGCATATATGCAACTTGTTTTACTGCAAAAGAAATCTTCCTCTTTTGAAAGAAATTTATGTTTAGCAATAAGTGATTGACATAATATTACTTGTAAGACTCGCATAATATTACTTGGTTGATTTTCTTTAACAGCTGTTTGTGCTTATAAGAAATGGAAAGATTTCTCCTTTTATCACATGACCTATTTTGCATCCTAATGGCTCAGTAATGAAAATCATAGTGAAAATAACATTATCTATTTATTTCCACAAGTTTTAGTTCATTTAATGATTATGGGTGAAGTTTCAAGTTTGCATATTTGCATAAAATATGCCATGTTTTACTCTTGGCCTGATGCTCTAATCAGTTAGAAGTGAGAATCCTGGAATTGATTGGTTGACAATTGGTACCTTCATTTCTTTTTTGCACAGTGAACCTTCAAATATGTACACTCCCTTGTACCTTCTATGAGTTAAATCAGCCATATTTAGATTTATTCATGGTGCAAAAAGTAATAGAGTTGCTGTTTTGGATTTGTTAATAGCATATATTTCTATCATTCGACAAGTTCCTGTCTGACGGTCATATTGAAATCTCTCAAATAGGGTATTTTAATTGGGTGTGTCATAATTCACGTTCAGCAGCATCGTGAAGCAAAGGAATTGTAAAGCAGGCTTCCTGGGGTAGTGCATATGTGACTGCTGCTACTTCAGAATTCATTGGCTGATTACAATACTGCAGACAGGCAGAGAGTCCTTATGGTGTTCAGTTCATGGAAACATTAGGAAGACAGCTTGTACAGCATGGTTCAAGTAAATAAATGTAATATTAGCAAAGATTTGAGTATGATGGTTGCTAAGTGCTAACCTTAATTGTGCAAATATCTTCAGCCCTGTGCAATTTGGCAGCAAGGGCTGTCATTTAGACATTGACAACTTCAAAGTTATTCTGCATTTAGTTTAACAAACTTTTTTCTTTACTTTTTCTCTTGTTTGTCTTCAATTTCTAACATTTACCTGTTTAGTTTGTTTCATGGATATTGCCTTACATCTTAGTTCCTCTATTTTTTTATCTCTGGCCTCAACTTGGTCTATTTACTTCTAAAAAGACAAGATTAGTTCCTTTACATATATAGGCAGATATGGTTGCTCGTTCCACCCATAGCCAATAACGGAATATATATCACAGACAAATACCAGTTAGATAGAAGTACATAGGTTATTATAGTCTGGTTCAGCTTGGTATACTTGGTTAGATCACCTTGTTTTTGTGCTGTATCACTACACCAACATGAATAACTGAACAATAGGATCATGCAAATATGTGACATGGCACCTCAGAGACCAGGCTTTCCTCTGCACATAACAATAACCAGAATGATTATTTCTATCACTGTTAGTTGTCCATAATATCTGGGATAGTGCACGGCAGAAGGAATCACATTCAATTTTTTAGATATTTTATTTTAAATGTTACTTCATAATTTTTTTCCTTGCAGAATGTAACCCCGTTGATTTTTCTGTATTATATTTAGAGTGTTATGACTTTGTTTTTTTTTTTAGGTCTAACTTTTAAAATGCAAGGACATTCAGGTTTTTAGATATTTTATTTTAAATGTTAGTTCATAATTTTTTTCCTTGCAGAATGTAACCCCTAAGAAGCCTGCTGAGGAGACTGTTTTAATATCTGATGTTGTTGCTGATTCACCACACAAGGTAACATATATAATTGGTTTCAGCTTGTTAGATTTTGCTGACAAGGTATCCTATTGTCTCAAATTTCCAGACATTCTTGGTTTCCTGCCTGTTGTAGTTTCTTGGTTGTGTTGCGAGAACTCAATTGAAGTAGAATTGGCTGTTGATAGCTATGAAGTTACTCTAATGTCATGTCAGAATTTCTTCAATCGCTATTTTCAATTGAAGTAGGATTGGTTGTTGACAGCTATTACTTTGACGTTGTGTCAGAGTTCCTTCAACCACTATTTCACTTAGGGACACTGAGTGAAAGCCATCTCACATCTTATTGTGGACAAAAGAGTTAACTGATTCAGAATAGTTAAGCATAAGAATATTTGACTGCTTTTTTTAATAATGTAGATGTTTTCTGATTCACCTTTGGATTTTACAGATTTTCATAGCTGGAATTGCTGGAGTGATCTCATCTGAGATGGTAATATGATAAAACATCAGTATCTGTGCTTTATATATTATTATTTTTTTGTTCTTTGTGAGGATATTATAGCTTATGTTCCTGACAAGTTACTGCATTCCCCTCTCTTTTAGCTAATGGAGATTGTTAGTGCATTTGGCCCATTGGCTGCATATCGCTTTCTTTTTAACAGTGAGCTCGGTGGACCCTGTGCATTTCTTGAGGTATGAGTGCTGTGTGCATTTGCTAGAGTATAGAGTATATGATTAATGGGATGATGCTCCATTAATGGAGTGATCATCATAGTCACTTCTGATCAATTTGATATGGACAGTATGCCGATCGCTCCATTACTTCTAAGGCATGTGCTGGCCTCAATGGGATGATGCTTGGTGGATGTGTACTGACTGCTGTGCATGTGTTTCCTAATCCTCCTGTGGAGGTATAACCATTTTGACCTATTCATTACTGGCCTGTATATATTCCATAATTTGAAATAGCATGTTCATTTTGAATTTTTATCCAAGTTCTAGTTGAATTTTCAGGCTGCCAATGGTGCTTCCCCATTTTATGGTATTCCTGACAACGCCAAATCGCTTCTGAAAGAACCAACAAAAAAAGTCCTGCAGCTAAAAAATGTGGTATGCTGTAGTTTTATCTCTTCTCACTTCAAGTATCTAGTTAGATCAATAATGTTCTCCAAATCAAAACAATTTATGGCGTCATATACTCATATGTTTCCTAAGTATTGTTGGTTGTTTGTAGATCTCATGAGTTCAAATTAATAGATAAATGTTTCAGCAATCTTGAACTCTGACACTAATGCATACCATATCACTTGTTTTCACATATTCGAGGTTTGTAAAATAACTGTGCAACATATGTAGTTTGATCGAGAAGAGTATATGCTACTTTCAAAATCTGAGCTGGAAGAAACTTTGGAAGATGTACGTGTTGAATGTATGAGGTGTGTACAATATTTTTTTTTTTTTTTTGTGTTATTGATTTTGGTGGATTTCAACTTACACTGCGGACAAGATTCACAGGTTTGGAGCAGTCAAATCTGTAAATGTTGTCGAGTATCCTGCTGGTGATGGTAGTGCTGCAGAGGAGAACATAGTTGAGCTCAAGACTGAATGCACTGAATTTGTTGATACTGAAAACATTGCAAAGGCTGTATCTACCAAACAGAGCATAGATGTTCCAAACCATTCTGAAGCTTCAGAAACTAAAGATATTGATCTTATTCCAGAGAGCCAAGATCAGAAGGACAAACGCTTCCCATCAAATGCAGCACTTTGTGAGAGTAAAGTACCTGTAGCAGATGAGAACGTAGAGCTTGATGAAACTCAGTCTAGAGCTGCTCTCCCCACGTCACAACATGCTGAAGCTGGTCATACTGAAGCAGCTGTGGATGAGAATAAACATAAAGGAGTAGGGGAGGCTACTGCTACTGTAATGGACGATGATGCAGTAGAAAAGAGTCATGAAGACCCAAGAACCTCAGAGACCTGTAATCCTGCTGAACCTACAGAAAGTGTGGAGAAACCTGGAGGGTACTCTGAAAAAGGTGCTGATGAGGTGACTGAAGATCTTCCAGAAAAACTCCCAGCTGTTGAGACCAGTGACACTGGTTTCGTGTTTGAACCTGGTTCTGTACTTGTGGAGTACATGCGGAATGAGGCTGCATGCATCGCAGCACATTCCTTGCATGGACGGTGCTTCGGGAACAGAACTGTGCATGCTGGATATGCTCCATACGATCTCTACTTGCAGAAATACCCAAGGTGATTCTGCGCTTGAGACTGCTTTGCTGCTGGGATGAGCTATGATACAAGCTTTGCCTATGTGCCAGTAGTTTATAGAGACTTCAGACTTGTAGTTTTGAGCCTTTGGATGGTTCCCGGTCCAGATAGTGGTACCGTTAGTTGAACGAAAATATTGAGAAATGTTGATATTGGATGAACAATAGGATATTGGATAGAGATGCAAGTGATTGTTAACCATCCTTCTTAACAACCTTGTTCGCTTATGTTTCTGTGCTGTACTTTCTGCCTGACCATGTGGATGGATGGATGGAATGGACTTATTGTAGGATTTTGGCTGCCATAATCTCATTTTCTTTTTTACTTTCTGTTCTCTTGCATCATGGTGCTCTGTTGTGTCTGAATTACACCTTTTATTTTCTCGAAACTGAATTTTCCTTTTTACTTTCTGTTATCCCACACTTAAAAATGACTTATCTGTTTCTCCTTTACTTCAGTTAGAATTTTTTCATCTAAAAATATATAAAGATAATTGTGCACATTGTAATAAGGAAGTTCGTATTCTGAAGTGAAACCAGTGCCGAAGGCACCTAAGCGTGTTGTTCAGCAATAACCAAGCCTTTTTTCAACAAAGCCATTTTTTTATGAAACTGTGCACTGAAAAGCTTTCATGGCCAAAGGTTTCAAGGATTAGTAGGGAGGAAAATTAAGTTGAGCTTGGGCATCAAGCTTTCATTTTACTACGTGAGAATTGACTTTATTTTTTCTTTTCTGAGTGTGTCAATCCAATTGTTAATAGAGCTCGACCAAAAAAAAAAAAAAAAAAAAAAAAAAAATCGGCAGCGCATCATGGGCCATCATCTCTTGCAGCCCAGAAAGTCCAGTGTTGGGCTTGGAACTTATCTTTCTTTGCAAGCTAATAAGTCGGCAAGTCCCCACCCGCTGCTTTAATTACCGTCCTGTCCTGTCCTTCATTTCATTTCCCCAAATCCAAATCGGCGAGGCCGCCACCCAAATCGCACCAATCCGCCGCTTCTCCCTCCCTCCCTCTCTGCCCGAAGCCGAACTGAAGCAACCACCATGCCGTGGCCATGGGTGATCCTGGCCCGTGTCCCCCGCGTTGTCGCTGGCGAAGCGCCGGCTGATGGAGAGGGTGAGCCGGCGGAGGTCAGGACCGACGCGCAGGCGGAGGAGGGGGTTCACGAGCCGGCAGAGGAGCTCGACTCGGAGCAGGAGGTCGAGGAAGACGAGCAGGAGGAGGAGGAGGAGGCGGTTGACGAGCCGGAGCCCGCCTCGGAAGACGACGAGGACGACGGACGTGGAGCACAGGGCTGACTTCTCCATCCCGATCGTCGCGCCGCCGCGGATCACCGTCATGACCGCGGCCCCGACCGCCCATCCCTTCCCCGAGTATCCCGACATGTACCCCTACGTACTCGGCGTCGGCTCCGGTTGCATCCTCTTCAACTTCGGCGTCGCGCCCTTCATCGGCGTGTGCTTCGCTGACCGCCCCTACAAGAGCAACCTCGTCATGGTGCGCCACTTCGACTGCTCTGGCGTCGAGCCCACGGCGACCGCCGAGCACATCCCATCTCGCCACGGCAAATATGCCGTCGTCTCCAACATCGAGAGCATCGGGATCGTCTCCATCGGCCACGGCAAAGCCTACGTCATTTTCGAGCTCATGGTGCAAAAGGGCCGCAGGCGCGCCATGCTCGTCTACTTCAATTCGGGCGCTCCCAACAGCTGGCACCAGGAGACCACGCAAAACCCCTTGCCGAACGACACGAACCGCAACGGCGAGTGGGTTCCTTCCGGTGTGATCTCCTACAAGAAGATCCTCTGGTGGTTCGACCTCTCGTGGGGATCATCAGCCTCGACCCCTTCCATGACCTCGACGAGCCTCCGCTGCTCTTTCACCGGCTCCCCGAAGGCCGCGCTCTCGACAAGGCCCCGCCCAACATCCACGACCGCCGATGCATCGCCGAGAGCCATGGTGGCCTGCGATACGTGGAGATCATCGTCCCTGAGGCCGAAGCCGAAGCAACCGTGTCCATGTGGTCATGGATCCCCGCTGCCGACGGCGGCAACGATGAGACCATCGCGTGGGACAAGGAGTACGCAGTGAGCTTCGCAGAGATTTGGGATCACCATAGCTACAAGGTAACCCGGCTGCCGCGCAAGGTTCCCGTGCTCGTGCTCGTGTGTCCGTCGGACGCCAATCTAGTCTACTTCGCCTTGGAGCTTGAGAAGCGCCTCTTCAGCGTCAACGTGCCCGAGCGCAGAGTCGTGGAGTTCGTTGAACTTTCCTACGAGCTGGTGACGCCGTGGCCAGCGGCTCCCTCGTGCCGCTACGTCCTCCCATGGTTTCTGCCGCTCAAGGTTGCCCAAGGTAAACTTTACCTACATCGATCTGTTTGATTGCCTAGCTTGCTACCTACAGTTTCCTCTTGCTGCATTGCCTGCATATCAGGTATCTATCTATCATCTGGATTCTGGAGTGCACCGATCCGATCGACTTAGCATGATCTCATCTTCTGTTATATATGCCGTGTTTATGTTATTGTGCAGTGCTACTTCCTAGTACCGCATGGCCTGTAATGAGCAGCCACTTCCATATAGAGAAAAGATAACAAAATGCATGCAGTAGGAACTAAGAAACTTGTTAATTAGTTGAATAGATATGTTCTATATATGTAGCAGAAACTTGAATGTGTAACAAAATGCAGTAGTGACTTGTGATCTAGTAGAAGGGAAACTTGAATGTGTAAGTAGAGGGCAATGCAGAGAACCTGTTTCATTTTGATATGTAGTCAGCTAGGTAATTAATTGGTTTTCTTGTCATAACCAAAATCAGGTCAGATGACTTCAAATGCATTTTCAGTCAGCATCAATGTGGTGCATAAGCTCAATTTTGTAGTGATTCACTATGCACTTTATTGCATGTCTCACTTAAAGATCTTTTTTTGTTTTTTTTGATTTTTTTTTTTTTTTTTTTTTTTTTTGAGAAAACTAGATGAGCCATGAACCCTGGACTAAACTTTACAGATTTTTGTTAGGCCAATTTGTGTTGATCACTACCAGTATCCTTTGATGTCAGAAACTTGATTGTACAATATCCCAGGAAATCAGATTTGCCGGCAACTATAGGATGTGTCTATCGAAATAATCGCGTGTTGACAGCAAATACACAATACTCTGACGGTTAACTGTCTTGATATACCAGAATAACAAAAGAATATCCAGTTGCATTCACCTTTTATTTATGGGATTATTTATTGTGATTTTCATGTTACTAGTATTTTGTTGCTCTCCGTTTCTATGTTAATTGGTTCCCAGTTCCAATATTTACTGCTGTAAGTCACGTCTAAGTAGCAGTGCCATGATCATGGATCCATTTTCTCTGAATGCCGCTACCAGCCTTTTACATATTTTCGCTTAGCTGCTTATTGATCACTAGCATAGTCAATTTCTGTCAGACATTTGATTAAATTACGCATGTTAATAGATTCTCATGAAGTAACAGAATTACCACCTATAGCTCCGGTCCTATTAATGCATGGCCATCAAGTATACAATACAAGCAGTAGTAACAAATAGAGTAATTAACTTTCTTGTCATAAACAGAGTAAAAAACAGAGCAACTGGAAGCATTTAACTCTATTGTTTGTGATTACTGTGTTCTGATATTTAGTCATCAGTCATCGCTCTCTGACTAGCATTTCTTTTCTGAAGCTTTTGTCATGGATCCTTTTGCCGGCTCCGACGGTGAGCAGCTGCAAGCGGAATACGACAGTCTGCGAGAAAAGTTATTATTAGTAGAAGAAACCGACTGGGAGGAGAAGGAAGTGGAAGTCGACTGGGACCTGCTGGGACCTGCCGTCCTGGAGGAATTGCCTGAAATAACAGACAACGAGCTGCCGGTAGATGAATCCAGCGAGGAGGAGACGACGCTTAGCGTGGCCATGGATGCTGAGACTCTAGCCAGGCTGAAGGCTGAGGTGAAGAAGTTCGCCAAGGACCACGAGGGGCCACAGAGTCAGGACCCAGGCCCGGGAGATGATGCAGGAGAGGGCGCCTTTTGAGTTTTGCTTTTGACTTGCAGTCTCAGCTTGGAAGCCATGGCGAACGTGATGGCGGTTCTCTCCGCCAAGAGAACTGAGAGTGTACCATTTTTTGTTTGTTGGAGATGTACTTGATGGGTGGTGGTCTGGTGGATGGATGGAATGGAATGCAGGATTTTGAATGCCATAATCTACTCTTGCATCATACACTCTGTTGTGATTGTGCCTCAGTTGCATACATTTTTTTGGGTGGGTGTCTCTGTGTTTGGGGGAGAGACAGAGAAAGAGAGAGACCGGTTTACATACCATTTATGTACAGATACATCTGTAGCAAAATGAAGTCTGGTTGTGCAAAACACAGTGTACCATTGTTTGATAGCAAATTGGGATGGCTAATATTCAGAGTGTTAAAATTCATCCTACTTGAAGTGTAGTCTTTTAATGAATTTTAATTGTTGCTGTCGATTGTTCTCATGAATTTGGTAGCTATGTATGGTTTGAAAAGGATCAGCTATTTTTCGGTCCAATTTTTTCAAGATTTCCTTGTTCGCATGAACCTGTCAACTGTCATTCTTCTCTAGAGCTGATTGAACATTATTGTTATATAAATTAACATACACTGTACAAACTCCCTCATTGCACTTTGTTTTTTTTAAAAAAAAAAATGGATCAGGTAATCGACCATAATTTTTATAATATATCCATTGCACTGCAAAAATGTTGAAAAAGTTAAAACCTTCGTGTGGAAGTTGCCTATAACATACTCCTGTAAACATGTTGATTGATTCAGGGATAGTTGCAGTTTGTGTCTCTCTAAAGAGTTGATATGTCATCTGAAAGGTTCTGCCGGGGCATTTTCTTCAAGAAGAGCAGCAGCCCTAAAACACTCAGCAGCTTCAATCGCTGCGCTGTCACCTTCGTCTTCATAGAGTAAGCCAAGGTTGAACCAGGCAACATGGTTCATTCTGTCTAGTCTCAACGCATCAGTTAGGAAGCATCTAGCAACAGGGCAAGGGCTTCTTGTAAAGCTGTCGAAGAACAGTAGCAGTTGATATCAAACTCGGTACATGTTTAGGATCGAAGTCTAACGCTGTTGAGTATGCTCGCAAAGCCTCCTTCATAAAACCTTTGGCTTCATTTAGCTTTCCTGCATGATTTTTTTTCATAAATGCTAAAAATTGCAAGATATTGGGAAAATAATTCTATATAGCCTAATAAGTTTCGGAAGAAGACTTGCTACTAATGCAAAAAAAAACATGATGCTAAGATCTTAAGCACAGGAAAATTATAATAAAATGGAGAAATCACCTGTAGCATGACAAGCCAATGGAGAATATGGACTGATAGCTTTTATTTTGGATATGCAAAGCTCTGCATCCTTCCACTGAGACATTCCTAGGTACAAAAGGCCAAGGTCATACCATGTTTTTATTTCCAGACTTTTATCAGTCCTAGTGCCCTGCAAAAATAAGTTGCACAAGACTTTAGGAGAGTTTTCTTTTTTCAAATGTTAGTCCCACAATTACTGCTTTTAAAATGTATACTCCTCCTCCGTCCCTGTCGTTTTTTACTTCCGGACATCGTGTTTGACCGCTTTGTCTTATTCAAAATTTTGTGTAAATTATAAAATAGATAAATAAGCATTAAAGTATTTCTAATGATAAATAAGTCATAACAAAATCAGATATATTTATGAAACTTTTTTGAATAAGACCATGATCAAACATGATGTATCAAAACCTAAAACGACACTCTTTTTGATGGAAGGGGTAGTCATAGCTTGACTACTGCATTTAATATGTAAACTGATTCATAAAAGATGTTTTATTCCTCAAACCAGTCTGGTATATTACTACATGGAAGATAAAAAATATTATGCACAGTTCTTTTGCCCAAATCCTTCCAGATATAAGAGAATGGGTACCCACCTGCAAGACAGAAATCCCAGCACCAAAACTCTTCACACTAAGTTGGATCAGAGCAAGAAGCTGTGTATATGTCTCAATTGCTTTCCTAAACTGCCCCTGGGCAATCTGAATTTTGGCTTTGGTTTGCAATAGGTCTCCTTGAGACAACTTCCCAGCCTGATCTAATGCAGCATCTACAATGCACTCAGCATCTTCAAATCGTTTTTGGGCACTCATTATTCGAGCTATAAGCAGCCAAGTCTTCAATTCTGACCCAGCCTCTAATTTCAACAGCTTCTTTGCATAACGAGCTGCTGTATCTAATTTTCTCTGCACAGCATTTTCAAGGCTGAGACTGTATATTGTCCCGAAATCTCTGCTGTGCATCTTTTTTCCAGCATTAGCAAGCACCTCCAATGCTTCATGCTGCTGAGCAGCTTCTCTATGTCAGTTGTAGCATATCTAGCAAGATGGGATAGGGAAATGCCAAGCAAACGGCCAGCAACAACCTCCATTTCATCACAACCTCCATGCTGATTGGCAAGGGCTCTACGAGCATATAAAACTCCTTCTCCAGCATGAGCACTGTCTTCGCCACAAACTTTTGAAGCCAGGAGAAGTTCTTTGAGACTATTTGAATCTTCTCCAGACTTCAATACCCTTCTAAGAAGATTCAGTGCAGTTAAATCGTCACCTGATGCTAGGTAGCACAATGCAACATTGTACAACCACTCTCTATTGTCTAGAAGACCAGGTAATAGTGCTTCAACCTGACGAGCAAGAGGTTTCAACTGCCCTGACAGGGACAGTGCAAAAGTTAAGTGATGCATCACAGTTGCATCCCTTTCAATCCTCTTAAGATTGAACTTCACTAATAGAATCAACAAAAGAAGAATAGCTTCTTCCAGATTATTCTGAGGTACAAATAAACCATCCAATTGACATCGAAGTTTGGGAGGTCCGGCTTCACAGCCACTGTATAGTAGAAAAACAGCAAATTCTTTCTGTAGTTTAGCAATGGTCTTTGCATCAAGGTTCCAATTACTAACAAGAGCCCTTCTATATGAAGAGATAGTTTCAAGAGGAAAACCTCCTAGTTTCCAAAGCTCAGGAAGTAACTCAACTGCTCTGCATATTGTTTCATTCAAGGTGCAATCATCTCCAAAGTTGGACGGCAAACCTTCAGGTGCTGCAGATTCCACGATATCCAATATTGTACTGCACTCACGAGCAGCCTCTGTAAAACCAAATTTAGTTGGAGTTATGTTCAAAGTAGTCCTGAAAAAATGAGAAAAGGAACTGCAAAGAAGCTGGGGCTCTATACCTTCAAACTTTCCAAGATCACGCAGTGCTAGAGATTTAAGATACATAGTCTCCATCAGTATAGTAACAGAATGGAAGGGCATAGTCAGAGAGCTGGAATGTGGGCGAGACTTTTGCTGAACAACTTTTCTAACGACAGATTTTTTCATCTCGGGAATTAGTGCAGATATCTTTATTCCATCAAACACGCGAAGTGCTTCTTCAATATGTCCCCTCTGATATTCTACCCTTCCAAGCAATGCCCTTGCTTCCTGAAAAATTTTAACCATTGCATTATCAGGTATGGAACATTGAAATTTTGATGGCTATCGATCTAACATTACATCATTCATCAGCATATGAACTCAAGAAGTCAAACAAAAAATCTAAATGTTGTTACAACATACGAACATACAAAAAGGTGCAACAGCTGTGGTTTTCCTATCTACCTATTGCGCCTTTTCTGAAAAACTTTAATTACTGCACTTATTTGTGAAATTCTTGGAGAGCACATGATCACAAGATCTAGCATAAAACATCTGATGATAATTATAGATGTATACATAAGAATAAAATAGGAATAAAATGGAAGACCAAGGAAGATAGTCCGTAAAGCATATAACACTGAGACCAATTTCATAAGAGAAAAACTTATGTGAAAGAAAACTATTGAGGTGATTTCATGACACGTGTATTATACAGTGTAGCCCAAGTATGCGTTTCAGCGACATTATTTACTTGTCATCTTGAGGACAATTTGTGCTCGGCAAGTTTTTTCACGAGAATATTTATGCCATAGAATGGAGCACCAACCTCATAGTTAAGAGAGCCACCTCCCTGTAGCGACAACTCAACCTCCTCCATGCCAACATTATTGACATGCCGCCCAGCCACAAGATTTGGAGATGAGCGCCGGCTGGTCATGCCGTCCTTTATGTCTATGTTCTCCGATAATTGGATTGCCCGATCCATCGTGTTCGTCTGATCCCCAGAGCACAGGCATTGCACTCGGATGCGGTGTATAAATCTGCTAAACCTCCCCCTTTCTTTCCTACCATTCATCCTGCAGCGTCATGTTGAGTCTCCTTCCCTGTTGCACACACCAATGGTTCAGAGTAACTTCAGAGAAGCATTTTACATCTAGCTCCTATCATACTGAAACTACATGTATATTACCTGATGCAATAAGCCAATTAGCTAATCACAATGGAGCATGCTTCAGAGTTCAGTTCAGAGTACTAACCGTAAGTAGCAATGAAGGATTTGGGACACGATTGCATAAAGTCCAATAGAGCATTAATAATAAAAAAAAGAACGATAAAAAATTCGGTGCCAGCACACAAGTTGAATAAAGTTGAATGATACTTTGTCCAAATATTTTTGCCGGTCAGGCAGAAACGTATTAAAAATATTGATTAGAAAGGATCAAAGGATTGGAGAGCTCCAATAGTAACGAATTGCAGAGCTCAAAGGATTCATGCGCTAGAAAGGATCACCAGGGCAATAAAAGAACAGAATTTTGTAAACGAAGCCTATTGCTTGTACAGATAAAAGGCTGGAATTACCAGATAGCTCGACGAATTCGCGCGCCTTGGTCGCACAAAGAACGGCCTTGGCTTCTGGCTGCCTGGTTTCCGCAACAAGATGAAATCTCCGATCAAAACCCTATCTTGTCTTCTGCTCTAAACACCAATCCGGCCCCAATTGGAACCAAACTGGCCGAATAGGGAGACCTAGAGCGATCGCCGGGACGTGGGGGTTAGTACAGAACGGACGAAGAGATCGAGGCGGGCGGGGAGCCGAGAGGGGACAAGAGATCCTCCCTCGATCGCTTCCAATTCCGGAGCCGAATCCGAGGAAACGCGGTGGAGACGACGACTCCGCCCGCTAGGAATTCTTTGTTCGGTTCCGGTTGGTTGAAACTTCAAAGAACCAAGGGTGTTATCGTAATTAGAAAATCTTCGAGGGGGCTACGAGGAAAACAATATTTTTCGCTCCACACCAGGTCGTGAAAAGCTTAAAGCACGAGCTCACCACAGATCCTGGTCTCGAATAACTCGTTGAGGCTCATGACAAATTGCACATCACACGTTTTTTTTTACATAATTCCATAACAAATGCTTACTATTATTTTATAATTTGATATATACTATTTATGCTTACGTAAGATGTTCTTTTGTATTGATTCACATTTTAATTAATTTGAGTTTGCTAATTATGTAACTTGTGGAACGATGTTCATTTGCATCCTAGACTCCTCAAGCATTGATCAAAATTAGCCTTAACAAGGACCGAAAAACCATGGTATACTAGTCTTGGGATGTTTTTGTTTAGTGTTTAAGGGCAATCCATAAACACGGGATGAATTTGTTTCAAAAGTTTTAAGAGCTCCCACCTCTGCCATTGCACTAACAGGGACCTTAAATGTGTTTATAATAAATCTAAATTATCATATAAAATTTAATGTCATGAATCATTTAAAATATTATGGTTATTTGATATCATTAATAATAAAAAATTTCAAAAAAATTCAATTATAGACTTGTTACTACCGCTAGTCCAAAAATGATCAAAATTTTATTTCTTGAGGATTAGAATAATATAAATTTAACCGGGTTTATTATTTAAAAAATTCTATCATTATAAATAGTAGTATTTACATATATATTCGATCAAACCTGCCTTGAATCTTTGGAAAAGATTTCCATTTGAACAGAGGGAGTAAAATATTTCAGAAAAATTAAAATAATACACTTTTTTATACAACAAAAAAAAAGATGCACTTTTATTTAGAGACGAGCGAAGGGGAAAGCTGAAAATGCACGGGGATTGGCTAGTTTCTTTTGAAAAATTGGAGGGCTCATCTGAAATCATCCAACGCATTCTCCAAGTGATCCGTAAATCAGGTCCCACCACGCGTGCGATTTTTTAATCGGGCAAGCAGCCTGGATTAACGGGAGACACATCACACAAAGGCTGTCCCAGTGCGGACCCACGTGTCATGGAGTATACCTGCTCGTTGGGGATCGGGCCCATTCCGGCCGCCTCGGCGGACGACGTGGCACCAGCAAACTTTGACCGCGCGCTTGGGTCCCAACAGAAACGTTAACGTTGGGCTTCAACTTCCACAGCATTGGAAGGACTGGGCCTCAGCGGACGACATGGTCGGCCTGAGATTTCTGGGGCGATGCTGTGGAAGGACTGGGCCGCAAGGCCAGATTTGCAGCAGGCGGACACTGTTGCTCCGCTCGACTGAAACTCGAGTGTGATAATGGAGCTCAGCTCAGTGGCTCTTCCTGTCAGGGCATCTCAGGCCTTGAATGTTGAACAGGTCACAAACACAGAGGATCCTGAATTCCTCGTGCTCGTGTCGTCGGTGTGCTACGGCCGCACAGAACCCTGTTTTTCAAACTCAGGACCGGTGATGGCATATATGTTTGGACGGGACCCTTCAGATTCACGGTTCGTTGGGAGATGCGAGTTTTGAACCCCGGGTCCGATAATAATGGACCGTTTTATCGGGTTATAGATTACAAAATTTTTGAACCGGATAATATATATATGTATAATTATATAATTGACAAATGCAATAACATAAAAAATGGTCAAAATTTTACACCAGAATCACACATGAAAATATAGCCATATAGGTTGACATTGTCTTAAAATTAAAATTACAATGTGTGTGATAACACAAGTTTCATCTTCACACACTCACACAATCATAAAAGTTCACAGGCTCACAGCAGCAGCCCAGCTCTGGCTCGACACGGGAAAAGGGACAGGACAGTCACGGTTATCAAAAAATATATATTTAGGACTCACGAATTGGTTCAAAAAGACTTAAATAGTAATTCAAATATTTACAGTTATCAAAATAATCTCAAATATTGAAATAGAGTGTACCGTTGGGAAGGGCTCATCAAAACAATCAAGATGGATACGATATTTATTTAATTTGCATCATATATAAACTTATATCATTTTTCTGAAATTTAAAACGTGATTTTTAAAAGTCAACAAATGCATGAACGTAGGCTGTACACATGCAAACGTCACTCTCATGATGTTCACGATCCTCCACAACGGCCTGGTCCCGGCGTTTTACTCAAAAAAAACCTGGTCCCGCGCGTCCACATGCACAGGCAGGCGGAAGTAGCATCCAGGATTTCAGGGTGGGCCAGCAAGGACTGGGCACATGACAGCAACAGACAGCAGCGCGGCGGCAAGAGACCGACAGCAACGCGCGCCACGAGAGCAAAGCCACAGACCGGGACGGTTCAGGCAGAACCGGCCGGTTCACCTGAAACTCTGCTAAAACCAGCCGGTTCATCTGGTTTTTCCTGCGGTCTCAGGCCATGGATGTTTTTTTTTTTGAAACGAAGGCCTTGAATGTTGAAAAGGTCACAGACACAGAGGATCCTGAACCGCGTGTTCGTGTCGTCGGTGTGCTACGGCCGCACAGAACACGTACTCGTGCTCGTGTTCGTGTCGGTGTTAAACATATGTCCAGGATGTTGCAAAAAAAAAAATCATATAAATTTGGTTAGAACTTTAAAAATGGGAGTTGCTATATTTTTTGGGGTCCGTCGAAAAAAGGTGGGATTTCAGTCGATAATTTTTTAGCCATAGGACGCTCCAGATCAGATCTTATTCTTCCTCTCGACGGCTACTATTCATCTTCTTCTCTCGCCACCCTCTCGTTTCTGCGCTCCCCGCTACCAGCCACCACCCCTGCCACGGACGCCAGGGTTCGCCTAGCGCCAGACGAATTTCTATATGAGAGAGAGAGGAGTAGCAGGAGCAGTCAAATGGTCCAACTTGGGTTCTATGATGACAAGTCTGCTGAATCTGCAGCCTCTGTGGCACTGGTACAAGCAACTTTGATTGCAAATTTGCAATGTGACTTTCAAGCTTTTCGCGCCAATTGAAATACGCCTTCATTTGGGGAGGGGAAACTTAAAAGTGCAAAGGATACTAACTCAGAGACAAAGGCAGAGAAAAGCATGGAGACAGCCCAACAGCTTTGTGCACAAGGGTAGGTGAGACCATCATCCGACACTCCTAGTTGCAGTTGCTAGTAGACATGAAATGGAATATAATCGCAGCAAAGCAGCGATGATTTTCAGAACAGAAGCAGAGCCTAATCCTCATGTACAGTAAAAACCACGAGATCCTACCTAATCTGCAGTGAGTGAGCATCACTACAGTACATCAAGGCTCCAGCTCCATTCACATTTCACACCAACGCTCGCCCTGCACACGAGAGTGGAGGCCCATGAAGAGGAGAGTGGCTGCTGCTGCTTGTCATCACAGTAATCATTTACCCCACCGCGACTACTTTGGCGCCCAAATGGGGGGCACCTCCAGCTGTGAACTGACTCATCATCTGCCTGCACGACTGCAAGCCTGCAGCAGCGCGTGTGCTACTGCTACAGTAAAATTCAGCACGCACACCGTTTTGAAAGAGGCGACTGTTCCGGATAACCATCACAAGAACACTCAACAGGGACCGTGGCGCCTGATGCATCCAAAACCCTTTGGCTCAGGATTATGACAGCGGCACAGGATTGTTGCACTCCATTGCAAATGTCTCCAAGTGCTGCAGTCCACTAGCCACAGATTCCTGCAGGATGTCCTCTGTTCAATTGTGTGTAGTGCTATAGGAGTACTCCTACTACTAGATTTTTACCGAGTTGGTAATCTACTGTCAATTCACATCAGAGTGGCACTGTGCAGACTTCTTTCTCACTGAAATGAGGGCAGCGTTTTATGCAGATCAGCTGTACTACACCTTTTCAACCGTAGGAAATGCCATCATCTGCAGTCCATTGGATTCTTTTGACATTATTGGCGTGTTTGGAAACTTCGCATCGCAGCAGCTTTTGACGAAATTGCAGTCCAATGCAGGAACAGGTTGCAAGAGCAGTGCAGGGAGCTAGTGGGTTTTAGTGTCACTATTGTAGCAAAGCCTGCTCCATTACCGCCACTAAGAACAGGTTGCCCATAACCAGCAGCAATTTCAGGCAGCAATGGGTGTGTTTAGAAGACCGAATTTTGGACCGAAATTCCCAAATGGGGGCAACATCATGAACTGACTCATCACGACGCAAGCCTGTTAGTGCGCGAATATTATCCTATCAGTAGCTTGAGCCGGATTCAAAAGCATCGCACACCGTTTTGAAAGAGGCGACTTAGTTTTTTTAACCACCTAAATTTTATAGGGACCGTGGCGCCTTTGCAGCCAAAACCCTTAAAGCGGCACAGGATGATAGGATGTGATAGGATGTGATGGCTGCAGTCCACTGGCCAAAGATTTTGCAGGAAATTTGGTGTCCTAAACACACCCAATTGTTGGAAGCCATCCGGTTGGTTTAGATCCCAAAATTTTTCACATCAGAGTGGCACTGTGCAGACTTCTTTCTCACTGAAATGAGGGAGCGTTTTATTTGATCAGTGGTAAATATTATCCTACGGTGAAATAACTGCAGCTCAAAAGAATCGCATTGGATTCTTTTGACATTATAAACGTGTTTGGAAACTTAGTTTTTTTTTTACCTAAATTTTAAGTCCAATGCAGGAACAGGTTGCAAGAGCGTTTTTAGCGAGCTAATGGGTTTTAGTGTGATGTGATAAGATGCTGATTACCGCCATGAACAGGTTGCCCATAACCAGCAAATTTCAGGCAGCAATGGTCTCTAAACACACCTTTGATAAATCAAAACAGGAAAGCGGCAAAGATGAGGTGAAAAAGGAACATCTGTCTCCAAAAGGAGCAGCTTGCAAAAAATTCTCAGTGAACTAGTATAGCTGACTAGTTTGACTGGAAAGAAGAACTTTACCAGTTGCCTCGGTTAAAATTGAAAAGGAACAGCATTTGCCAGCAAGTCTGCAACATTCCAAAACGAATCATCACTGATGATGCGCCGGTCGCTCCAAGTGAAACCATCATGTCATCATCCAGTGACCACTCAGACTGAGCTCCCAATGGAACCAAAACCAGTTTGCTGTTCAAAAGGACTAGTATCACCGGATAGAACAAATGCAGGTCCCGTGAAGCCCCCACAGATTCCACTCCATCATGCCATGGCCTTTCAAGAGCATGATGAGGACACGCCTAATTTTCAGACCAGGGCATAAAAACTACTCATGAACAAATGACAGCCAAAAACACCAGGCGATTGCCATGCAAATCTAACTCTAATTTCATTCAAGTAATTCGACAACTAGGAACAGATGACTACGCTAGACCTACACTACATGAGACTGGTTCGGTTACAGCTTGAGCAGTTAACGGTTACAGTTTGGTTGGGGATCAGGGTGTAACTCAGAACAGCGCCTGTTCGTTACACAAGATCATCCAGCTACAAGCTAACTACTCTAATTTTTACAAAAGACAAGAAAGCTAATGCGATTGAGTTGATTGCGCCTCCGCCACGGCGCTAGTCATTGTGGTAGACATCAGATCAATGGTGCTCTTGTGCTGGGAATCTAGCAGTCTAGCCTCGCCCATTCATACCGCCCCGGAAGAGGACAGTCGTTCACAGGACAGAAGTTATACCTGATCAGAATAGTATAGCAGTTCAATGTCAGCCCATGGAAGAATTAACAGGATGTTTATCAAGTGGTATAAAGACAAGGATGCTGAGACTTACTTCTCCCTGAAGCTATGCTGCTCCTGTTTTTCAGCTGCTGAGAAGAACTCTTCCATCTCACGCGAACTCGGTACGAAACGGCAGACTGAGGTTTCCATTCTGCGACGGGAAGCCATCGAGTTGCTGGTTTTACTTTTAGTTGTGGATCCTGGGGTGCTTATCATCTCTGGGTTCCTAATCAGACTGCACGGTGTTGTCTCTCTGGTACTCCTGCAACAAAAAGAAGCACATATGAGGAAAAAGAACTATAAAACAATTGCACAGGTGTCACTACATTGTATTTTTTTCACTCCTAAACTTAAAATTCAATCCAGTGGGTCAGTCCAGAAGCAGACATCAAGGAAGGCCAAAGTATCAGACACACTACCATTGTCCTGCAAACTACTGTTCGATTTTGTACTAGAACACTACTGTATGCAGATGTACTAACGGGCAAACAAAATTTGCCCCTGCACTGTGTCTCCTTCCCTAATCCCCAAATGAAGGGCTTCAAAACACAAAACGTGGCACTTGCAAGCTGTAAGCTGGACGCCTGGATTGGTGAATGATATGACAACACATGGCCGATAATTGATACCTTCTCATATACAATATTAGGCCTTGTTTAGATGGCTAAAGTTTCTGACCTTTTTCTCACTTTCTCTCCATCACATCACATTAAATACACGAAAAGACATATGTTTAAAGTATTAAATATAGATAAAAAATAACTAATTACACAGTTTAGATGTACATTGCGAGGCGATTCTTTTTGGCCTAGTTACTCCATTGTGGATAATATTTACCATAACAAACGAAACGCGAAGCTATGCGACATGACATACTGTTCAAAATTTTTAGCCATCTAAACAAGGCCTTACTATGCACTTGTCTCTTCCCGGCATACGCCCCCACAATCTGGTACTTGATTTATGCTGAGGCAAGCACTTAATACAGGCAAACAACAAGTGGGCCTAAACAGAGACAGCTGAGCTAAATAGGATTTTTCATTAGCATATGCCAAAGATGGGCCCATGCGCACAAGAATATGCTACTAAAATAGTGTCACACATCTCATGACCCCTGAGACATTTTTCAAACAACTATTCTGGTGCCAAACCAGGGCAGCACATTGCACAGCAAATACCAGAAAAGTCCTGTCTATCATCCCTCCCTTGAAGGAGTTGCGCTAAACACATTTGTTTTTGCAGGACTATTAGTGGCTGAAATACTAGAAAATGTCCTGTCTTTCATCCCTCTCTTGAAGGGGTTGCGTTGGACACATTTTTTTCGCAGAACTATTAGTGGCTGATGCACCAGAATAGGAATAAAGTTCCCTCCATTTCACGTTTGCACTTGAAGAAAGGTGGTCCATTCAGGATCACAGGCGGCTAAACAAGCAGGAGGCATTCAATGGTGCTGACTGCTCTGGTACACGGCTAATCATGAGTTGGTTGCCAGTGCCATGCGGTTTTAGTTGCCTTGCAGACACAAGGCAGTGGCAAGTGAGCAGCCACGCACGAAATAGGATCTTGAGTGCGACAGATGTAGTAGTGCCTTTGGGGCTGTGGGCGACTGAAATTTCTTGCGAAAAGGGGCCTTTGATTGGGAAAAGATTGGGAGCGTCACTTGCCGAGCCCCACCACTAACCGAGAGGCAACTAGAGCACAAAGGCGAATGCAAACGAACGAAGCACGGCTCCTCTGCTCGTGTAGGACAGGGTGAGATGGAGAACAAGGGGAAAGGAGGCTACTTTCCCCCTCAGGGCTGCTGCTGCTATGGGTAACGAGAACGACTAGGCAACGGCCACTAGAAGAGAAGTGATGTGCTTTTGATTGGATTGGGTGCGATAATACAAGGCAAGTTAGATGGTGCACTTGTTAGGTAGTCTAAACCGGGGATTCTATGAGGTTAAAGAGGATTACAACTTGTCCAATCACTTGAACAGGTTAAGTGAAACAAATGCATAGCAGCAATGAACAAGACTTTGGAATATTTAAGCTAGCTACTCGACAAGAACTTAGGCAAATACTACATACAGTACTCATTTATTTTGGGGGGGAAAGTACAGCAAGTGATTTTTGGACGCAAGAGAAACAGGGTTTGAACGCAAGAAACGAGCAACTGCGCGGTATTAGCGTGTTCCAATCCTTGGGACAAGTGAGGAGAAGTCTTGGAACGTTGTTCAATTTCAGCCAAAGACTGGACTTGTCGGCCGCAACGTTGTGCCAAGAACGCAAACCAAGCATTCCACACACTGGCTAGGATAATAGGGGAAATATTCCTTTTCTAAAAAAAAATAGGGAAAGTATTGGATTCGGCGCCCAGTGTTGGCACCAGTCAACTCCGAATTCAAAGCGCTGGATAGATACCTAGCGGGCGGCGCTGAATCGAGGAGGAAGAGTGAACCCTAAATCCCTGAAGGCAGGGGACAACATGCACGAACCCTAGAAGGGAGAATCCCATGAAGGCGTGACGAAGGGGACAGACGGATTGAACGAGAGGGGACGGGAGCAGAGGAGGCCGAGAAATCTCACCTTTCCATGGCGTCGAAGTCGAGCACGTTCTCGCCGAAGGAGACCTCGACCTCATCCTCCGGCAGCGCGTGCGACGCCGCGGCGGCGGCGGCGGTCTTCCTCCCGGCGGCACCCCTCTTGGTTGCGGCGGGCGGGCGGCGGCGGCGGATGCTCCTTGTGCGGCTTCTCGAGCCTCCTGCTCCTGAGCTCGAGGTACTCCCCCCGTCTCCGCGGCGGCGGGGTCGCCCTTGTTGTCGAGCGGCGGCCTCTGAACCGCGCGCTGCAGCGCGAGCGTGCGTGAGCGGGTGCGGACGCCGAGGAGCGCGCCGCCGGGGACCTCCATGACGGCGACCTCCCCGGACACCTTGCCCTTGCGCATGTACTTCCCCATGGTCGGCTGGTAGGTAAGTGGGGCGGGGCGGGGCAGGGCAGGGAAGGAAGGGCGCAGTCGCTCAGGGAGGGGAATCCCGGGAATAATGGGGAGGGGAAGACGAGGGAGGGAGGGGGGAGGGAGGAGCAGGGGAGAGGTTGCCTTGTGGTGCGTTGGCTAGCGGGAAAAGGCGCGGAGGGCGGCTGGTGTCCCGCGCTGCTATTTAGAGAGAGAGAGAGATTGCGGGGCGGAGGCGGCTGGTGGGCTGGGCCTGGGCCCTGGCTTTAGGTAAGAGAGAGAAAGGGTGGGGTGGGTGTGGGTGGGCGGGGTGGCGCGGCGCCTGTTGCCGCGTGGGGCTTCCGCTAGCGGGCGGAAACGGCCGGCACGGGGAGGAGGATACGGGGATGTCGTGGTGCGTGATCTTGATCTGATCACCAACGCTGGCTGGCGGTGTCCCTGGGGAAAAGGCGATGCGTTCTTTCGCCTTGTTTCTGGCTGCCCTTTCTAAATTCCGTTTCCTTCCTTCGTGTTCCTTTGCCGTCTCCTCTCAACACGTGCTGCCATCAAGGTAGTAGAAAATTGGGGGGCAAAATGTGTTGTGTGTGATTACTTTCACATGGTTACATCTTTGATGAGGAGAAACACGTTGAGCAGATGAAACGATTAATAAACAAATAAAAAGGAAAATGTTTGGTTAGCTACATGGATGGATGCGCAAGCCAATGCTAGATCAATTGGTCTACCTGTATCCTTTGCATCCAGCTGGCCACACTTCAAACCCCTAATGAGGGTGAATTTGTTGGCTAGGGGAGACAAAGTTTATCTACGTGTTTATAAAAAATCGACTCGTCTATCCCACACCAAAGCTTAGGTCTAAAGCTAGCCCGGTGTTTGTCAAAAAAAAAAAAATCCAGTCTCACGGTGCAAACTTTTATCTTATAGTTGGAAACCAACATATATGTCATAGAAATCAAGACGGTATGTAGAAAAACAACCGACGGTGGAATCGAGTGGAGGAGCACAAAGAAGAGAATGAAGCATGAGGGGACAAACACAAAATCGTCAGTCGTAGACTATACTAAGGGCTCATTTGGTGCGTCTCCAAAGCACCAGCTTCTCCCAGACTTCGTCACACGGATGGGAGGAGTCGAAACCCTTTCAACGAGGGGAGTTGGAGCCCCCAAAAGGGTCTTTGTTTCATGGGCTTCAGCCAGAGGCACCCTAAATGGACCCTAAGTTCGTGACACACTTTTAGATATCGATAAATAAATTACAAAAACATTTATTTAAATATTATTAATCTATTATATAAACTCAATGAACTTATTTAGACAATTCAAATCCAATATATTTTAGGCCACAGATACTTGCATAGGAGTATTTCATAATGGTGGGGTTATTTAGCTATAGAATGCAGTTAGCTAAGATGGGTGTGACTTGTTACAAATATTTTTCTCGAATATGCAAGCAAGAGCAAGATACTAGTAGCTTTAAAATACAAAAGAGACTGTTCCGGGGCCAGGAGTTGCCTCGAATGGGCTACATTTTCACGTGTCATAGATCTATTGGATGAGTGATGGCACTGATTTGAACCTGGACGAAGATGATAAGGAATCTCCACACTGTACCGGCGCAGGAAAGTAAAGCAGGAATGTGACTCCAAATAATTAAAAAAATGGAAAAAGGTACCTGGAATAGACCATTAATTGAACCTTTCACGTCACTCCCCCGGCTTGAATTCCCTGATCCGATGCCCACCCAGCTCGCTGCACTACAGTTGTACGGAGTACAATCCATGGCAGTCGCAGAGGAATGCACGCTGCATGGGAAGGAATGCAGAGCACTATGCACCACCGTGCTTTTCCGTTCCCATGCCGCCGCGCGGTATTGCCCTACACCTGCACCTGCACCTGCGCCTGCACTGCACACGGGAGAGCGAAGCGACGCGCTCGCTCGCTCGGCTCGGCCAGCGTCGCCGCCTCGCCACGGCGCACGGCCGGCTTCCGATTCCGGCGCCGGCGATTTTACTACTAGCAAGGCTGCAGACAGAGGCGCTCGGCGATCCAGGGGCGGAGGGCCGTGCCCGTGACCGTGTATGCATGCGCTTGTGCGGTGCGGTCGCCCTTGCTGGGGCCTCCGGCACGGCAGCGAGGGCCGGGCCGGGCGGGGGTTCTTCGCGGTGGCCTTCATCAAACCAGTGGACAGTGGTGAGTGGTACAGCGCCTACGAACTAGGGCGATCAGTGCTGCTTGCTTCCTACTATGAGGATCGCCCACAGACCACGGACACGGAGCCCGGCCAGGCCCCTAGGACACGAAGCGTGAGTTGAATATCATTCAGTGTACACCGTAGGGATTCAATTTCTTCTGCAGACCTGACGACCCCACTGTGTTCTCCGATTTTGCCTGCGTCATATCCCGTCCCGGCGGCCCCCTTTGCCCCATACTACCCTAGCCTATACCACAGTGGCCGGCCGGAGAGTTGTGAGTTGTGAGTTTAGTATCCAAAATTTTAATTGCTCGGTCCATTTGAACATTGTAGCTGCCAATGATGTTATAAAATGGTGGCTTAATTCACCATTTGTTTGTTGACCGCTTAACATTATCCTACCATTAGCCACGGAAACCATTAGCCTAGCTCGTTGTCTTTTTAATCCACGAATAGGAGCCAAAGTCCTATAGTGATTCTAAACCCGCTGTAATTATTTTATTTTTTTACCTACATTTATTATTGTTCCTGTCAAAAAAAAAAAGTATTGTTTGAGCACCGAATTTAAAACCGAATTGGAGTAAACTTCCGGGAAGATACAATAAATTAAGATTTGTGAAGAAATTTTTGCATGTTAAACAAATAATATATGTTTGAATTGCTCCATTGGACTTTCTCCTAACAAACAACAATCAAAAATTGGATTAATTTCTTTATATATGGGTTTGAGCCTTTCGAATAAAACATCAACAATCGGAACTAAGTTTCGATTGTTATTTCTTAAATTCTGGTTGGAGTTTCTTAAGTTTCGATTGGTATTGAACTTTTATGTTAATTGAGGAATATGTCTATTTTTCTTTTCTAGGACCAGTAATTATTGAAATTACTTCTCATTCTCATAGTTATGAAATGGTAAGAAAGATAAAATATGAGCATATTTTATAGCAAGAGTAATCAATCATTGTTGTTTCACGATTAATCTATTTAATTATTCGTCTAGATAATATTTTTCTTGTTCACTAATAAATTGATTAATTAAACTCATTAGACCAAGTGAAGCTTAAATATATAGTTCCTTCTATCTCATAGTTTATTCAATGCGAGGCTAAAACTGTTACACAAACAGTGCTGTACAGCAAACAGAGGACTAGAGGAGCTGAGAGCACGGCTGGATAGGAACCAATCGTGCTCTAATAACAATAAATAAGTACAGTAATCAACTTGAGGGTGTCCGCTCAATCTACATGTTAATATCTCATCGGTTGGTTGGCCCATCTGTGAAGCTTGGACGGTCACACGTCACCGCCCTGGCTGATGCTGTCGTCGGGCGGGCTGATGGTGATCCAGAGCAGAGATACGGTGATGGAGATGAGCCCCGCCCAGACGTAGACGAGGGTCGGCGTGCGTCCGCGGCGGCCCATGAGCCCCTTGGCGAACGGGTAGTAGTGCGCCAGCACCCAGAAGCTGAAGAACCCGCCGCCCAAAAGCTTGCTGTACTGTGGGATCTCCGCGTACACGGTGCGGGACACGCCGACGACGAGCGCGATGATGTTGATCCCGATCACCGCCAACGGTGGGATGAAGAGCGATGTCCACTTCACGAGGTACAGCTCCGCGAAGGGGTCATCGTCGTCCTCCGCCGCTGCCTTGGCCGTCAGCGTGAAGGAGATCTCGATGCCCGCGATCACCTTGAGCAGCCCCTGCAGCACGGCTGCCAGGTGCGCTGACGTGCCACCGATCACCCAGAACTGCTCGTTGCGCCACCACTCTTCCAGGCCGATACCAGACCACTTCACTTCCAGCAGGCACAACAACATCAGCGTGATGGTGATGAGCAGAAGGTAGCACAGGAATGTCGGGTCCAGCGTCGCCACGATGAACTGCCCGGAGAAGAGGGACAACGCCGGTAGGAGGCAGTACATGATGAGGAACAGGGATGTGAATGGGTAGATGCCCACGTTGAGGTACGATAGGCGTTGTAGGAACTTGAGCCGTTGGGAGGCCAGCAGCGCGTTGTTCTTGGAGAAGAAGATCTCCACGGACCCAGTCGCCCACCGGAGGACCTGGTGGAGCCGGTCGGTGAGGTTGATGGGCGCCGTGCCACGGAACGCGTCACGCTTGGTGATGCAATACACGGAGCGCCACCCACGGTTGTGCATGCGGTACCCGGTCACCACATCCTCTGTCACGGAGCCATAGATCCACCCCACGCGTAGTCCCCACTCGGTACCATCCTCGTACCAGCACGAGATCACTGCCACTGACTCCGCCACGGTGGCCGCGTCCAGCGGCGGGCGCGGCATCAGCAGCGCGCCCGGCGGTCGCCCGTTCTGAACCGAGGGGTGGTCCTGTAGCGGCCGACCCTGGTACTCGGCCACGGCGATGGTCTCGATGAACATCTTGGACTTGCCGAATCGTTGAGGCGCCTCGTGGTCCGGGTGCTCCGACAGCGGGCGGAGTTCCTCGGCGGCGCCGGCGGGTCCAGTAGAGTGACCGTGCGGATCAATGGGCACCCTGATCTGACCAACGATACCACGGTACTCGTTGGTGCGCGGCGGGTTGTAGCCGTAGACGGCGTACCGCCGGAAGAGGCAGCCGGTGCCGACGTACATGGGGCCCTGGAGGCCATCGAGAGCGCGCATGTTGCCGTCGAAGAAGACGGTGTTGTGGTTGGCGTAGCGGTCAGAGGGGTCGATGCCCTCGAAGCGCTGCGGGAACTGGATGTAGCATATGCGATCGCCGCCACGGTCGAGCATGTAGCACATGGCCTCGCGAATGGCCATGCAGTTGTAGATGTAGTGGTCGCAGTCGAAGTTGAGCATGAATGGCCCATTGGAGAGGATCGCCGACGCGCGCACCATGGCGTTCATGGCGCCGGCCTTCTTATTGTGGTCACACCCCGGACGCTTCTCCCGCGAGAGGTACACGAACATTGGGATGCGCACGTCCACGCCGGTGAAGTCCAAGTACGGGTGTGAGGCGTCGCCGTGCAACACGTCGTAGTGCGGGTTCTTGATCATCACCTGACGACAGTTTTCAAAACCAAGAGATCAAAGGTTGTGCTATGTGTAAACGGTTTCAACGGTACACATAATTGCTTGGACAGATAATATTATGGCCATACAATACACATAATACCTGCACGATGCTTGCGTGGTCGCCCTTGGCGTGGTCAGGGGCGGAGTCGAGCCAGGTGCCGGGCCAGTGGGTGCCGTCCGCCATCCAGGTGACCTTGACGGTGGGGGCGTCGGCGACTGGAGCATCAGAGGAGGCGGCGGCAGAGGCAGCCTTGTCGCGGGCGATCTTACGCTCGCGAGCATTCATCGCGTTGGCACGCCGGCGGATGAGGTCGGGGAGGCCGTTGACGCGGACCTTGAACTCGTCGTACTCACGCTTAATCCACCGGCGGTCCTTGACAAAGTCCGGCCGCTTCTTGCCCTTGGTGGGGTCGCCCTTCTGGTTGAAGTACGCGTCTGGGTTGCGTGGCTCGATCGAGTGCTTGCGGCAGAAGGGCACCCAGACCTTGGCGAACTCGCACGCCTCCGCCATGGCTTCGAAGGTGAGCAGCGCGCCGCCGTCGTCCGAGATGTAGACGAATAGCTTCTCCACGGGGTACTCCGTAGCGAGCATGGAGAGCAGCGAGTTGGCCGTGGTGAGGGACGGCTCCTTGTAGGGGTCGGCGCTGGAGATGAACACGTCGAGCCCGGGAAGGTCGGACCGGCCGGTGGGGTTGGACGGCGTGACGGACTCAAACTTCTCCCGTAGCGCGGCGAGGTCGACGGCACGGTTGATCGGATTCAGCTTCGGCATCTGGTCTAGCAGCCACGAGAAGGCGAACCAGAACTCGCACACGATGGAGATCCCCCATAGCCATAGCGCGTCCAGGTTGGGGTTCGTTACACGCCAGATCAGGAACAGGAACAGCGAGATGAAGCGCACCAGGACCAGCAGCCTGCAGCGGATCCATCCACGAAAATCAGGAGAACCCGCTTCCAATTTGTGTCATTGGTTTGACAGAGGATACGACAACCGAACCTGTAGGGGCTAAGAATTCCGGGAGGGATGGCCACCTTTCGACTTAGCGGCTTCCACGGCTTGTCAACGAGGTCCTCCATCTTGACGGGGCCGTTGCCCACGCCGCCGTCCTCGTCGTCGGCATACGCGTTGTTGTCCTGCGGCCAGTACGCGTTCCCGATGCCGTAGGTGCCCTTGGTCTCGAACAGCCACCGGTTGTGGTCGAAGTCCCCGGTCTGGCTCCGCACAAGCAGCGACTTGGACGGCGCCGACACGCGCCCCGCGCCGTCGTCCGCGTAGGCACCACCACGCCTGTTGACGAGCTTAGAGGACGCCGATGGGCCATAGGGCGGCAATGGGAGATCGTCCGGCTTGGTACCACCACCGGACGTGGTGGACGGCGCTCCTCCGACACTATACGGCTGGTTGTCCGGGGTGGGCGGCATGAGAACGGTGTAGTTGGCATAGTCGCTGCCGCCACCAGACATGGTGGAGGAGATGAACTGCGGCTCGTCGTCGACGTTCTACGTCGTTGGAGATACTCGAAGGCGCCCGCTCGACGGCCGTCTCGTTGAATTGACGGTTGGCTTCGACTCCGATGATCAGGACGACGACATGCATGTGGGTGCCCTGTCCCTAGATAGCTATGTGGTGCCATGCGCCTCCCCATGGCTGCAACCTGATCGCACGTTCCGCATACTCAAGAGAAAAGGAGAGAGATGGTTGCATGGTTTGGAGGAAATTGTGAGGCCACGGGACGTTCTGCACACACAAGAGAAAGGGAGAGAGATGGTTGCATGGTTGGTTTGAGGAAATTTTGAGGCCACGAGACATGCGGAGTGACGACATTCTCGGGCATGTTTGGGCCACTCCATGTTTCTCGGAGAGCGGCCATGGAAGCCTGCTCCGCCTCCATTCGTCAGAAAACCAAGGTCTCCAATGTAATTTGTACTGCCACAATACTAAATTCGTGTCAAATTATCACTTCTTATGTTGTGCATGTTTTATTAATAAAAGTTTTTTAAAAATCATTTTCATTTATTATATTTTTTTTCTTTAATAGGACGAAAGTGCTTAAACTTGAGGTTGAAAAAAAATCAAATGGACAAATAAATCATGCGAGTGTCAATCGGGCTGAGACCACGGCTGGAGACAAACCAATCGGGCTCTAATAAATTAAAAAAATAATGAGAATGAGTATATTTCAATCGATTTGGCCTCATCTCTCAACCGATTTATGGTCCGCTCGATGAGTGTTTCCCTATGTCGTCCCAATGAAGAGGAATCTCCACCCTGTGATACACAGCTTCCTCCTAGCGCTCCGCTTCCTCCCTAGTCCGCACACCGTCTTTGCTGCTCGATGTGCTTGTGTGCTCCGCCGTCAAGCCGCCGCTACCCACCGCCGCCCCGTCCCGGTGCTCGCGCTCGCGCTTCCTCCCGGTCTGCGCGCCGCCTCGCCCAAATGCGCTCGCGTGCTCCCTAAACCCTACATATCCTGGTGGTCGTGCACTGCCTCTCAAGTCCATAGTTTGTGCCCCACCCCGTCCCGCCCGCCTGATGTGATCGTGCGCTTTGTCCCCAGGCCACCACCACCGCCACGACATGGGCGCTTAACTTGAGCACGTTTGTCTCCGGCGGTGGCGGCGGTGGCAGCTGACTCACCATGGCCGTCCCCTAAAGAAATTTGACATATATCTCTTTGATATATGGAATACATAGAAGTATTTTGTATTTTTTTTAAAAAAGCTGACATATATTTGTGTTTTCATCAAATTACACCAGTGTAAATAAATAGTAAAATAAGATAGTGTAAATATAGGTTTAAGAAGGTGTAAGTGTATTTGAAAATTTCAGTTGACAGGAGAACGGATGTCCTATAGACAGATCCTAAACAATTAATAAGTACAGTAATCAACTTGAGGGGTGTCCGTTCAATCAATAAACGAACGCTTGCACGACTGGAGTGGTACCAATTAAGGGGAAGTGTACGCACGTGTTAATGTCACCGTGCGCCGCAGGCAGGCGCCCGTACTGGAGCTGTGTTATGCAATGCATTGCAATGCAACCTGGAATCGAATTCATGGCGGCCGGCCGGGCCGGGCAGTCGGTAGCTAGAATCCAAGAGCACTAACACGGCGCGATCAGGCGGCGTGTACCCTCATCTGGTACTCCATATCTTTTCCCCGTACGCCGCCATTATACTGCTTCATCACTTCCATGATGTCATCAGGAGCAGTACTAAGCTAGAGTACTTACTCCGAGAGTGTACGAAGAGGACCGTATCATCTCTAGCTAGTCGTGTCAGGGAACGCAAGCGCGACATCGAATTCAATGGGCGGCCGCACACAACACACGCGATACGGCCGGCACCCAAACTTTTGCTCCCAATTTCTACACGATACCTCGCCGCGGGTACCTGTGTCTGCAATTCTGCATGCATGTGGGGCGCGTCTTGATGGCTGTCCTGTGCCCTGCGGTGATCTCGCTAGTTGGCGCCTCCCTCCCCGGTGTAATCTGGGCGATAGATAGGGCATTTTACACTTTGGAAAAAAAAAAGTGTACATGTCCTGATCGTGAATCTGGTGAATTCAGCTGTCTCGTGTGGAGTCTCACCACCGGATTATTTTTCCCCCGTTTACACAGTGATCCATACACCTTGAATTCAGCTTCGCCTGCGGCCACGTCAAACAAGGCGGATTCTGGAGCCGAGCAATGGGGTATGGCACACTGGTACTGCATGCTACAGTGCGTGTTCTGCCACATGTCTGGAGAAACGTGTCGGAATAGTATACTCCGTCCAAAAAAAGAATGACACTTTGACTTTTTAGAATTTGTGTTTGACCGTCGGTCTTATTCAAAAAAAATTTATACAAATTGTAAAATAAATAAATCAATGCTAAAATATCTTCAATGATAAAATAAGTCATAACAAAATAAATCATATTTATATAACTTTTTGAATAAAACGGATAGTCAAAAACACGATGTCTAAAAAGTCAAAAACGTCATTCTTTTTGAGACGGAGGATGTACAAAACAAAAACAAAACAATGAAATGAAACTAGTACCAACTGTTTTCATAAAAATAAATAATGCTACCGGTGAGTGGTACAGCAATCTTCGCTCTGCAAATAGCTCTACTACTTTCCCAGCTACCACTGCTGCTAATTAACCTCAGAGCTAGCATTAGGCAGCAATGCTGCCGTGTGTACTTAACTTTCCCATGCATGTCTCAAGTTTCGTTTTTTCCCTGCACGGTGCAAGTTGCTAAGCCTGCGGTCAAAACGGAGCAGGTGTTAAACAATGGGAGACTTGTACGGTTAACCCAGATTCTCGCCATCATATGGGCTGGCTTATTTGCCAAAAGACCTCCCGGCAAATTTTTAGCTCGGTATGTATATTGAGGCAAAGCCAGGGGTCTTTGTTAGTGGTAAATATCATCCTGGCAGTGTCTATTACTACTGTGCTCCTTAATTTCTTCACCAGGTGGCGATGGCTTGTTTCATCGAAATCAATAAATAGTTATCTTTTTATCTATATTTAATAAACTAAACCCGCCTGCCGGCGATTCCTGATAATGTAATGTGATGGAGGTGAGCTGGGGTGGTTAGAAATTTCTGCCAACTAAACGTGGCCTTCCTTGCCAAAAAATCCTCCCGAGAGTCCTCGGGTCTCGGTAATATATTGAGGCAAAGCCGGGGTCTCCGGTCTTGGCACTTGGCAGTGTCTATCACTACTGTGCTCCTTAATTTCTTCACCAGGTGGCGATGGCTTGTTTCATCTCAGTACACAACCCCTTACCCCTGTGACATGAGCAAAATTGAAAGTCGAGAGCACATTTAGAAGTAGAACACGGAAATTTTTAGCAAAAACTAAAAAGAAATTCACACGAGTGATCGTCAGAGTCAGCTCATTATATTTCTACCTAAAAATCCAGTGAAGATTTGGTTTGTTGAATAAGCTGCTTCCAGCTCACCCGATCGAATCATGGGATCCCCACCCCCATCTTCGCTTAAACTACTGTAAAACAATTGCCGTCGCTCAATCTGCCCGTTGCATTGCA
The DNA here is from genome assembly GCA_015847255.1 of Hyparrhenia diplandra. NCBI lineage: Eukaryota > Viridiplantae > Streptophyta > Magnoliopsida > Poales > Poaceae > Hyparrhenia > Hyparrhenia diplandra. Next base: position 65,042 of record JADLZK010012470.1, on the reverse strand, counting down.
TTGCATTTGACTTTGGCATTACGTACACGAGTGAGTCAGTAAACAAATTCAGGCATCTCGTCTCGGTTTCCGCGACAGCACGTACGGAACACCACCAGCGCGCATCGAGGAAACGATCGAGCCCGGCCGACGGACGACGACCACCGCGGCTGGGCGGAGCGATCGAGCGCCGCCGCCCGGGCTGGGAGGAGCCTGCCTGATGTCGAGGACGACCACGGACCCCATGTGGGCATGCGGGGCCGCCGGCAAGAGCAATACAGCAGCATGCGTCCCGATCAGATCGCAGCCGCGCCAATTATTTGTCTCGCCACGTGCACCCTTTTCCCGACGTCAAAAGTTGCGGCCCGGCCATGAGACGATAAAGAGTTCAGGCTTTGCTTCCTTCTTCTCTTCTTCTTAAAAAAAAAGCGTCACCACGTGCGGCATCGGGCGTCAGGGTATCCAATGCCACACCCCACACGCACAGCCCGCCCGACTCCATCCACCCCGGCAGTGCCGACGTGGCATGCATGCATGCGCGTCTATATGCCCGGTCGTGAATGAGGACCTGTTTGGACCTACTAGCGTAGGTGCCAGGACAGGGTTCAAAAATATGTTTAGACCTCATGGCTAAAAAATTCAATACATATTGTTTTTACATAGAAGGAACATGTCAAAGACTAATATGTTAATTGAAATAAAAGGCAGTACTGAAGTTGCATTTTTCTTCTTTTATTACATTCATGATAGTTAAGCTTTCCGAACTCTTTAATTAGTAGTATGGTAAAAAAAGATTTACTTAGCTAGGGGCCGTGAACCCCAACATGCATGCGCACATGTTGCACCTCGTGGTATATCAGTATATGGCCCCCCAAGGCCTGTTGCACCTCGTGGTATATCAGTATATGGCCCGGGCCTGGCAAGGGACCGCCGGTAGCTTTCCCCGTTTTGTTTGCTAGTTGCTACATAAACATCTGTACCAGCATAAGAAAACATCGACAAAATAAACAATGCTATTTTGTTTCCCTCAAAAAAAAAAAAAAAAAACAATGCTACCTTGTTGATCACAAGTACATCATGCATGGTGAACTCCTGTGTTGCTCAAGGTAAGTGGAAGGGAAGGACCATGCATTTTGCCCTCATTATCAGTTGGCTGAACATATCTTTCTGCACTTTTTTTTTTGGTGTGTGATATGCTTGCCCTTCATTATCAATTGGCTGAAGCCTCATACATAATCAGGTCTCACACGCATGTCGGAGTTACATGTGACGTCTCTGAGTCATGCGTAAGCCCTTACTTGCTTACCTAAAAATATGTGCTTCTTGAAATGACAAGTCTAAGATCATTGAAATTGGAATAATAGGATCGATTTGAGCGTTGGGTGTTTCCATAGCTACACCACATGTATGCAGTCGATTTGCCACTTGATGGAAATGGAATCAGGGGCGGATTTGGGCCTAGGGCCGTATGTACAAAAAATTTGAATCTCTATTTTTTGGCTTGAATAAATTTGTTAAAAAACTAGATCAAAATATCTTTCCAATGATACTAATTATTCAACGTAATATAAATATTAATCTTATTTTAATATATAATTGCCCACCAGCGGTCAAGGCAAGGCCAACCCTAGGTGCCTTTTTTTTCTCCGGGAAGAGAGAACTACATTTATTCCGTGCCGGGGACGGAGGGAAGAGGGATCGATGTAACAATTTCTTCAAACAAAGGAAAAGGAAAATTCTTGAAATGACAAGTCTAAGATCATTGATCTCTTCAAATCAATAGGATCGATGATTGAGTTTTGATGTTTTTGTCAACTAGTCCATTCCATAGCTATACCCTTACACCACATTTGTATTAAACCCGGTCTTGGTCGGTTTTAATTGCCACTTAATAGGATGGAATCCTAGTAGAAGGGCAAGTTTGAGTCCATCTCTTCATGTCATTGCTTTCATGAAGCATGCATCATAGATCTTGTCATACCAGATGGCCTGAGTGGTTTGAAATGCTCTAAAGGTTGCCCCTTTCTTATTGTCATCAGAGAAGGCAACATCTATGTGATCTTCAAGCACCGATCTGGCTCTAGTTTCTTCCATCTCGGAGGGTATCTCTTTTTGACGTTGAACAAGTCATAACGTGATAATCAACGGTGCATTATGCGAGGAACCAACTCAATTCACAACAACCATTGTTATTTTTACCAAGAGAAACCCTTCTTTTATAAAGCATAGACGATTTACAAGACTATTGGTGATACTAGCTAAACCAGGTACATATTACAAACTTAAACTAGAAACCAACAATTAAGAATAAAACCAAAACTCAACAAAAAGGGGTAGCAACCTGATTGAAAAGCAGAAAAAGAGAAACAAGCGACCATAGCCTGAACACAACTATCATTATTATCAATAACATAAACGCAAAGCGTTTAATTTCCCTGTTAACCACACAATTTGACTTTACTAGAATTTTATAGCAACCAAACACACTGGTGGCAATAGCAACTTACTATTGATTCACTTTAGATACTACTAGTTGTAATAAATTTACTCTCTCGGCCCAAAAGAGATGACAATTCTAAAGCACTACCAACTAAACTTTAGCTATAAAACGTCAAACCACTTTAAGTCTTAAGTCTATAAACATAGTCTAAAGTTCTATCTAAAATTTTAGCCAAGTTCACAAAAAACATTAGTTCGTTAGACCATAAAATAAGTGCACTAATGCTTGTCAAAAGTTTAGCCCTTTTTAATTTGTAGCCAAATAAAAATTGTCTAGAACACGTACATCAAGGAGAAGGCTTTGCAAATCGCAAATTCGATCCCTTATCCCAGCCACAGCCAACGGTAGACCGTACTATTGGTGCACAGTTGGTGCATGCGTAGTACCGACCGGAATATAATCACATCAGCTAGAGCTAGGCCGGGCATCACCCGACACGACCTGTGTCCTCTCAGAATGATGCAAGTGTCAAAGAGATTCCCCTGGTGCCATGCTATGCTTTGCTTTGGTTGGTACGCGTCCTCCTAGCTGTCTGTGCATCCATGCATTGGTAAATGGTAAAAACAAGGGCCCGTGTCGGAGCATAGATTCGGAGATTTCACTCACTCCCATCCATCACTCGATGCTTCTTGGGCTCCGAATCATCACCAAACTACCGCTCCTTTCCTTTTGCCTCTCTCAACTCTCAAAGTTTCAAACTTGCAATCTCCAACGCGTACAAAAGACCGTGGCTTTTCCAGATCACATGCATGATTTCTTCCTAAGTACTGCAACTCTTTCCCTTTCTTTTGAGGGCATTTCTTGCTGCAATCCTGCCTTTTGATTCAAGACCTCGAAAGTCGACATTGACGCTATGAACAGTGCTACCTTGCTAGATCACACAATCGATGGTGCCAAATCATGCCACGAATCATTGCACAAAACTCTCAAATAATAGGGTGGCTGAGAAAGATCACCGGTGCGCGAAAACTATCCGATCTCTTGCAAACGAGTTCCAGTTTTTTATGAGACTTTTTGTGAAAGGAGAGAAACTTATACCAGCAGGTGGCCAAAACAAGCTGCCGTGGCGCAAGCAAGCTGCTGGTGCACCGTGCACCTGCTGATCCTGATGCTGCTGTTGACCTGACGGGGATTTTTTTTGCTGCCCATGCTGGTGGGCAGAGGCCGGGCCGGGCCCTACCGCGCTCTGCCGACTCTGACGGCCTTTGCTCGGTTTTGTCCGTTCCCGTGTTCAAAAGCTGCGATCTTTTCCACGTTTACATGCTGACCCCAGCCCGTGCACAGAAAAACCGTCTTTTCCCCTGGCTCCCAATAGTTTCTTTTTTTACCATGCGATGCCGATGCGCCCGTGCCATGCCCATGCAACCATTGAGAGTTTGAGGGGGCTGTTTGGATGAAGCCCTGGACTGAAGTTGCCTGGCGTGGAGCTGCCTGTGATTCGCCTGTGCTCCGTTTGGTTGAGACCCTGGCAACGAGACTGGCCCAAATAACACCAGGCGCAAGAAATCGGTCGCCGGCTGCAGGACGGGAGCTGCCTGGTCTAATCACCGTGTGCAACGCTTTTGCTAACTATGCTGCAGGACGGGAGGTGCCTGGTCTTATGTTTTTTTCTCTTTTATTATCCGGGCACATAAGGATGCGTCGCCTATCAAAAATTGTATTATCACTTTTTCCAAAATAATAGTATTAATTAATATTATTTACGTATATTTAAGCATATTATGCCTTGCGGAAATTAGCAGTATGCCGAACCGACCAAAATGTTATTGTTACTGCTAAAACTGTTATTCCACTGTTTATTATATCTAAGCATGAGCATTCCAAATTTTTTATTAGACTTTTGCAACAAAATGTATTAAAGTTTTTTTATTGAATTTAAGTATTTATTAAAGTTTTTTTAATGAAATATATTAAAGTTTACTAGATAAAAATGCTACTTTATATTCACAATAGTTTTTTGCTGACCCATGCACCAACCATACATGTCCTAAACTATTTTTTATTATTGATGGTCACTGATTAAGTCCATAAAACAATGTTTTATATGATATTATGTATTTTTCAAAAGCTTTTCGATCTTTTTCCACGTTTACCAAACGCATGACCCCAGCCCGTGCACAGAAAAGCCGTCTTTTCCCCTGGCTCCCAATAGTATTTTTTTTTACCATGCGATGCCGATGCGCCCGTGCCATGCCCATGCAACCTTTGAGTGAGTTTGAGGAGTTTGGGTCTTGCAGCGAGTCAGGCAGGATCTCATGCCTGTGGTGGTAATTGTGCCAGGTGGTGCAGGCAGGAACAGCAGGCTTTGTGTATTGGCATCCGATGCCTGCCTGCAACCCGGCTTCAAGTTCAAGTAGCAGGAGTAGTACATGGACAATCACTGCGTTGCACTGTGTAGTACATGGGAGTACGTACGTTGTGTGCGTGTGTATACGCAAAGTGTACCCTCTTGTAACATTCTACGGTGATGAAAAAAATCGGTCAGTGCTTTTAGCGTACAAGGCCATCGTGTTCGTGCACAGTGTACCGGTAAATTTGTACTGTAGTAGCAGTACTTCTATACTGTACCTTGGTAGGAGTACGGTACGCCAACTCGTGTTAAAGACATTTTTTTTTTTAAAAAAAAAAAAGCTGCTCGCGTTAAAGACGGTAGTACGTTGCACACGTTTGCCGGTGAAAATGAAAAGAAGAAAGGCACCTGTATGTGGCCCATGGTGAAAACCAGAGATGGAAACGGAACCTTTTTCCGCCGCAGATTCGGCCCCTGAACTCTAAAAAACCCGCCAAAACGCAAGCCCAGCCCTCCCTCCCGCCAAAACTTGGCGCCAAACGGCGCCGCCGCCGCCAGCCGGGGCATGGGTGCCGTGCGGACGCCGGAAGGTGGGTCAAACACCCACTCATTCCTCGCGTACCATCCCAATGATGGCGACCCGCTGCGGCCACCGCCGACGCGTGGGCCACCCTCCGGGCCCACGGTGACGACGGGTGCGGGTGGGGTACGGCTCCCCGTATCTGTAGCGCTGGCCGCGAGCGCCACTTGCGTATCCCGCCCAGCCTGGTGGCTGGGCCCATGACCGGGCCCACGCGGCAGGCAGGCAGAGGCGCGGCGGACGCGGAGGGTGGAAGGGTTCCGGCGCCGGACGCCGGACGGAGCCCGAGGTGCTCGAGAAGGCTAAAAGAAAGGAGGCGCTGCTGCTGCAGACCTGACTGTGCCAGCATCCCCGTGGCCCAGTACAGTATCTCTTGGGCATCCGAGGAGAGGAGGGACGGACAGCCACAGCCCAAGCATCGTCTGCGTCGCGGCCTAGTACTCCACTACTACTACACGAGCCTGTTGACTGTTGCACTGCTCCTCGGAAAATACGTGGTCCGTGCTCGTGCAACGTACAGTTTGATGCATGAATTGAACTGTGGACGACATCTCAGGCGATGAACTGAACTGAAGGATGTATGATGCATGGTGCTGAGCGACCTGCCTACAGTTTCATGCACGAGTCGGCAAGCTGTGCAACGAGAGCAGCAGGAGCACGTTTGTGTCAAGGCGTGGCGAGTGCACACGCACAGTTCAGAGCTAGCTGACCGCACGCGCCGCGAAGCTTGAGCTAGTGCTAGTGGACCGATCGATCGCCTCGGAGTGCGCGGAGTCTACAGGCCTCCAGGGGCACGGCAGCACCGGCACCGGCGCCCGAGCCGCGTTGAAAACAAACGCTCGCAAAAAGTTGCCGAGTGCGCAACCCACCGCGCCCACGCCGGGCCACCATCGTGAGTCCGTGTCTCCCTCCGTGACCCACCCGGCCGGGCCACCACCACCACCGCCGCGCCTCTAACCAATCACCGGCCCACCATCCTCTGCAGAGCCGGGCGGTAGGTGCCAGGCCGAGAGCGGCCCGTTAACCGAGCACGTCCATCGGGATTGGATCGACGCACGTCGTCGTCTTCGCCGAGCGGAGTAGGTCCACGAACGACCACGATCGCGGGCACCGAGGAACTCGAGCTGACTGAAACCGTTGTTAACTTGCTGGTGGAACCGAATCGCCCTTCCTGTTGTGCCGCAGCAAGCAGCCACCCCATGGCGTTTTGTAATTTTGTTGCGTCTCTGACGTGCCTGGCTGATGCTCACGCTCTGGGTTCCGCCTGATCCTTTATGGTCCGAAGGGGGAATTGATTCATCCGGCATCCGGGGTCCGGGCATCCGGCTGCCGCTGCCGCCGCGACTGCGAATCCGATGAAACGACTGGCGCCGGTCAGAGTTTCAGTGTACGAGTACGATGGAATATTGGCATCGTTAAAAGGAATCGAGGTACAGGTATAGACGACGGCAACTGAAACCCCACTCGGGCACGAGAATCTTTTTTTTTGGACAGACGAGAATCTTTAGTGTCAGGGGCGTCCGATGTGCTCCATCCGTCCTATAAACAAAATGGGCCATCCTAACCTGAATTTTCAAACTTGGCCAAATGGGCCATGCTATCTAAAAATATAAAAGACGATTGGCTAACGTAAATGGGCTTCATTTGCAGAGCTTTATTTTGGGCTCAACATATATTTTGCTAAGATTGGGCCTCTAGCTGGGCTTGAGACCAACGTCGTCAAAACCAATCGATATTCTCCAAAAACAAAAAACAAATAAAACAAACGCCGGCTGCCAACGGCCAAACTGGCTCTCGGCTGGCTGCCTCCGCTGCTCCGCCGCCCGTCTCTCCGCTCCGCACGGCCCAAAACCCCACCGCTGCGTCTCCGCCCGGGCGCTCCCCACTATGTTCCTCGCCGCTCTCCGATCGCCGTGCCGCCGCCGCTGCGATGGGGATGCTATCGGGCACAGTCGGGGGCAGGACGAAGCCGCTCCCCTTCCTTTCGCCCTCCTCTTCGTTCTCCTCGTCGTCCTACTCCAAGCGCTCCCGCGCCATGCGGCGCCTCCCGTCGCTGCCCAGGCCGCCTGTCGCGCCGCCGGGGCCACACCCGCACCCCGCCGCGAGGAGGATCAGGAAGAAGGCGCCCGCTCGGCTGTGGATGAGGATGGATCGGTGGGGCAGGTGCGAGGTGTTCATGAGCGACAAGGCCTTCGTTGCGGAACGCTCCGGGGTGCACGCGCGCGACCTCCGCGTCGTCGGGCCCCTTCTCTCCCGCTGCCCCAGCATCCTTGGTGAGCTGATGCTCTCAGATTTTTGCCGACAGCAGTGAATTGCGAGCTACTGAAATCCTCGTTCTAGCATGTCGTGAAGTGTTTTTTTCCCCTTTCTTTCATAGAAATATTTTAGTATGCCGCCGTGAATCATATCTGCTGTCGGTGAGATTAACCTAAGACTCTGCTTATTTCGCAGCTCGAGAGAAGTCCATGGTAATCAATCTAGAGTTCATAAGAGCTATTGTAACTGCTGATGAAGTCCTGCTGCTGGAACCTCTTGCTCAGGAGGTTATCCCTTTCATCGATAAATTGAGGCGGCATTTTCCGTTGAAGAGCGTGGAGGTTGATGTTGGCGCTACACAAGTGGGTGATATGGATGGGAAGCATGCTAAAACTGGTGCAGAGCGTGAGCTCCCCTTTGAGTTTCAGGTGCTGGAGCTCGCCCTAGAAGCTGTATGCTTGTCATTTCATTCCAGCCTATCTGATCTTACTAGGCATGCCATTTTTGTGCTGGATGAGTTGGCTAAGAATGTGAGCAATAGGAATCTCGAGCGTGTTCGAAGCCTGAAAAGCAATCTAACCTCTCTGCTTGCTGATGTGCACAAGGTATTGTTTGTTATACATACAGATTTAGTCACTTTATGTTTCCTATAAATCTTAAGTCTTACTCACTTTAATGCTTACTTATTGTTTGCAAATCACTGGCCGAGCAATATTGTTTACTTGACTACCACTGTGTATGTAGATACAGAAACAGAACTATATATGGTATTCTTGCGAATTTTTGAAGAATAATAACATCCACGACATGGGTACCTGTTGCAATAATGCTGATTACCAAGACATGTAACAAGTGCTTCATGAATAACTTTCGCTGTTGCTATTAAGCATATTTAGTTTAGAGGTGAAAAATGATATTTGTGGATTTTTCTGATAAGGTGTTTTCAAACTGCTACACCATACTAGGTTCCATATAAATATATTAGTACAATAGAAATTAGCTCTAGGCATTGCATTGTAGACTGTGTTGATGTTATAAACATCAACTATTCATGGCTGAAGGAAGTACATAAAGCTATGGTTGAATCTTTGAAGCACGGAAAATAAAAACAACAGACCCATCTGTCGTTATATACCATATTAGGTTTTCCCATCCTCCACAAAGCCTCACAATCTGTTTTATAATGCTAAAACTTTGGTGATAATCTGTATGATGTCTGAATTCACTTTTCATCTTAAAAAATTTCAGGTCAGAGATGAAGTAGAGCATCTTTTGGATCATCATGAAAATATGGCACAACTACACCTATCAAGGAAGCAAATAAAAAGTTCACAGGATGAAACTCTAGTGGTTTCTTCTGCTTTAAGTTGCAATTTTCCTTCAAAAACAAACCTGGATATACCAAATTCTATTATTAAACAAGCCATGGGCATTGCTGCGGTTGCGCCATTGGAAGACGATGTAGGAGACCTAGAGATGTTACTTGAATCTTATTTCATGCAGCTGGATGGAATTCGCAACAGAATTATGATGGTTTGTTCTTCTCTCCCAAACCTGTAATATGTTACTACACTCTCCCCTGGCATTCTCTGATACTGCAAATGTGACAGTTCCTATCGTCATGTAGATTACTATTTTCTGGCATATTAACAGGTCCGAGGATATATCGTTGACACAGAAGACTACATCAACATCCAACTTGACAACCAACGCAATGGACTTATTCAGTTACATCTGATACTGATTGTTGTATCTTTTGGCATATCAATCAACACGCTTATAGCTGCATCGTTTGCCATGAACATGCCTGACAATGGGGACTATAAGAAGTTTGTAGGTCGCTTTTGGACATTTGTTGTGGGCACATCATCTTTCTGCTTGTTGGTCATTGTTATTTTGTTGGGATATGCATGGAGGAACAGGCTACTCGGCAATTTAGGTCAGCGTTAGATAAATATACAAAAGGTGCCTTTGCAATGCCTCATGGCTTGAAGGAAGCTGGTCTGGCACTGGTCTGTATATCGTTGCTTTCCAGTCAAACTTTTTTCCCCTTCAAAAGATCTCCAGTCATACTTTTGGAGTTTGCATTTGGCATTCATCATGCAATACATGCTATGTAATGTATGCCAAACACTATCTATCACTTTTATAACATTGAGTGACACAACAAATTTTTCTGTCATTTACACACTAGAACCCAACTGTCTGATTCTTTAGAATGATGACATGAAAAATATTTGATCATTAGCAGTATTTTGCTTTCTGCTTTTAGGATTACATGTTCTTGCTCTTTTATCTTCTTTTTGTCTGACTCTGTTCTTCGTTTAGGTAACAGACATGTATCCATGTTTGGTTGTCTCCAGATGGATATTCGCAAATTTGCAATATCAGATTATCATAACATTGACTGCAGGTGCCAAAAAAGACAAGAAAAAAAAATTCCCTTTCTGTTGCATTTATTTTGATTTATAAGGGGGTGCTTCGTGTGATAATACTAAGAGTGAATTAAAATCTCTGAAACAATCAGAAAGAAGCAAACCCCAAGATATTGTAGCCACAAGTTAGAAACTGATCCCAAGCTGCAGGCCTAGTGCCGCGTGGATAAGAAACAGAGTCATGATGCCACTGCCGAGCAGACCATGTGTAGTCCTAAGCCCTGGGTTTCCCTGGCATCACAAAAACCAAGTCATGCATCCTATATCTGAATGTGAATCACCAGGTTTGGAGGACTACGATTTGAATGACCCAAGCAAAATATTGAACTGATGTGATGATTTGATATATCTTTTCTGGTTACCTCGAACAACTTTGGCAGGATAGACTGAATGGTCAGGAGTGCAAGGCCGATGACTCCAGTCACGGCATGGGGACTGCAATTCCATTGCCAAAAGTTTGTAAGGGGACAGACCTTAGCTTTGTGCATAGAAAGAACAGTATGTATTTTGGGAGCAGAACCTTTCAAAGATGGGTTTGTCTGAGGTAAGAAGAGCTGTGATCCCACCGGTTGCGCCGAGGGCGAAGAAAAAGAACATCCCGGCGAGGAGTTTTGGGTGGAGATCTTTGGCCTTGGCCTTCTCTTCCTGTTTTCAAGTTACATGGCCGAAATCAATAGTGCTGCTCTCTACGATGGAAGGCAAAGTGCATAGTAAATGGTATTGGGATTACAAGATCGTCTGATAGTTTGATCCTGAAGCCCAGGTATGAGCCGTAGCCACCCATTGCGAAGAGCACCACAGCCTGACAAGAAAGAACCCAGAGTTATACATTGAACCAGACAGAATTTGATCGAATCCAGCACACTGATGTCTCAGCAACACGGTTCCTCTGTCTGACACTGAGAGACACAAACATTGCAGCATTCGATCTCTGCTAAGATGGTGAGGCGTTCAGTGGAGGAGCCATATTCAGCTGCAGCTGTGGGTGGCGAGGGACGACGTACCATGTTGCCGGGGTGGCCCCAGTGCACGAGCCAGCCGGGGAGGTCAAACGTCTTCACCAGCTCCACGAACGGCGCGAACACGGCCGCCACCGGCTCAGCTGTTCAGAACCGCCGGCGGAAAGAACCACCAGGCGTCAGCAACGGCGACCGCCGAAAACACAATTCGTGAATAGGCTGTACCTCCCGGTAGCAGCGCGGCGAGCAGCAGAGGGTAGGGCGCCAGCGAGTAGAGCCGCGTCTCGGACGGCCGCCTCCGCTCGCCGTCGCTTCTCGCCGCAAGGCCCGGCTTCTGCTGGATGCTCGGTTGCAGTTGTAGACGCGGGGCTGGCAATGGCCGGCGGCTGGAGCTAGAAGCATGGGGTGGCAGGATCGCGCGCGGCCGAAGCAGCAGGGAGCTCGCCATCGTCGCCACCATCCTTCTTGCCACTCTACCTACTGGAGAGTGGAGAGAAGGGGAAAGGGGATGTGGGGAGCGTGGCGTGGAGACAGCCGGGCCAAGTGAAGTGTGGTGAGCACACGCGCGTGCTGGCTGGCGTGGTACGTGCATCCTGTGATGAGTACCAATGTTTGCGAAGGGTCCGAAAGAGCTCACCTGCACCAGGGCGGGAGGACACGCAGCGCACGCCTCCGCCCCAGCTGCTCGATAAGCCTCCATCGGCTGATTTCCAGTCTGGGCGCATTCACCTCATAAGTCATATTCGCAAGGACACAGCCTACTTTATCGGGGAAGCAAATAAAAACCAGGCCCTGCTCAGACGTACATGAATGAATTTCACAAGGACCAGCCCAACAAAAAATAGTTTCACCAAAACAGCCAATTTCAAGAGCTAATTCTGCTGTTGCTGGGTACAAATGGACCCTTTTATCTCCAGAGCTGTTAAAACTACCATCAACTCAAGATGTTTGGTGTTCACTCACCTCCAAATCATTTCGCTTCGACTAGGAAAACATTGAAAAAATATTGGTGTGGGGTTGGCTCTAATGAAAACATCTGTATTTTCAATCCTTGGTGTGGGGTTGGCTCTAATGGAAACATTCCACAAAACAAGTCCAACTCCCAGCCAATACTCCTTTGGCCCAGGACTCTTACCAAAAAAAAAGGCTAAAAAGGGAGGGTTGTTCTAGGTATCGCTCCAAAGCTTATGTTCTTGGAGACGGTATCAGTATGTAATGCTTGTACTGTTTTACAGAAGGTGACTTCACTCAAGGCTTGAGCGATATGGCCACGCCAAATCTTGAAGGCGCACTTACCACCTTTGGATCATACTCAGCTGAAAGAGTCACAAGGGACTTTGGCCTCCACTCATGCTGACAGAGAAGACCAACCTTCCCAGAATTGCTGAATCTCGTCTTTAGCAATGTTGAAGGATCAAAGGCATGGGAGCTCCCAACTGTGAAATAGTTCTCCTTGGTTTTGAACTTGTGTGTTACCTCAGCTGCCACTGTAGCTCCATTGGCTGGATTGAACAAATGAATGTAAGATGCCTTCAAAGTCTCCCCTTTGTCAGCCCTATATTTATATTAGAAAAATGTGGAAGATTGGTCAGTGCACTGATAAACGAGAGATCGCTAAGAAAATATCATTCCTTTGTTAAACTTGCAAAGAAATTAAGGTAAGAAGAAGAAAAGGAAAATAACACGCTACAATAGACCAGAGGTTTAACTGCTTACAAAATCACAAGCAATGCATAAATTTACATGCATGCCTAAACAAAAAGCATAAACCTGGGGAGCTTACAGTAGTAAGGAAGCAGAGAAATCAGACTTGTTGTATCCAACCCCTGAGTTGTACTTAGTAACAGTAGCCGAAGTACTGTCAAACCCAACCTCAGCACCAATGGTAAGCTCACTTGTGCCGATAGTTGCAGCCAGCTCAACCAAAGGAGTTGATGTCAAACCAATGGTAGAATTCAATGAACAACGATTGTGGGCATATTGCAGATCAAGCTGTCAGCAAAACAAGAAATAAGTGCTAGCAAAAAACAGTACCTCAGCACCAACTGGTGTTTTTTTTTTACAAACTGTGAAATAGGTGGGTTGAAATTTAGATCATAAGCCATTGATGTAATTGATAAACACAGTATGCAAGTTAAATACAGCTGAGTTAAAACTTCTGCACATATTGCACCACTCATTTTCTGTATTCAAGTAAGCTAATGTTTCCTCCTTTATTACTTCCAAAAGTACTAACCTTCCCAGACTTGTGATCTGGAACCTTGAAGGCGAATGAGGTCTTCAAACCAGTTAGTGCTTCATCAACAGTGACTGTGGTTGACACCTACCAAGAGGACTCCAGTAAGAACAGAAATGCAGGATGTCCAATGCTAATATGAGCAGGACCATAACTAAAGCAAAAGCAAATATGAAGCAGAAAAATACTATGGATGCACAAGTGTAGCTAATAAAATAATATAGCAATCCTTATTTGTATAAAACTTGCATTCCAAACTCCACTTGTTCTTTAGTTCAGCCAACCTTAGCCTAAATATGGAAGGAGGCCCCATTAAATACATAGGAATCACTTTCAGATGCTTACCGCTAGCTACACTTAATAACACTTAAATACATAGAATTTATTAGCCACATGTTCACTGCTTACTATAATCAATGCATGTATCCCTAGGATCTGCTAGGATGTAAGGTAATTCATTTAATATTTCTTATGCCAAGATAAATTTACGTCTCATGCAGGATACTTGATTATAGCAGTGCCACAATTAGAAGCCCAGAAAACAAACAACCTATCCGACCACCACCACCACCACCAACAACAACAACAAAGCCTTTAAGTCCCAAGCAAGTTGGGGTAGGCTAGAGTTGAAACCCAAACAAGAGCCCCCAGTCACAGTAAATAACCTATCCGACCAGGCTTGCAAAAAAAAAACTTTCAAATGCAGAAAAGAAAAATTTACAAGAGCCTTACTTTAGAATCACTATCAATTATGACATCAACAGTGGTTCTACCGCTTTTGTGCTGTGTCCGTATATCACCAATGAAATCTTGATTGATCTTTACACCAGTGGCTGTGAGATTCTATGACAAAAGGCACAGGTTATCAGAAAAATAAATTCAAAGGGTTTCTGGAAGGAGTTAAACAACAGGTGTGAGCATCTTACCAAACCAGAGGCGCTAGACGTCGACAATGAGAACTTTTGATCAAAGTTGTAGTCCTTGTACAGGAGATCTGTAAGTGCAGAAAGTATTAATACATAAAGTGTACTGGCGCAGAAATCTGACCATAAAATGTATATGTACTGGCCGTACCACATACCACAACCGAGAAAGTACCTCACAACTATTCTATAGTATGTTCAGTTATAGATAGAACTCACAGGATTGAATTTATGTTTATCTGTCCATGTCTTATCCACCATAATAACGGACAGTTTTATATGAATCTACACAACAAATCAAAGGAATAACTGGAAAAGAACTGAGTAATAGGCATCTAGTGATGATTATATAGATTCTCTACTTTTTTCCACATCGGCAACCACCGAAATTTCATTACTAGGGCAACGAAATTACAAAGTGCGGAAAGCATTCAGTTTAAACGATAAAGGCAGAAACAGGAAAAGGTCACCCAGGGAACAAACTACAAAACGCATATCACGCATAACAACTATTACCTTGCACTATCTTTAGAAAGACTAGCTGAACTAGAGCCAACACAGGCGAAAACAGACAGGAGACCTACACCCAAGAGCCTAAAAACAGCAGGAGCAAACGAACACTAGGCATCATTTGCAAAGTGCATAGAATGGCATTATCCACTACCCAGCAGAATCATTCAGTGTACTCTTGTACCCCCTGTTCCGCTAGGCGCCCTGATTCCCACAGGCGCTACGGCCGGGCCGTGGAAATAGGGGATAGTCGGGATCCTAGGCAGGGACTAGGCGGCGCCGGGCGGCGTTTCATTTGCAAAGCGCGCGTGAAAAAGCGTGGTCGTGGGAAATTTCCCTCGACAATCCCATTGGCGTCGGGCGCGGGAAAAAGTAGGTGCGGGCGAAGAATTCACCGCGTCGGAGAGAAAAGGACCCACCCGCTCGGTGCAGACGGCAGCTCGCGCTGTTCTCCTCGTCTCGACGGACGCGGCTCGCGGTCGTTCTTCCCGCCGGCCTGCTCCTCCCGCCCGGTGCTGCTCCTCCCCGCCGGGCGCTGCTCCTCCCTGCCGGCCTGCTCGTCATCCACCTCCCCGCCCGGTCTGCTCTGCTCCTCCCGCCGGCCTGCTCTGCTCGGCTGAGTCATCCCCTCCCCTGCTCTGCTCCAAGGTGAGTAATCCCCTCCCCTGCTCGGTTGCTGCTGCTCTGAATCTGAATGTGAAGCCTGTACTGTATTCCTCTGTTTCTCTGAATGTGAAGCCCTCTGTTTCTCTGAATGTGAAGCCTATATGCCTCTGAATCTGAATGCCTGTGCTGTGACTGACTAAATGTTAATGCTTGATCTGAAATCATGCCTGATCTAATGTGAATGCTTGACCTGAATGTGAATGCCTGTAATTATTAGATGCTAATATATATTCAGCTATATATAATATTGTGCTAAATTGGCAAAATGTCAAAACGCCTAGAAACGCCTAGGCCCCATTACTCCCGACTAGTTGCTAGGCAGTGGGTCGCCGAGGAAAATCCGCCTAGCGCCTAGCGAAACAGGGCTTGTACCCAATCAGAACAGCACAAATTATCAAGCGCACACTAGGCATCATTTGCAAAGTGCAAGAATGGCATGCGGCACGACAATCCCATTGAAAAACTAAGGCCAGTAAACAATGTTGAGAAGAAGGTGCTTAGGTGCTTACCTTTTGCTCTCTTCCCAATGTTCGCGAATGGAACTGGGCCTTCGCTCATCCTTCCCAAATGTAAGAATCCTCCGGTGACCAATCTGTCAAAAAAAATGCTCGTTAATACCATAACCAACAAACATAGTCAGAGGCGGCATAGTGAACTGTCTAGAGCCTGAATCAGTGATCAAGCCAGGGGCGGATCCAGTAAAGGGGCATGGGTATACATGTACACCCAATAATTTTTGCAAAAACTTCGAAGTTAGGAGCAGTACTGGTTAGGAGGCTTGTCAAATAGCTAAATAGCTCCTTCTCGATCGGGTCTTTTACCCGTTTTTCATTAAGAGAAGAGGCCTAAAGAAAGGCCGGTAACCCAGCCCCAGCCCAACGTTAGAGGGACGGATCCGGCCATGAGGGACGGATCCGGGCGGTCACAGCCCCTCCCCGCCGGTCGCCGCCGGAGGTGTAGAGGCCAGAGGGAAGGGCGAGGGTGAGCGAGACGGAGGTGCGAGCGAGCCGCGGTTTTTGTAGGCTTCCGCCACCGCGAGCAGATGGGCGGCGACGGCGTCCGGAAGGGCAAGGCCGGGCGGAGGCTTGCTTGGGCGGTGGCGAGGGCGCCCCCGAGTCGCCCTGTCGAGGACGCACGGGGGTGGGAAGCTCTGTAGTTGATGCTCAATAGCTTTATGTTAGGGTTTCGGTGCTCAGCTTCGCACAGCATAAGGGCAGGGAAGAGAAGGGGTGGGGAGTACCTGGTGGGTGCTCGTCGCCGGCGAAGAGAAGAGACCAACGAAAGCCTCAGCACCTGGCCTCGGGCGGCGGCGGCGGCCCAACAGTAGTCTGAGTATCAGCGAGACGGGAGGGAAGAGGAGGATGCAGCGGACGGAAGATGGATGCAGGTCAGGATGCATCGACGGTCGAAGCAAAAAAAAAAACGCACGGGCTTTTCGTGGGCCTTTTTTTGAAAATGCCTGGTTTTTATTTTTCTTTGGAAAAAGTGAATTCCCTCCCCAACTATCATGAAAGTTCACTTTTTCGCCTCATCTTCAAAACCAGACATATCACCTCCCTCAACTTTTCAAACCATGCAAATTACCTCCCTCGGCGGTTTTGAAGGTGGATTTGCTACAAAAAAAACCGTGGTTTGCTACAGTGTCAGTGGGTTTGCTACAGTACCAGGACCTTTTCTTTTTAAAAAATCTGTTGAATCTTTGAAAAATTATAATAAATCATAGAAAAATCATAAAATAAAAAATTTAATTTTGTTGGACTCCATATGATTAGATCTACACAGTGAATATATAATTTGATATGCTTTAGTATAAAGTTTTTTGCTAAAAAGATTTTATCTTTTTTTTTTTATTTATTTAGCTAAATTTTAAAAAATTATAGTAAATCACAAAAAAATCATAAAATAAAAAATCCAATTTTGTTAGACTCCACATGAGTAGATCTACACGGTGAATATATAATATGGTGTGCTTTTGTCTAACAAAATAATTATAGAAGTTTGCGGCGAAAAGACAAAACCTTCGTAGCAAAAAATTTTATACTGAAGCATATCATATTATATATTCACTGTGTAGATCTAATCATGTGGACTCCAACAAAATTGGATTTTTATTTTTTATGATTTTTCTATAATTTACTATGATTTTTAAAAGATTAAATCGAATTTTTTAAAAAAAGAAAAGGCAAAGACACTTGTGACTGTAGCAAACCCACTGGCACTGTAGCAAACCACGGTTACTGTAACAAATCCACCTTCAAAACCGCTCGAGGGAGGTAATTTGCATGGTTTGAAAAGTTGAGGGAGGTGGTATGTCCGGTTTTTGAGTTGATGGAGGAAAAGTAAACTTTTGTGATAGTTGGGGGAGTGAATCCGGACTTTTTCCTTTTTCTTTAGGAAAAAGTTACAGTTCAAGCATACAATAATTTGACCCGACATAAAAATTTCACCACAATTTTTTTGAAAAACAGTTTCAACACAATTGGACAACAAAAAACTGTTGTTATCATTTGTTTCAATTAATTATAAAAGACATAGATCTAAATATATAACAAAAACTTTATACTAAAGCATATCATATTATATATTCACCGTGTAGATTTACTCACTGAGTCCAATAAAATTACATTTTCCATTTTATGATTTTTATGTGATTTACTATGTTTTTTAAAAGACTGAGCCGAAATACATAAAAATGATTAAAAAGACAAAATCAAATTCAAAACCACTCTAGGGAGTAAAATTTTGTTATAATTTGTGATTTGGATCATTTTTATGACATAAATATGCCATGAACACTTTTTGTGGATTTTTTTGTTATGATGATGTTGGAACGTCTTTCTTTTTCTTGTAATATTGGAATGAATTTTATATTTTAAACAGGTATCTTTTTATTCTCAAGTTTGAACGTTTTGTTTTTTTATTATAAGCTAGCACATTTTTTCTGTTAATGTAGAGCATCTTCTAATTTGTTTTTTATATCATACTCCCTTGTTTCAAATTATAAGTCGTTTTGACTTTTTTTATTCATTAATTTTATTATATATCTAGACATATTATTATATACTAGATACATAGTATAATTGATATACCAAAAAGTGAAAAACGCTTTTATAATTTAGAATTGAGAGAGTATATTTTAAACATAGAAATAAAAGTGCATATAGGCCTACCTAGGTTTGGTGCACTGAATGACCGCGACTAAGAGACTGTGGCTTGTCCCTAGTATTCTTGACTATATATCTGAAAATGTGTGTAATGTGTAAGGGCGTCTGCAATGGTAATAACTAGTGCTAGCTACGTAGCCGGCTGATGTGGAGGTGACAGACAACAATAAGGACTATTTTATATTATTGGACTCACATGCTCCTCTCATATGTTCTTTTTGGCTACGTGAAATAGTCAAATTTATTTGCGTGTAGCTAGTGACTACTTCTCTCCTACTTTTCCTTGTCACGTTATATCTAGATAACCAAATAAAAAACTTACAGAGACGGCCTAGAGATGTTTTGCTCTAACCTTGCTCTGCTAGTGTACCTCCATCCTCTGGCGCTACATTTGAGTAATAAAGATAGAAGAGGGCTTTATCTATGAATCCGTAAATATGACATAATTTTGTAGGTCCTCGTGTATTTCTAACTAGTACTCTCTTCATTCTAAATTTAAGATATAGTTTTTCTGGATACATTGTCTTTACTATGCACCTAGACATAATATACTTTGATAAAAACATCTTATAATTTAAAATGGAATGAGTAACTTTCCAGGCTTGCAATGGGAATGCATGCAAGCTGGGTTGGCAATCGAGATTTCTGCTAAACGTACCCACAATGACAGAGATGCCCTGAAGGACATTGACCATCAGAAGAGAAAAGGCATTCCAATTTCCATTAGTTAATGGTATGTTCAGTAGGTTCAAGTGCTAAATCCCAGCACCCCTTATTCTGGCCAAATGCCCAAAACTGTAGCTTCAAGTGTATGTATAAAATAAAAATCTGTTTTTCCTGGATTCAGAACGAAAGACGGTATCACTGCTCCATCAAAGAATATAATATAATATAAGAATACAGATAGAAACACTTTCCGCAAGCGAGTTATGACACTGCAGTGCTAAATCCCAGCACCCCTTATTCAGATATTCATACCTGAATTGTTTGTATTGCACATGTTACAAGAACAAAAACTGCTTGTGGTTTGTAAAGCCCAAAGTTCAACTTTCAAAAATCATGCCACAGCTCAGCTTGTGATGCATAAGAACTTTAGTAGCAAATTTTTTTTATCTCAACCATATAAATTATCTCTTCTGGTCGCCACCCATTATAATAGGAAATCTAAAACACAAGGATGCATAAATATGACAACTTCTGGTTATAGGACCTTAGATTATCAACAAAAAAAAAAAAAAGACTACATGTATATAATTCAAAGTAAGTTTTAGATAGACCATGTCCATCATCAAAACTGTATCTGCCCTGTCATATCCGACAAAACAAATACATATCTAAGGAGATAAGAGTTAATCTACATAGCTGTACAAGACGAATGAATGACTTTGATACACCAGGGTTGCGATCAGGTATTTCAAGTCATGAAAGATGCTATAATGAACGAAAGTGTGTATTGATCTTCAGGATTGATACAGATTCCAATCCAGGTCAGGTTGTGAAAAAACTTCATAATCCGTGGGACCATCTACAAAGCTATTCACTGTCTGCATTCCTTCTAACAAAGATGGTTGGAAGCGATCACTTCTAGAAGGAAGCAACTTATAGAACACTAGCATCCCAAGAGTACATATAGCCTGTAGCTTCATTGAGTCACCCTGAACAGCAAAGAAGAGCAGCATTGCAGCAAGGAAGAAGATCACACAGAATTGCATGATGCACAGCACTCTGTCCATCAGCTTCCCATCATTGCCAGCAGGAAACCCTCTAACTCTGTAAACAAACAAGAAGTTGTACTTGTCCACGAGATAACGGTAGCCAAAGTATGTCGCACCCACAGGAACCACGAGCGGAGCAAACAGGGAGTAGATCATTGTGAGGGCAAATATAGTAATGTCAAAAGCATAGTACTGTGCAAAGTCAAATTTCTGCTTTGGCATATGGAAGCTCCTGTTTAGTGGGTACATGGAAAGGTCATGCCCTTCAATACTATCCAAAAGGCCACTGTCTTCCCTCTCGGGCATTAGAGGTGCTGTCAAATTATTAGTTTCTTCACCATTCTGCATGGGTAGGTAGTCCTCGTTCTCTTCAGGGACCAACTGAACCATATCATTCTTCCTAAATTTCTTCATTATATGCTTTATCCAAGGGATTGGTGCCAACAGATCAAAAGATATTCCCAGAAAAGTACATGTGATCAGGAATGCCAGGGAAGAAAGTGATGATCTTGATAAAAGGATGGGCTTAAATAGCGTTCAATCTGCTTGCAGTCTGGACCATCAAGTAGCACCGCCCCATGCTAAGTATCCAGCTTTCAAGTGATGATTCCACCAGAGCGCGCAATAGGATGAGATTGACAAGGAAGAAGCAAACCATCTTCAGCAATGCAGCCCTCTGCTCCCCGACACCGTCAGATGGCACTCAAACTTGGAGAAGTACGACAGCACCGATGGGATGATGATATACATGCTGACAAAGATGAGAACATTGGGAAGAAACTGAAATATTATGGTCCAGAACCAGCTTGAACCTTCAAGCCAGGCAAGCCATGATTTGGCATGATCCATAGCCTCCACATTGATGATCCGTGCAGCGTTTTGCATCCCGATGATGATTGCCAAGGGTGAACTGAAGAACAAGAGCATCAAAATTAGGCAGGTGTTGACTGCAATCCTCCTCAGCCGTGAAGATATCTTGCTAAGACCTAGATGATTCCAGTAGATATCTGATGCTGGTGGCGCTCTCTCCACTTTCCATCGACTTCTCTCGAGCTGGAGCTCCATCACTGGGAAAAACCTGCCAATCGGCGTCTTCTTCCTCTCCATCTTGAAATCCCTTACAGCCTTGTTTGCGGTGTAGACATCCTTAAACACCACGAAGGCTACACCAGCGCCAGGGGCGCCCTTCTTTATAATCAGATAGCCTGCTTGCGAGCACGAGTTTCTTAGTCTGCAACTTCCTCAATCTCTCCTCATCGGTGAACCCTAGCCTCTCCGCTGCCATCGCCCACAGCTCTTTGCATCTTCGCACGAACCAATGGTCCTCTGACTGAACTGCTTGGCCATCAAACAGGTGACGGGCGCCCAACCTTGCCTCCAGCCAAGAGATCTTGTTGCGGACCTTCCCCAACTGGTCGACAAGATACTCCAGCGTGCAGAGATTAAATGGCACGATGACACGGTAAACCTTGCCAGGGTACTTGTGGTCGAAGTAGTCCTTGAGCGGGGTCTTGTCCGCGGCCAGCGTCTTGGGGATCCCCTGGATCATTATTGTGAAGACGGCGACGGAGCTGGAGTTGGGGTCGCTGGGGTTGCCGTTGCCGTCGCGGAAGCGCGTGATGCGTAGCGCGTCCTCCATGCGGGAGATGCCGAGGTGCGCGATGGCGACGACGGCGGCGGTGAGGAGGAGGTGGAGCCATAAGAGCGGGGACGACTTGGGGATGTGCGAGATGGTGGTGGCGGCGAACTGGTCGACGATGGTGGCGTCCCCGCGAGAAGGTTGAGCGGGAGCGCCGCGGCGACAGCGGCGGCGGCGACGGCGGCGAGGATGAGGAAGGAGGCGCGCTCGAAGAGGAGGAACTGGGCGGCGTCGGCGCCGCAGTGGAGCGCGATCTGCGCCGCGGTGGCGTGGTAGACGGCGAGGAGCTTGGCGGCGAGCGCGGAGGGCCCCGGATGCGGCGGTGGTCGAAGCGGAGCTTGACGAGGAGGAAGAGGAGGACGCAGGAGGCGGCCCCGACGGCGGAGATGTTGATGAGGTACTGGATGCTGCCGTACCACGCCTCAGGGTCCCCGCCGCCGCCGGCGTCCGGCGGCTGCGCGGCCGGGCCCATCGAGGGCGTCGCGGGGCGCGGGGAGGCGAACCCTAGATTCCGGGGAGCAGGAGCCCGGCCGCGAAATATTCCGTTCGCCGATGAGGTGCCTTGCCGCGGATCGTGGTCCTCCTGGTCGTGGGTGGGGGTCGCGTGGGGCGCGCGGCGCGGGCAACCGATCGATCGGGGTGCGGTGCGGTGCGGCTGGCTAGATCAGGGAGGAGGCCGAGCCGTGTCGCCATGCGCTGCCCGTCGAGATCGAGAAGTTTTTTTAGCATCTTGCGGTACCGTATTAGCGAGTACCTCATGCGAGCGTGCGTGGTTAAGGAACCTCCGAAACTTAGTGCAACGTGATTTGGACTTGTATTCCGATATTAATTACACAGTCAAAACGAGTATGCTAATTAAGTTTCTTTTATAAGTTGCACGGTTGTTACTTTGCTTATGATTACCAACAGATCACGTAATAAGCTGCGTGTGCACTAGGAATTTTAAAACAAATTAAGAGAGAACATTAAAAAACTCATATAACCACGTTATATTTCCTAATCAGACACTATCATTAACGTGATTAATGATGATAGGTTGATAAATGGAACGTATTTAATGCAAAACTGGTTTTTGTTATCTAAAATACATTATATTTGAGGACAAAATTCAAATCTAGAATGCACTATATTACAGGATGGAGGGAGCGAGTGATAACTTCTTGATTTCCAAGTGTTTGGCATAGTTTGCCAACTTATACTAATAAATCTAGCACGTTAATAGGAGAAACAGCGATATTAAATGTTGTTCTTCTCAAACAGAGCTTTCTATACGATTTTACATTAGAAGCTCTAGAATTATTTCTTACCAATCAAACATTTTTATTAGTTTTTTATATGTGAAGAAACTTTATAATTTCTTAATATAGCATTTTGGACAATGATAGTATCCTCATCGAGAGGCTTCATTTTCGCGAAAAAATTGAAAGCCGTTGCGACAAGTTTTTCTCATGCGTGCAAGCAAAGTAAAACAAGCATTCCTGTCTTCCTCTGCTCTCTAAGTAAAACAAAAGAAAAACATCGAAGTACATATAGAAGACAAGGCAGCACTCGCCAAATATTAAAATCCACTAAAAGTTGTAACCCGCGTATTCTGAAAATCGTGTGCCATGTCACCTCGCTAGCATTGGAGGTGTTCGCTTGGCTTTATCGGTAAATAGGTCGGCCAGTATTTTCTCTCACAAAGGCGAATACCAAAGAGATTTTCTCACAACATCGTAGCCAAACGGTAGGCCGAGCAGGCTCATTCTCTTCGTTTGTTTATGACGACCTCAACCTTATAACCCACGTATATAATCAAAACATGTCTTACAATAAGTTAATGGATAGTGTGTATATATATATAAATTCTCGCGTGAGAGGGAACACATATTAGTTTGAGATTGTTTGGTTCCTAGTCTTAGATTGGCACAACTAAGCTTAGACAAGTGTGGCAATCCACAAAATATGTGGCAAAGAATTTTAGAGCTACGCTTTAACATGACTAAAGAAATCTTACTACCTTTTTTTTTTTTGCTCTATGACATGTGGACCAAAAAGAAACTTGCCAAAGTTTAATTATCAACCAAACAATTGCTGATTTCGTTAAACTTGCTCAAAATAAAGTGTGCCTATGAACCAAGCACCCCTTTGAAATCTCATGTTTGGTTTTAATAATTGATGGCACTTTATTATGCTAATCATTTGATCTAAGTGTGTTTAAAAGATAGAATTGCATGGATGACGTGGAGCAACATGATCATGGACATGGATTTTGATGATGGACATGGTGAATCATCGAGCTCACGTGTTGGAATGGAAAGGACCCAAGATCGAGGCAAAGGTATAACTTGATAGGGTTTGCTTTTGGTGATCAAAACACTATAGAGAGTATGATCATATTTTCGATAGATAGCCGACTATCAAGAGGGAATGCCACGGCTAATCCGAGGTTGAAGTGCCTCTAGGTTCATGTTGACTTGCATATGCATTTAGAATCTAGTGCACGAACTTTGCTCATTGTCAATTCGGTTGCGATATGCTAACACTTGTGTTATCGAGGCGTGCCGACATGTTGGCAACTTGAGACAAGAGGTGAAACTTGGAAAGAAGCAATGGCGACGACGCAACGACGAAGGAGTGCCTCAACAAATGCGCCGAACGCCGGCTTTGCAGCACCTGTCGCGTCCGGGCGGTGTCTTGCCGCGCCGCCGTGAAGGAATCGGCGCGCCTGGCGCGTCCGACGAACGCATGCCGGACGCTAGGGTTTTGGATCCCAGCGTCCCAACGCACATGACATGGGCTCTGGCTGAACGGCGACGGACGCGCGCCGGACGCAGCCCGAAGAGCATTGCACGGGGACCTCGCGCCGGACGCCGCACTGGCGCTGGCCCCGCGCCAAAGTCTGGCGATGTTGATTTGCGCTGGCGCGGCGGGCGCCGTCCGGCCAAGATCGACCGAGGTGCGCTTTGAATCTCAACGGACATATTTTGGAATGGGCTCTATATATATGTGGTTGGCCAGTTTAGGGAGGTCTCTCTTGCACATTTGAACATTCTAACACTTTTGTGAGTTGAAGATACTCCCCTCCACTCATCTCTCTAGCCTAACTTCGATTCTTGGGTGAGATTGAGTGAGATAGAGGTGCATTTGCTTGTTGCTTGCATCTAGAGGCACTTCATCCTTGGAGGAGCTGCGGGATTTTGTTTCTCTTGGGAATTTGCTTGGTTCCCTAGCGGCTTGGAGTTCGTGGAGGTGTTGAGCTCGATTGGACTTTGTTCGAGGCCACATGGTGGACTTGTGAGGGGTTGATCCTACCCCGCGGGAGATTCGCGAAAGTAGTCACTAGTGGATTGCTCGTGACTTGTGGATCCCCTCTTGTGAGTGATTCATTGAGCTCCCACCGTGGGATTTGGCACCGCCATTAAACTTGTGGATCATCAAGTGGGTGTATCGCCACAACGGGGACTAGCGTGTCGGCAAGCACGTGAACCTCGGTGAAAAATTATCTTTGTCAATTGTGTTTGAGATCGTTGGAGATTTCTATTGACTTGGTGATTGGCTTCCACCTCTACTCGACACTAGCGGTATATCGATCACTTCTACTCTTGCATTTACTATTGTACACCTTGTTTAGCTTGAGTAGTTGTAGTTGATCTTGTTAATGTTTTTGCTCAAATTGTGTAGTGTTTCCACCTAAGGATCGACTTAGAGATTTAGTTTGTGTGACTAGAGATTATAGACATCTTCTAGAATTGATTGAGTAAGTAGGTGGCTTGCATAGCTAGTTTGGTAGCTTCGCTTTGTTACGCCATCGCCGTCTTAATTACTAACCGGTTTGTTTAAATGTTGTAGTAGAATTTTTAATAGGCTATTCACCCCTAGCCATTAGGACCTTTCACCCTTGTACTCTCTCAGGTCTAATCTAGTTTATAAACACAATGACAAGGTATAACATCTTGAAATTACATTTTAACCATTTTTATTTAGTAAATACCAATTAGGACTCTTACCGTACCAATTTTTGTTTCACAAAAATATTTTTAATAAATTTAAATATTGATTTTAAATCTTGACATATGTCACACCTTATAAACTAATGAAGCAGAGGAACTAAAGAATTCCAATCGGGCCGAATGAAACGGGCGACACGAGGCCCGGTCCAAAAAAGCCCGGTCCGAAAACGGTCCCAACAGCCCGCCTCCGTGCGGGTGCTTGGCCCGCCCGGTGCCGCGTGCGATGCTCGTACCTAGAGTCGGCCCGTGGGCCGACCTGGGGCACGGCCCGCTCAAAGGAGGCACGAGGTCGGCCCGACTTAGTATAGCCATTGGATTATATCTGTACAATTCTCAACCGTTGGATCAACAATGTATGCAAATACACTCAATGAAACCCTAGCTACTCCCGTTAGTTTCCTCCCGGCTCGAGCGAGGCTTCTCCCTTCCCGACGCCGTTGTCAGTCGCGATGCTGGCGTCCAGGCTTGACGGCGGCGTTCGTCCACGATGCGGCGGCGTGCCGCGACGGCAGCGGCCGGGCGCTGCCTGGCGCGGCGTGGCGACGGCGGCGGCCCGGTGCTCGCCCTCACGCGGCATCACGACGGGCACCGCGGCGCTGCCTCGCTCAAGCGTCGACGGCAAGCGAAACCACGCGAAGAGGGCGCCAGCCGGCAGCAAAGAGCCCGCATGGCGGCGGCGGCGCGGCACGGCGGCCCGCCCAAGACGAAAGCACGGGCGAAGAGTCGTCCGGACCGCGTGCACGGGCCGCGATCCTAGCACGGGCGGCACTACACGGCACGGCGACGGGCGGGTACGTGCCGCGCCGCGCCTCGGCGTGCCTCGCCGCGTCGTGCGGGCGTGTGCCAGGTCTTGCCGTCGTGTCGTACCAGCACGCACGTTTGGAATTCTTTAAGAGGAACTATGCCTTGTATTTCCTATTCTCTTCATCCAGGATTGCAAGAGGTACTTTGACAAACAAAAGTCATATAAAAATAGATTTTAACCAGTAATCCACCGTACACAAGATTTTTTCAATTTCTAAAAGTATAACCGTAAAGTCAATTGAATATAAATCTAGTAATATAAGTCGTGCCCTAAACTTACACATTCTGGTTTCAGCTTATTTTCTCTTAGAGAATACTATTGAATCAGTAGGAATCAATGACTTATAAATCAACAATAGTTTAAGCAATTGTTGGCTAACATTTGTCCTTCTCTCTACTCAAAATACGCCATATTTTCCTGGCTGGATGGAATGTCTCATCTCATACTATAAACTTCTCAAGATCACAAAATAAGCTCATGTCCTTTTTTGTTGTTTTATGGATTTTTTGTTCAGAATCATATTTCACCACTGCTGTAGTTCATGTGGACATTTCTAGCAAATTATCAACGGTACTTAACTGTTGTTACTAGTACATTGTCCGGCTTTATTAATTAAAAAAAGAGGAATTCAATTTTTTAAGGAGAAGAATATTTGCCAAGTGGCATCCAAAGGCAATTATAGAGAAGAATAAAATGATGGCCCGTCTTGGAAGTGGAAAGCTTATCCAAACTTCCTACCAAAAAAGGCCCAAAATTATCCCGTCAGGAGAGGGCCTCTTGTGTGAAAAAAAAAGATCATCCGCCGGCAGAAGCCGACGCGCAGAGCCACGCACGCCAGACTAGAGGCTCCAAGCGAGCGCAGCGCAGCCGAGGAGAAATAATGGCCACGGCGACGGCCCTCTCCCCTCAGCGGCGGCGCCGCCGGCGGCACTCCCCTGCTCCGCGGGCACGCGGCCTTGGCCTCGGGGCGGTGCTGCGCGTTCCCGCGCTCCCGGTGGAGGCCGCCGCGCCTGTCGGCCTCCCGCGCTGACGACTCCTCGCCGGCGCCGTTCGAGATGACGGTGGAGGGCGCGCTGAAGCTGCTCGGCGTCGCTGAGGGCGCTTCCTTCGACGAAATCCTACGAGCTAAGAACGCCGTCCTCGCCTCCTGCAAGGACGACCAGGACGCCGTCGCCCAGGTCCCCGACTCTCCCTCCCCTTAATATTTGGTCCATTCGCGCCCGCCTTTTGGTGTGCTCAGCCGCTAGGGAATAAGGCGATTCTTTATTGCGTCCTTGGTAACTCCGATTGAAGTTGGTAATTTAGTATTAACTTATGAAGAAGCCGCCTGGATCATTCCGGAATGTGTGAAACGATGGGGATTGTTGCCATGTATTCTACCTATATGTATACTACAAAATGCAGAAGCAAAATTTGTTTATGAAAGCAATTCGTATTACAGTGGAGGTAAAGGATGATGAATTTACCTAGCTCATTAGATTGGTGATGGACTCGCTGTTCATTGGTTGCGTTTTGGATGTGCGATGCATCATGCATGATATCTAAAAGGCTATGCAGTGGGTTAGCTTAACCCTTGAGGTATCGGCCTTTGCATATCCATGGTGGAGATGATCTCACGGTCAAATATGAATTGCCATATTCTGAGGTGGTAGTCTGTTCCATAGGAGTGGGAAACTGAGTATAAATTTTTTTGGGAACTTTGTTCTCGCATGTAGTGCTCACTTTTTTTATGCAATCTTACTTTTATTTTATGACATTTATTTATAGCCTTTCTTGTTCCAATAAACTAGCTCTGTTTCCTTCTTGTTTTCTTCTTCAAGTCCTACTCTTGATAACTACACTTGCTTGTGGCTGTTCCTCAGATCCTTCCCTTATCTCTGAACTGTCTATTTCAACACAGTTTTACAAGTAGTTACGCCTGTTTCTCAAATGAACAGTCACCCAATCTCATACGCTTCTATGGTGCCATATTTGACTCCCATTTCCTTCTTCATTTCAGGTCGAAGCAGCCTATGACATGCTGCTTATGCAGAGCTTATCTCAGCGGAGGGCTGGAAAGGTTGCTAATAATAGCATCCGCTATGCTGATGTTAAACCTGTAAAGAGTGCAGGAGCTGGGACAGTCCCAAAGTGGATGCAGGCAACCATGAAGAATGCACCTATTATGTTCGAAACTCCATCTTCGAGCAGCTTGGGCATCCAGTCATGCGTTTATGGTGCACTAATGGTTTTCACCTATGCTAGTGGAAGCTCGACATCTTTGCCATCTGCGTACACTAGCCCTGATGTGCCAGGTTTTATCCTAGCAACAGGATTTGGTGCATCGCTGTATTTCCTGGCAAAGAAAAATATGAACTTAGGTAAATTGATCCACCACTTTTTTCCTTTAGCTATGTTATCCAGTGCTTTTATATTGCTACATTTGGCCATCTGTTTTGGGACCTATACACCACTGTTTTTAAACCTGCATGATTCCTATTTGGAAGCATAAGAATGTTCCTAAGTTGAAGCTGCAATGATTCCTAATTCATATCAGCTATGACAGTCAGTCACATCATTCACCTTTTTACCAATACCCTGATGCAATGCTTGTGTAGCGTGCAACGTAAAGTTGTGCATTGTTCATCATATATGACCTCTTGCTTTTTGAAGGCTTGAAGCAGTTTTGTCATGGTAGCTGTCTGTCATACAAACTAACACTGCCAATAAACCATTTACCGCACTGTAGACATTTTGCTCTTATAGAGTAACAAAACATAGAGATTCTACCACAGCACTACTAAGAAAGGTTGCACTTAGATCCACCACTTAATCCTTTTTGGTTATGGCGGCAATTAAGAGGAGATTACTTGCGCCAGGTTATAATTGACAAAAGGGTCTTATTCCTATCATAATTCAATACTATCATCATGTCCCATGCGATGTCAGTTTGGATAAGGTGCATGGGTTTCCGAAGATATACACAGGTAACCAAGTCAAGCACACGGCACCATTCTTTTGTGTGTCCATTCCTCTGTAGTGTGTCCCTATCTTTGGGTGACAGTGAGATTTGGTTCAAAGAGATAAGGGCTCCTGATTAAAATAAAAGTTAGCTAACCCTAATGTGCATATAGTAATAGCCCATCATAAACATATACAGATATTGTAGGAAGTATGTAAGATTTCTGGTATACAGAACTACACATATCTGCAGTAATCCTTTGCCATGGGTAGTCTATCATGTGTTCCTACTCTGTAGGACGTGCACAATCCTTTAGCATCTTGGCACTATAGTCCATTGAATATTTGATCTCGCAGCCATTTAATTAACTGTACTATGTAGTTGATATGTGTAGAGTGCTTGACAGTGGGTTTCACTGGCAAAGAATTCCAGAAACCCCCTACCTGCTTTTGTGCTTATTATGACATCGTTTGCTTATATGGAAGGAAACCTGGTTCAACATTTAGGTTAATGCTGTTCTTCTGCCAATCTTCATGTATAGATTTAGCATGCAGTCAACACTTTCTGTGGTTCTGTATCCAGGTAAGGCTGCATTGATCACTGTCGGAGGACTTGCAGCTGGTGCTACTGTCGGATCTGCAGTGGAGAATTTCCTGCAGGTTGATATCGTGCCCTTTCTAGGCATCCACTCCCCTGCCGTCGTTGTCAGTGAATTTATTCTGTTCTCCCAATTGTTGGTATCACTGTTTGTTAGGTAGGATCTGAAATCAAGCTGTCGCCTTGGCATGTAATTAACTGAACTGGATCGTGTTCAAACTTCAAAAGGGTCAGGGAAATGCTTATTTTCCGGACAAGATGGAAGCAACTGTGTATAGCAAACAATACATGGACATCTCTGTCCCTTATAAAGATCACTTGTATCTAGTTCTCTCAAGCTCAATCTCAATCTTTCTGAAAGCAGCCTGTATGGATTGCAGAATGTGGAATGTAAATTCTTGGATTAATACTGTGTCTGGAATGTACCGATTCCTGGTTGGAAACCTTAGGCATTGGCAGCCCCTTTACATGAACTTTGTATACAGTTACCAATCTGTTGTTTTTCATATTAAGGCGAGTTTATGAGGTTTGCTGCCCTCCAAGAATGGCTCCGAGTCACATGACTCGAGTTCCTCATGCATCGACCTTTGTGGGCTTATGTTAAACTACAAGTCTACAACCTGCTGCATATAGCGTGCAAACGTTTTTTTTTTAATGAAACGTTGCATACAACGTAGTACATTACAGAGGCAGCATAATCAGTAACATCTTAACCTCTTCCTTTTTTTTTTGGCTATTTTTTTTTCCACATATACACAGCGTGTAAGAAACCTCTTTACCTCTATTTTTTTTAAGGAACATCTATTGACTTTGGATTTGAGCTCATCCTACTCCTGTGGATCAGTCCCATGAGATAGCAAAGCCCGATTCCGTCAGCAAAACAGCTTCACTTATGGCAGGCTATCCCTTTACACTCGTGTCGTGTGCCGACCTGCCAGGTTGCCACGAGCCATCAGGGTCACAAAATCGGTCGGCAACCTGTGATTGTTCCTGAAATGTCAAATCACTGACGCTTCCACCTGTTCTCGGCGAAATCACGAACCAGATCAACCTATGAATGGGCAAGCCACGCGTCCAGATCTTCCATTAAAAAAATGTCAAGAAAAAATGGAACCCTGCGGCTCAGTACCTACCTTCGTGAGAGCAACGTGCTCCTACAATACATCATCAAAAGTTTTGATCGGAACTGGTCAAATCATGCGCCCCAAAACATTATCTTTAGCAGTGATGTTGCCAGCCTTCATATCAACACGAAAAAAGCGGGGATATGATGGACTATTAGGGAAAACATGTTCTGGACAATTTACAACCACCTGTTCTCTCAAGGATGAAGAGAAAAGGGATAAGAATAGAGAGAGAGAGAGAAGAAAAAGAGAGGATTTGCGTCGCTAACAAATAATCTAATTTTTTATACCTCGCTATCAGTACACTAATTACCAAGCGGAGTCTAGACAGTAGTTTTGCAAAGAGCAACAGCACAGCAGGTGTAAGTGTAATGCTACACTTGATTGCTGCTGTTCATCTCTCCTGCAGGTCTGCACTGTGCTCTTCCTTTCAAGAGTAGTAGCATCTTCAGTAGGTGCGAGGAGCTAAGAAAGGTGTGAGGGATTTCGCGGGAAGGGTGACACCACCCCCTCGGATAGAAACAGAGGGGCTTTTGCTCCAGCTTGCTTTGCTCATGGCATTCGAATCAAGGAACACCACAACCACAGTTGTATCGTCATGGAAATGCCTTCTCACACCTCGGTCGATCTTCTTGAGGTCTGAACATCTCCCTCTTCTTAGCAGCTTGTTGCATCGCGGCTTTCACTAGTCTCCGGCGATTCCCTGGGGGGAAAGGAAATTATAGCTTTAGAAGTGAAAAAAAAAAACACTAAAATGAACGATAGGCAAAGCAAGCTGACAGATCGACAGCGAGAAACTCAAGGTATTACAATGCAAGGATGACTGGGTTATTTCACAAGACAAAACTAATTAAATATACTTTCCCAGGTATCAGGTATGCTTAAGGTTTTCAATCCAAGTTATGTAATAGCTTCAGCTTGTATGCCATAGGTTGTGAGTCACATCCACATTTTAATTGTCTATTTTATTGCAATATTCTGGTTTCACTTGACTGATTCAGTTTAGTATTTGAAAAGCTGAATCTGCAGTCTATTTCATGTATTTCACTTACTCTACTCTACAAAAAATGTCACGATATCAATTAAATTCTTCCTTTCAATCTAAGAGAACTGCTATCCAATAAAAGCACAACATAGTTCCATAAAAGCACAACATAACTCAGGATAGATTCATCAAAGACCCAATTAGATGGAACAGTATTAAGCCTCGAAAAGAAAAATGGACTTCAACTCAAAGAAATTATAGCACAGGAGAAGAAAACATACATTACGGGGACTATTTTGGACAAGGTCAACTGCTTCCTGATTGCTGAGGTGCTCCCATAGACCATCAGAAGCAAATATAACAAACTGATCATTTGGCTGTATTCGATGTTCAGTAATTTGAGGCTCAGAACTAAGAATCGGCTTCTGGAAGGTTTCTCGAAGCGAAACTTGCTATGAAGAGGTTCTCTGTTAAACTCTGGTTTCTTAAGATATACATCTCCGATAGATCTTGAGATCTGCAGATATGATCCCACCTCATAAGTAATATCAGAGAAAGTATATTAACAAGACTACATAAATAAGAACTAACAAAAGAACCTGAGGGTGCAAGCTAGTTTGATGGTTTTTGTGAATGAAGAAATAAACAATAGCAGCACTAAATACATCGTTTTCTCATGTTTATGGTTGGTGCACTAACCTTTCACTAAAGTGAAAGCCTGGACAATGAGGGTTAAGGGGGAGGACAGATAGTATTAGTGAGTTGCATAATATATTGAGCCACAAGTTACATCTTACCATCCACATAAATTTTGAGATATATGACAAGTATCACACTGACTATTGACAGCTGATGATGGACCCTATGATGACATAACTACAAAGCATGCAGACAACTTTAGCTCTAGGAATGAGAACTTACCTGATACCTAACTTATGAGAAATAATGCATTTACAAAAGTCATTATTCGTTTCCCCACAAAGAGAAAGTGGGATTATGATGAGAGCAACAAATGACGTCAAGAGTTCAAAAGAATTCAAAGATTAATTGGCTAGACGTATGAACACTATAGAGTGAAAAATTAGCAACCTGATCTAGGGTACAGATTTTTGTCTACCTGGATGAGACCCTTCACTCGCCAAACATTGTGTTTGAGAACCACAATATGCGGATCATCAGGATGTGCTGACTGCAGCTCTTGCCTAACTTCCTCGTAGCACGCATTGTGCTCCGATGACAACTGCATGGCCACAACCTCTCCAGTTGCCTTAACAAGCCTTCCAAGAACTGCACGTGAGTCGCCCAGGTTTGCAACATAAAGAGTCCCAGCACAGATTACACCAACAAGGCAGCAGGAGCCTACTGAAGCAATCTGAGGCTTGATAGACCATTCCTTGCTTACTAGAGAAAGAAAGCCCTCCTCAGTTGCTTGGAAAGCTTTCCGGATCACGTCCGCTGACACACACTTGTGCTCAGTTGCAAATTCTGGAAAAACTAAATAGTTTTAATACACTGAACAGATTAAGAAAACTAAGAACAAACGAATGTAACACCTAGAGGCAAGACAGTATCAGAACCAAGCTAGATAATGATGAAATAAATCAGTGTTTGATTTTTCTGGGATAAGCATAATACAACTGTCATCCAATATCCGATCACCATATGCAAGTTTACCAATCAGATCTACCAAACCAATTATCATTTCTATTCTGAGGGCAATAAGTACAAATGCACTTTTCGAGACAGAGTCAGCATCATCATTATGCTAATAGTTTTAGAAATGCCACCCAAAATCAAAGCAACACAGAAAAAAGTTGGGGCTTGATCATTGCTTCATCATCAGTACCTCTATCTAAAAAAATAGGCAGCCAAAAAAAAAAAAAAAAAAAGAGAGAGGAATCATAAGCAGTGACTCTGCCATATCGAGAGTCCTTACTCCTGAGATGGTTGAAGAGGTGGTCATTGATGAACCGGGACGTCTCCGGGCCGCCATGGCCATCATAGACGCCGACGAAGGTGCCCTGCGGGCCGGGGTCAGCGAGGGAGAGCGATCCGGACTCGACCTGACTCTGGTCCTCGAGCAGCTGGTTGGCCTGCACCACGGCCATGGAGAACTCCCCAGTGACGAGCTGGCCGGCGTCCTTGTACCAGAGGAGACCGTCCTGCCGGCCGGCGGCGTCGGAGCCCTTGCCCCGGTGCCCGGCACGAGATCGCGGGCCCCAGCAGGAGCTGAAGTAGTCCATCACCGCGGCCAGCATCCCTCATCTCATCGCCGTCCCCTCCACGCGGTTTCTTGACGGCGTCCTCGAGGGAAGGGACCCAGCCCCAGCTCGCTCGCTCTTATTATCTCCACCGCCCTCTTCCTTCCTTCCTCCCCTGCGCAACCGAAACAACAGATGCAATCAAATCAAAGCGAGTTAATAATTGTTTGTGCGCGCGTGAGCTGGTGGATCGTATGCTGGGATCAAACAAAGAAAACTTGCGGCCCACTCATTGTCTATCTCGTTTGCACCGAGCGCCGTCCAGTGTAGGCAGCAGAAACGGATCAACAGCTGAAGCTTAACAATCGGAGCTCTCCCTCCCTCGCTGTGGTGGACGGAGAGTTTGGCAATGGTGGGCGGATGAGTAGGGAGACGAAAAAAAGGGGCTCACCTTTTTCCCTGAGAAGTTCCCTGTCGAGTTCGTGCTCGGATTCCTGGAATCCACCGAGCAGGTGCCTCAGATCTGGAGAGCAATCAAAGCCCCGGTACGCCAACAGCAGGATTAGTTGGACTGGCGGCTGTTCTCTAGGATCAAAGAGAATCAAGCTAAGAAGCTGGATAAAAAATTCTCCTTTTGCCCCCCTCCCTTGAGCTCTCTCTCTTTCACTCTCTCCCGGCAGGCGGGCGGCAGGCAGCTCTCTCTGCCCAACCAATCTATATGTTGAAGGTCTCTCCTCTCCTCTCTGATGCAGAGACTAGTAGTATGCGCCCAGGTGAGAACAAGCGCAAATCCAAGAAGACAAAAACCACCAATAAAAGAAGGGGAGCAACAAGAGAGGGAGGGACGGGGAGGGGGGAGAGGTCAGAGCCAGCAAGGCAAGAGCGCAGGGATGGGCTCTACCAATCCTAATTTGTGTGTGGACTGGTGATGGCGTAGGGGCCTTTGTTTGTCTGTTCGGTCCCTAAAATCAGTTTCCACATTGGATTCACCCACTGCAAGCAGCAAAAGCGCCTTTTATTAATGCCCTTCTTATTTTGATGATGCTGGGAGTATTAATTAATTTTGCACTGCCATAATCAAACTCCTACTGTCCTACATTCACGGCTCCAATAAATTTCATAGTAGATACTTTTAACCAATATTGCAGAAAATCCTATGCATTCCAACATATTTATCTAGGTTCTTTTTTACGTTCCGTATCAACTTTGTCGTAACATTCCAAACTTTAACCATTAGCTACAAAAGTGCACATGTACATAAGACTTATATGTTTTTATATTCACTATAACAAGTACTTTCGTAATATAACTTAATATGTTGTGAAACTACATGATTTTTTTCAATAAAGATGCAATTTAGGGTAAGCTAATGTGATTGACGTTGAAAATAATAGAGGGAGTAGTTCAATCTAAGCTTGT
This sequence comes from Hyparrhenia diplandra, assembly GCA_015847255.1. NCBI lineage: Eukaryota > Viridiplantae > Streptophyta > Magnoliopsida > Poales > Poaceae > Hyparrhenia > Hyparrhenia diplandra. Next base: position 29,126 of record JADLZK010012470.1, on the reverse strand, counting down.
ATATTCCAAAAAAAGGGTCTTAGTGAGAGTTGTTGCTCTCGCTCGAAATGATCAGTTTTTGTTTCTCTTTTCACATTTCTCAGTACTTTGGATCCTTCTGGCCTTTTATAGCTAACCAAAAAAAGTTTAAACCAATACAAAAGGTACATATAGTTGACTCATAGTTGACCATAGCTGCAAAAATCTGGGACTTGTTTGGTTTGCGATCCCAAGTGTTGTGGCTCGACTCTAAATGATTGTTGCTTCTCTAAACGAAGCCGAAATAGACCACTAAAATATTTCCGATCTACTATTTACATGGCAATATACAACTTAGAGAGTATTTTGAGATGTAATGTTGTTTCTCCAAGCATTGGTCAAAGGGTTGCTTTCTTATAGTAGCAATATTTGAAAAAACTTCCTTACTACGCATATTTGAAGGGGAAACGTGTGGCTCATATTTTAGCAAGACAAGAAATTTCATAGGATCTAATAATTAGGTTAAAGACTGACTTTCTATACTACTTCCTCCGTTTCAAATTATAAGGGGTTGTTTGGTTTAGGAACTTTTTAGTCCTTGGGCTTTGAAAAAGTTTTTTTAATCCCTACCAAACTAAACAGGGAGAGTTTTTTTTTAAAAAAATCCTTTATTAGTTCCTAAAAGACTCTTTTGGAGGGACTTTTTTTATTAGCCCCTAGGACTAAAAAAAAGTTTGGTCCCTAAAAACCAAACAACACCTAAGTCGTTTTGACTCAGATTGATTCATCCATTATTATATCTAGATAGATAACAATATGGATATACACAAAAAAGAAAGTCAATGTGACTTTCAATTTGGAACGGAGGAAGTATATAATATGACGACTAAAAAAAAACCTTGCACATTTCGGAGCGGCAAATGGGTGGATCCGTTTTTTTATAGCAAAGAGCAAATCTTATAGGCGCTAAAACAGCTTATAGTTACAACTGAGGCCTTGTTTAGATGGCTAAAAAATTTGGAACCGGGATGTCACATCGCATTAATCAGAAGACGTTTTGTTTGTTAGTAGTAAATATATCATCCTATCATGGAGAATTCAGCCAAAAGAATCGTCTCGCAATGTACATCTAAACTGTGTAATTAGTTATTTTTTTACCTACATTTAATACTTCAAACATATGTTTTTGGTGTATTTAATGTGATGTGATGGAGAAAGTGGAAAAAAAGGTTAGAAACTTTAGCAATCTAAGCAAGGCCTGAACCATCCCCGTGTCATTTCGTGGCAATTGCTGCTGACTGTAAAAAGAGAGGTAGCTAGCTGGCCGGGCTATGGTTATTAAGCGCTGGATTGTTGGAATGCATCATGCATGAGAACTGAATCGGAAGATGCCAAACGACATGACAATGGTGACTACGCAATGGTGACTCGCTCGTCGCTCCGTGCCAGGACCAGGAGCAACAGGACGTACAGGGCCGCGGGCGGGGCCTTTGGACGGCCGACGACGGGATCAGACAGAGGTGTGTGCGCTGCGGTCCCTATCGCATTCCTTTGTACTAGTACTGCCCCTACCCCGTTCTCTGTTCTCATCAGTTGTTTGTTGGGAAAACTTTCTCGCTGAAAAACAAGCCCGAAAAATCATTCGCGAGCTGAGCTGGGCTGAGTGAGTGAGTGGTTGCACGGTAGTGGTAGCATAGCTCTCCATCCGCATTCACAGGTTCATGCTGCCTGCATGATGTGATGACCTGCGCTGCTGAAATTCCACTTCCAGAGTTTTGTTGCCGTAGCTGCAGATGATACATTTCTGAAGATTAGTTTTGGAAACACATGAAACCGATTCAGCGACTTATTTTGACTTGTTTCAGCTTATTCTCTCTCCCAAAACATTCAATCAGCCGCGCGATATTCGCCGTCTCGTAGCCGACGGTATTCATTCGCTTGGTGTGCTGAGAAGATGAGATGGAGGAGCAAACTTGCATTGGGCAGCAGCAGCACGAGCGGCGTTCCGTTTCGGGAGCGGGCATTGTTAGCTTATTAGATCTGGGCCGGGATCGTGACGTGCCAGTGACATGTTTTCTGTTACCTCCAACAAAGAGCTACTAGCTTATAAAGATGGAATGATGGTGTTTGCAGAAAAGTCTAGAAGCGAGATGGCCGCCATTATTCGCGGAAAACAGCAAGCTGCTCACACTCCGGGGCGGGGCAACGCGTCATAATAATCAGATGTGTGTGTCCCCATTGCACTGCGGCATGTCGTTTAGGCACTGATGAAATCATCTGCGTAAGACAGTGTAGATTTTTTCCTAGTTTCATACACATGCGGCGCTACTTCATACATACGTATATACATACATATTACAGTCAATTGCTACCAACCGACTACGTTTAAAATATTTGCTAACGATTATCAAAGAGGACGCAAAACATTAGTAGTAGTACAATTCACCGTGACTTGTTCGTTGGAGGACCTGTTCGTACCTGGAAGGGCTTTATTTCAACCATGTTTCCTAGAAAATTGCTGGAAGGCGTCGTCGATCGTCAGTGGGAGAGCTGCTCTACATAGTTTTGTTTGAACCACCCTGTTGAGCTAGGCTGGGGTCTTTGACAGCAGCCTGTGTTTGAGTGGATCAAGCCTCCAGCTTATCTTACCTAGTCTATTTAGGTCCGCAGAAGGTAGAACGACGTATCACCCACTAATCACAAAGTCAAAAACGTTGCGTTGTCAAATCCGGATCCAGCGCGACTAAAGATTGACGGGGAAGCGACGAGACAGTAAAGTAGAGGTAATAGTAGAAAGCGCTGGATCGACGCGGACACGACGGTGAGAGTTGCGTGCGTCGGTCAGCAGTCCCAGCACCGGGGGGCGGCGTACGTGCCGGCCGGCCGGTCTCGCCGGGGGTCAATGCGGCCGGGGACGGAAAGAAAGCGTCGGGGAGGAAAAGAAAATGCGTGTGTGATTTGATGGCGAGAGCGACCAGATTAGGTCGTGACAGTGCGGCGTGGTCCACCCCCACTCATGCATGCATGACAGCCCCCAACGCCCAGCACTAGTCCAGTCCAACCCCGCCCGGCCACCTCGCGCGCGCCTCGTCTCGTGCTCAGGCGTGCCGGACCCAGCCGCGACTGGTTGGGTGGGCGACTGGCTGCCCTGCCCTGGCCTAATCGCGCAACTATGGCCCGGACCCGGGTGGGGTCGGGATGCCGCCGCGCCGCGCCGCGCCGAGCCGAGGTGCCTCTGCCTGCAGGGGTTGGTGGTGCTGGCGGCATTCCCTTTGGCTCCGCGCCAGGCAGTCCCTGCCCCGCGCGCCGGCCAATCCTCCGGTCGCCCCCGCCGCGGGATCGGACGGACCGGCACCGTGTCGTATTTGCATGCCGGGACCGGCCTTCGGGTCCGGCGTGCTCGATCGATTCGATGCCCGGGCCGGGGTGCCCTACACCGCCGGCCGGCTCCGGCTGCCACCACTACCGGCCAACGCGCCAGCCAGACCAGTGTCGCCGTCGACCAGTCATAACTCACGTATCGACGCAGTGCTCGCTCGTTCTTCACTCGTCCGTCGTCCATGAAAAACGTGCGTGCGCGCTGGAGACGAGACGAGACGATCGCGGGACATGGCGACAGGGGAATCGCATGCGCTGTTCGGGTTTCTCGGCCGCTCAAGGACGCCTGGACCCGGGCACCCCCACGGCGGATACCCCACGGACCGTCCCCAGGACCCCGGCGTGTCTGCCTCGGCCTCGCTGTCATTTGTTGCCAACAGGTGTCCTGCAGATTTCACCTTGCCGTGCTACGATGCCATTGGCAAAGGTGGACGGATGCTTGCGCATGGGTCCTGGCAGTCCTAGCGATGCACGCCGGCTGAGGTGCAGTGCAATGCAAGGCTGGCATGGCACTGGACGCTGCAGAGCGACCAGCCGAGAGCACCAAGTCGAACCAGCTACTATTGGCCAAGGGCCAAGGCAAACCGCCTCCGCTGTCCAATGCGTTCACCGGCGGGAATCCTTGCGGTTTTGTAAATTCCAATCACGGTCACGTGCTCAGGGCCGTCCGATTGCTCGAGTGACGTCCGATTACTCGTACATGGAGGCTGTCGCACTGCTCGGAGGCATTTTCCACGAACGAACACAGCCGGGCCGATGGAGCGCCGGCCGGCAGAGACGACGAGCATGGGTGATGGATGGCATGCGAGGGGTGGACAAACCGATGGCATGGCACACGCTGGGTGGGCGCTGCCTTACGGCATTGACCTACCCTAGCCACCTGCTCCTAGCTAGGGCTTCTCTCATTGGCTGCTTGCTGCTTCCAGCTACTAAAAAGACGTTAGCATGCCCGTAGCATGGTGCCTCGCGACGTTATCCGTGACGTCACCACCGGCTGCGACTTTATTTTATCTCTCACGTTTTCTAAAAAACAATTCCAAATCTAACATCGCCGTTGCTTTTCTATTTTCAAAATTACCACTCTCCATTTCAAAACTTATCGTGCCTAGCCTTCAAGTGTTAAATTTGAAATCCTTTTTAGAAAAATGTTAGAAATAAATAAATCCCGGGCTGCCGGGCAGCGCACGCAGCGAGTCACACGCAACGCAATTGGCCCGAGCCAAATTGCACAGGAGATCGATCGAGAGGAGAGGCCACAGCACAGTACTCCGTATATAGCAGCGACCGGAACATTGCCGGTCTCCGACTCTCCGTTGACGACGGTGAGGGGTGAGCGGGACGGGAATGCTTTCACTGGCAGGAGTTCCTCCCTGTATCTGCATGTGTCTGCGTCTCGTCAAAAACCTTCACTCGCCCTCGTCAAAAACCTTCACGCAGACAGCTCTGGCATACTACTAGCGGACTGCGGACTTAATTCAGCGCGCATTTTTTTCTCACGTGTCTAGAATAATTTGAGATAGAAGTTTTTTAAGATAATGGATAATAAAATCCTGGCCTCTACATTTAGGGATGTACACAGCCCCAATTATTACAAAAATTGGGAAATAGAAAAAACAGAGCAAAGCGATTGTTTGTAACATAGACAAAAGCGAACTAAAAGACGGAAAAAGATGCTTCTCCATCCTCTATCGGGAGATTTCTAAAGCAACCACCTACAAATGCTTGCTTAAAAGCAACGAGGGCGTCCTTTACTTGCTCAACACGCCGCAACCGAGCCCGAAGCGCAACCAATAAGCTCCCCTGAAGATTACCTGCATAATAGAGTTAGATTTTATTTTTTTAAATATCGTATCATTACGACATCTCCGGATGGCCCCCAGAAAAAGCAAAACCCCCAACCCAAATCGGTGGCTTAATCTGCTTTTATATTGATTATGTAGCCAAGTACCAAACATATGGTCAATTGAAATAGGTTGGGGAAGCTTGGTAGCAAAGAAAATAATCCTCCAAATCATCTTGGCAAAAGGACAATAAAAAAAGAGGTGCTGAATAGTTTCATTCATATTACAACACTCGCATTTTTGACTCCCTTTCCAATTCTTTCTAGCAAGGTTGTCTTTTTGTCAAAATGACTCCTATTTGGACAAACCATAGAAATTTTTTTATTTTTAGAGGTATTTTCCATTTCCAGATCTTCTTATGTTAGAAGGGTGGATTTGTATCTATAGCATCAAGATACATAGACCGGACGGAGAAAACTCCAGATCTGGCCAAAAGCCATTTAAAATAGTCATGACCATCCACCGGATCCACATTAGATACCTGAGCTACAAGGTTAAGCCACTCCGATAGGTTATTATCCACTAATGATCTCCTAAATGAAATATTAAGAGGATTAGAGGATAAAACTTTCGAGACCGCCCTGGTATCTAAATTTAAGTGGCTTATCACCTAACCAAGTATCATCCCAAAAACTAGTACTAGTTCCATCTTTAATTATGAAACAACCCTTAGCGAGCACCTCATCTTTAATATGCATGAGACCTCTCCGTAAATGAGAGTCATTAGGTTTGGCTAATACTTGGGTAAGGGTCTTGGAATTTAAGTATTTGTTCCTTAGCAAGGATTGCCAAGTACCATCGGTGTTTATGAGGTTGACAATCCATTTGGTTAATAAACATTTATTTTGTATATATAAATCTGTAATTCCAAGACCACCCTGATCCTTAGGTCAACACAGTATGTCCCACTTAGCAAGTCTATATTTATGTTTTTCTGTAGACCCTTGCCAGAAGAATCTTGATCTGAATTTGTCAAGATTTTTTAGGACACCTTTTGGAACCTCAAAGAAGGACATCATGAACATTGGGAGACTACTTAAGACAGAGTTTAATAAAACAAGTCTTCCCCCATAGGATAGGTATTTAGCTTTCCAACAGGAAAGTTTTTGTTTAAAGCGTTCTTCCACCTTTCTCCATTCTGAATTTAGGAGTTGTCTATGGTGCATTGGGATACCTAGATATCTGAAAGGGTATGCCCCTATGTTACAACCAAAGAGTGGCGTATAATAGTGTTCCATTTCTTTGGCAGCACCATAACAGAAGATTTCACTTTTGTGGAAATTAATCTTTAGACCAGATAATTGTTCGAAAACACAGAGCAAGAGTTTCAGAGTTTTAGCTTGCTCTGGATCATGGTCTAAAAAGATAATGGTGTCATCCGCATATTGTAAAATGGATAAACCATCATCAATTAGGTGTGGGATAATCCCTCTTATTTGTCCATCGGCCTTTGCTCTATTAATGAGAAGAGCTAGCATATCAGCAACGATGTTAAACAAGATTGGTGACATAGGATCTCCTTGTCTAAGCCCACGTTTGGTCTGAAAGTAGTGTCCTATGTCATCATTGACTTTAACCCCGACACTACCTCCAGTGACCATGTCCCGGATCCATCTACACCATTTGGGAGAGAACCCCTTATGCGTAGAGTTTGTTGTAGGAAGGACCATTTGACCTTGTCATAGGCCTTTTCAAAGTCAATTTTGAGAATGATTCCATTCCTTTTCTTAGTATGTAATTCATGGATAGTTTCGTGTAGAATAACTACTCCTTCCATGATATTCCTTCCTGGCATGAAAGTCGTCTGAGTCGGGCTCACCACTGTGTTAGCTACTTTATTCAGTCTGTTAGTTCCCACTTTTGTGAATATTTTGAAACTAACATTAAGGACACATATTGGTGAAAGGTCCTAATGGCTAGAGGGGGTTGAATAGCCTATTTAAAATTATTGCAACAACACTAAGCACCCGGATTAGTAAATAAGATGGCGAAGCTAAATAAGCGGTGCAACACACTATCTATGCAAGCCACAAGTTAAGCAAGATATATCTAATGTCTCCAGGGTCACACAAGGGCTAAGTCACTAGATTACTCCTAGGTGAACAAGCAATTCTAACTAATCTCAACACTAGGAGCTAAACAAACTACACAAGCTACACAAGCTAAGCAAGGCTACACAAGTATACTACCGAAAGTAATGCAAAGAGGCTAGAAAACAATACCACCGCGGAGTGTAGAGGATGTACCCAATCACCGTGTACAATGAGAAATCTCTAACGAGCTCAAGACAATAGACACGATGATTTTTTACCGAGGTTCACGTGCTTGCCAAGACGCTAAGTCCTCGTTGTGGCGACATACTCACTTGACGTGTGCTAAGCAATGGTCGGTGCCAAAACCCCCTATGGGCACTCAAGCAACGATCACAAGAGAGGGTCCAACAAGCCACGAGCAATCCACTAGTGTTCCTTTCGCGAATCTCCCGCGGGGTAAGGAACGGCTCCTCACAATCACCACCGGTGTGGCCTCAAACAAGCTCCACTTGAGATCAACACCGCCTCTTGCTCCAAGCCGCTAGGGAACCGGGCAAATTCCCAAGATAACAAGAATCCCGCGGCTTCTCCAAGGATGAAGTGCCTCTAGATGCAATCACCAATGCAATGCACTTCTATCACTCTCAATCTCACCAAGAATACGAATTATGGATGGAGAGATGAGTGGAGAGGAGTCTCAAATGCTCACAAGCAAGTTGGAGTGTTCAAATGTGCAAGAGAGAGACTATGAAACCGGCCATCCAAGTATATATAGCCTCCTCCAAACAAAAGAGCCGTTGCCTTCAAATTGGGTGCTCTGCGCGCTGACCGGACGCGCCGACCGGACGCACATCCCCGAGTCCGGCCAATGCTTCCGGTCACAACGGCATAAGGCATGGGCCCACAAACGGCGCCCTCCTCCGTGCGTCCGGCCACCGGGGCTTCGGTCGACACCGGAAGCATCCGGTCCAGTGGTCCGGTCGGTGCGTCCGCAAAAATGCGGGCCAGCAGAGCTCTTCGCGGCCTTGACACCGACCGGACGCTCCGGTGAGTGCTTCCGGCCGATGCCGAAGCGCGTCCGGCCACCCCTGCAGATACCGATCTTCATCTTTTTCTTTGCTCTTTGCTTCAAACTTGCTTCGCCTCTTACCATAGGTTGCGAACACGTCCAAGATGACCACGTTATCACCAATGTTAGCACGTCGAGATGTTAGGCAAGATCGAAGTTAGTGCTCTCAAGTCCTAAATGCAATATGCAAGTCAATTGGACCTAGAAGTACTTCATGCAAGGATTGTCGCGGCATCCCCTCTTGATAGTCGGCTATCTATCCTATAATGTGATCACACGCCTATCGTGTCTTGACCACCGAAAAAAAAAAACCCTATCAAGATACCTTTGCCTTGATCTCCTCGTTCCTCTCAAGCCGATCACCGAGCTTGACGATCCATCAAGTCTACCGACATGGTCCATGTTCATGATTATCATGCTCCTTGTCATCCATCTAATCCTTTCTTAAAGTCATCACTTAGAGCAAAGGATTAGTCCACAAATGTGTCATCAATTTCCAAAACCAAACATGAGAATTCAATTGGTCTATATTGTTGAATAATAGTAGCATTTTGGATTTTAGGGATTAGGGAGATTATTTCAAAATTGAGGCTAAAAAGATCAAGACTCTCATTATGGAATTCATGAAAAATGGACATAAGGTCGCCCTTAATCACCTCCCAAAAAACCCGATAGAATTCAGCAGGGAAACCATCGTGTCCTCGAGCTTTATTGTGTTCCATTTGAAAAATGGCTTTCCTCACTTCAGATTCGTGAAGTTAGCAATTAGGATATCATTTTCTTTTCTCGGAGTAACTTGTGGAATATCTATAATTTGATTTTCCATCAAGGTTATATTGGTTTGCTCCGGTGACCCAAAAAGATTTTTATAGTAGCTTGTAATGTGGCTTTTGAGACAATCATCACCAATAACAACACCACCTTGATCATTTTAAAGCCTAAAAATATGTTGTTTTCGATGTTTCCCATTAGCCACTAAGTGGAAGAACCTGGTGTTTGCATCTCCCTCTAATAAGGATTTCACAGTAATTTTGCAGTTCTAATCCAATCTCAAGTCCCAGGCCGGCCTCCAACCAAATATAATTTTTCAGGCTGCAAAAAACTTCAAAATCTCAATCGCAAACTCAAAAAAAAAAAAAACATACCAAAATTCTGGCAACGTTTTGATATGCAATGTACGAGTACACTACACAATACACGGGGTGACTGGTGACACTCTGACCTGAGATTCTTTCCTTGTGGGCTCGGAGGCGTTTTGCACGACGAACCCGCCGGCGGCAGAGACGATGAGCATGGGCGTGCGTGATGGACAAATCGATGACACGGCGCTGTCTTACAGCACTGACCTTACAAATCGATGACACGGTGCTAGCTAGCTTGATGCGGTGCTTGGCTAGTTGGCTGATAGCGCGCAGCTAGTATACTACCCAAAAAAAGGTCAAAGGTGCATGACGGTAGCACGGTCACCACGGTGCATCGCCACGTTGTCCGTGAGGTCAGCACCGCACCGGGCCGGCATTGTACTCGGCAAGTATGCGCGACTGGACAATTTTTTGCCGGTCCCCGCCGACGACGGCGAGCGGGATTGCTAGTTTTGACTGGCAGGAGCACTCTGCATGGCGAGCGTCTGCATCTCGTCAACCTTCTCTCGCCGGAACCCGGAAGGCGATGCAAGCCAACGCTTGACCGGTGCAGTAGTGTACGTGTGGTGGGGATTGGACTGCGGACTTCCGATCCGCACCAAGTTATTTCCACGTGACGTGACTAGAATATACGCACGGGCACGGCCATTCTGCAATCAACATTCATCAACTTGTTTCAGCTGTTCCAATCCGTGGACTCGATCCTTAAGCATGCCATTTGGTGTCTTCAAATCTTGCTGGCCTACTACTCTACTACTAGATGGCACCTCTAATGGAGAGCGCAACGCCTTTTCCAGACGTGTGCGTGCGGGCGTATATGTCAAATAAATGCTACTGTATTACGCAGATACGTACGTTTGTACACAGCAGAGTATTTTTACAAGCTATCCATCCCTGTACCTACGGGGTGATAGTATATACGGAGAGTGTAACACAGTAAATAAAAAAGACAAATGACGAGTCAATCCGGCCGGGTCGGCTTAGGGTCGACGTACGCGATGTGATCGATACCAACCAAGGCGGGATGGAACGTGGAGTGCTAGCTCGAGCGGTCGAGCCTCCGTACTGCATACTGTACAGACTGTTCCGCCTGCCAGTACGTTGTGACGAGTACGTACAAACAGACAGCAGGTCGGTCGCGAGGGAATCTTCACCGTCCGTCGATCGGGCGCTTGTGCGTGCCAACAGAGTGCAGTCACGGTCGACGACGTACTGTACGCCGTAGCTTGCTTTGCGCCTTGCTGGGCTTGGCCGGCCGGCCTTCCAGGCTGGTGGTGACGACGCCGAGAAAGCAAGCCTGGGTGGGCGGCAAGGAGGGAACGTACTGTACGTGGGTGGGCGGGCCCCTGCCCTGCAATCGTGCTCTACCGCCGGGCACCAGCTTGCAAACAAACAGAATCGGACAACGACGTCCTTCGCCGCCACCGTCCATAGGCCACTCTACTGTACACAATTGTGTTGTGTGCGAACTGTCAAGTCTATATCTATACGTATATAGAGGAGAACGTAGTGGCATTGCATACTAGTAAAATCTACAATGGGTATTTACAGGGGGTGGGACGACGGTAGAGTTGGATCGAAATGGACTTAAATTGCCATTGCCATCACGCACGCACGTACGGCATCACCGAGTGAGTGTTGTGTGTGGTCAGCCAGAACCAGAAGAGAAAGGCCATCCGGCCAAACCGCACGCAAGGGACGACGAGGACGACACGGTGTGACTTGAGCTTGTGACGAGAAAGCAAGCAAGCTGCCCGCCCCTCCTTTCCGACATCCCCTATTCCTTGTCTAGCGCCATCCCCATCCCCACCACTGTCATTCTGCGGTGGGAGACGCGGAGGCGAGCTCTTTTCTGCCGACTTGCTGCCGATGATCATCCTACTACGGCTGTGTTTAAGCGGTGTTTAGGGCAGACCAAAACCCCAAGGTTTTGACGGGTAAGTACGTTACGTATGTGTGCCTCCTATATACTTATATATTACTCAACTACTACTGCTGTCACGCACGGATTGCTGATACATAATCCGCCACATGTGCATTGCATGCACCGTGACCGATCCCCTGAGCAGATGTGGACTGTATAAATTGATACGATGACGACCGCGTGAGATCTGACGATTAGATAAGTGCACAGGGAACAATATATACGCGATGCATGCATCCATATGCATTGCTGAAAAAGCCGCACAAGTCAACTGTGCTCTGCTAGCACTGTCCTGCTCTGCTAGCTCCTTGTCTTGCCACCCCCACCCGATAACGTCCAAATGGACAAATGAATCGAGAGAAATTAAGCTTTGGCGACACACATGCATATGACATATCTCAAGATTCTAACTAACTCCAGCAGTAGCATGCATATATGGACGACTTTATAAAAACGCCTCTCTAATATAATTCTCCATCTGATTATCATATAAAACAGTGAGAAGTGGATGGAAGAGACACTGCGGCGTTCGGTTAGTCACATGATAAAGCGCGCCGTGACTTAAATCTCAAGTAATATTGGAGATAGAGATCGAAAGTGAAGTACCATATCGCTGCACTGCAACTGGGGAGGGCTCGTCCGAGGAAGCTGGCCGTTCCATTGAACAGTCAGTCCCCGCTATAGTTCAAAAAAAAAAAAAAAAGTGTCGTGGTTCCCTTGACATCATCAACTACTGCTAGAGCAATTTTTTTCTATTATGGACGCCACATTTGACTGCTACAGTGCTACTACTACATTTGGATTGAGTAGAGGCCAGTGCAAGTATTGATCAGTATCAGCCGCAGCACGCAGCAGCTGCGCGCGCAGCGTCACCAGCGCGGCAAACACGACCAGAGCTTGCGCGTCCTAGGCGCGTAGCAAACGCAGTTGTGGGCTTGTGGCCTCTAGCTTGTTTTCTTGGGCCTAGACGGTCGGCAGCCTCCACAAACTGGCCGAGCTCGCACAGGTGGACATCGATCTCATCATCCATCAGCTGGGAATGCACTCCCACGGGCACTGCTGGCCGCCGCCGCGTCACCGCCTCGCCTGCCTCACGGCGCACGCGATGCTGCAAGTGGGAGCGCAAATATATTAGCCGGCCCATCTGCTTTGCCACTTGGCCGATGATTGACTGCTCTTCTTGTCCCTTGTCTGCCCATCCAACCGTCCATGACACATGAAGCATACTGTAATGTATATTTATTCTTCTGATCCTTTTATGATAGCTAGATAACGCTGTAACCCCCACGTACGTCTTCTTATAGTACTCCCTCCGTTTCACAATACTTGCAATTTTTTTGACTCATATAAATTGTGTTTTGACTCGCTTGCTTATATTCAAATTTTTTATGTAAATTATAAAACAAACAAAACGGCATTACAATATCATTAGTGATGTAATAAGTCATAACAAAAGTGGTAATATTTATTAAAAAAAGTTGAATAAGACGAGAGGTCAAAACACGCTTTATATGAAAACAAAAAGACCGCAAAGATCGCGAATCCGGAGGGAGTATAAGCGATCTCTGCAGTGTGTGATGTGGGGAAGTCGATTACTAGGCGAGTAGCAACCTGCCGGCGGTCTTCGACTTCATCTCTGTCGTCGTCTGTACCAGAGAGAACAAGCCCCCATCTCCTATCTGCTCCAGCCTACTCACAGACATTGAAATCGTCAACCCATCAGCTTTTTGTCATGAGCAACAGGAAGAGCGGCAATAACAAAGGTGAGGAGTAGTGAGGCTCAAGTCGTTATGGGCCGGTTTGCATATTCAGTTTTCGTATTCGGGCCAAGGCCCAAGTAACGTGTAGCTGGCCTGCGTGCCGAATTGGGTATATTACCCGCCTGGATGAAATCATCCAACATGAACTGGCAACAACCGTCGCTATCGACGAGTTCATCTGAATCCCAATCCAATTGCTGTTCTTGCTAATCTCTCAACCCATCCATTCCTGTATCTTGATTCTATTCCTGAGCCCCTGTGCTCGAAACATAACACTTTTGAAGGAGTTCACTTTTCAGACATGAGACTTGAGAGGGAGGGCTTAAAACGACGACTGTTCAGTGAGCATATAACCCTGTCAAACTCTAGAAGGCGACATCACTTTGCGTTCTCGTCGGACGCTGCTGAGGTGGGGTGTCCATGGATCTCAATTTTTCGATGCTATGGATGCCGGTTTATCTTTAGTACGTATATCTTTATGTACTAAAGTTTCTTTTGTTCTTAGATTTTGTAATAAGTTTGGCTGTGTGCGGTTACGCAGAGACTTTGGCCGTGTACGTTACCGCAGAGGCCGGAATGTAATTCCATTATCTAAGAAAAAAAAATAACCCTGTCAAAAACTCCAAATGGCACTCTTGCTCATGGAGCCCAGAAGCACGAGTGATGAACGACACGGATATATATAGAGAAAAAAACAATAAAGGCAAGAGCTATATGGTTTCTCACTCTCGTGTCCCTGTCGAGTCTCAGCAAAATACAGGTAAATATTTTTCAAAACAATAGGGTAACAAAATTTAAAAAAAAATCGGTCTCGATATACTGTTAATGCGTCTCTGCATGGTCCAAGAAAAAGGCCCACTAAAGGCCCAACTACAACCAAGCGGAGACATATATATATACTGTGAAGTAACCCTAACCGAAGCCCCCGCCTCCCTCCCACACACGGGAATAACAACTCTGCTGGGCAACAGCCGCCGCTGCCGCCGTCCTTACCTGATATATCATCGCCGGTGACGAGCGCCCCAGGTATTCCCGCACCCCCTTCTCTTTTCCTATCCGCTGTGCAAACCGAATTCTCAAACTCTTAACTAACTTGTTGCAAAAATTATCGGTCCCTTTACTAGATCCGCCCCTATGGAGTCCGTCGTGAACCCGAAGGCGTACCCGCTGGCTGATGCGCAGCTGACGACGGGTATCCTCGATATCATCCAGCAGGCCGCCAACTTCAAGCAGCTCAAGAAGGGAGCTAACGAAGGTACCGGACCAATCCCTTGTGCACGTCTCCTGGTATTTACTCTGTTAATTCTGGGGACTTTCTTTTATTCAATTTGTGTCTTTTGTGTGTGCGTGCAGCGACCAAGACCCTGAACAGGGGGATATCGGAGTTCGTAGTGATGGCGGCGGACACGGAGCCGCTCGAGATACTGCTCCACCTCCCCTTGCTAGCTGAGGATAAGGTACTGATTATTTGGCCCTTTCCCTCTTATTTTATTGTGCGTACACTAGTGTTGTTTGATTATTGTTTTGTTTTTGCCCTTTGTGGTATTGTGAGTGAGAATGAACGGTGCTTTGTTAACTGCCACCATGTAGCTTCTCCTTGATATTGAAGGAAACAATTGAAGTGCGGAAAGGAACTGATTAGCAACCGGTATTAATAGGCAGACCAACAATTACTGTCCAGCCTTTCATGTGATAGGGTGGAATAGTTTTACATATGCAAATTGGAAACTCGTATCTCCATAGCAATTATAGATGACGTCATTCTTCAGCTTCCAAATAAGTCATTAAATAAATTAGTAATTGGTATTCGTTAAAAGTTTACATTTGATCTGAACAGAAATAATGATATGAACCGAAATAATCAGAGAGGGTATTTGAATGTCATCAGAAACACAAGGTGTCACACTATAACCCTAAAATCAATGATACAGAAATTAGCAGAGAGGACTTAGCTCACCGTATTTTCCTTTCCAATTCTGAGTCCCTTCCCTCCTGGCAGTGCAGTTCTGTTAGCTGATGTAGCTTGCATTTAATTAGCAGACTTCTTAATGAATAGTGTAATGTTCACCATTGGCTAATAAATTTGCCCTATGCTATTTGCAGAACGTGCCATATGTATTTGTTCCATCAAAACAAGCTCTTGGCCGTGCTTGTGGTGTGACAAGGCCGGTCATTGCTTGCTCAGTGACCAGCAATGAGGGTAGCCAGCTGAAAGGACAGATACAGAATCTCAAGGTACTTCTGTCTTGTAGTAGTTGTTAATACGTACTTGATAGTTTATGATTCTGTAATATTTATTTATATGCTGTTTAATAGTCTTTTTTATTATCACGTTCTTGCATGCATATCTCTGTAGATTAATCAAATTTAATGAATTGCAGGACTCTATTGAGAAGCTTCTCATCTGATTTACCGAAGACCTTTCAGTGTGATGGGCCTCAGGGACACATTTTTTTCAGAGGCTTGGACTGGTGATGGTGTCTTGTTTACTAGATTTTACGCTTTCCAAACGATGTTTGAACACTGTTAGGTAGACCCTACTTGAATTGTGCTGTGTCTTTTTATATTTGTGGTTGTCATGTATTCTCAAGATGCCTCTGCATCCTGTGGTGCTGTTTCTACTGAGATTCTGACCATCACTGTAACGGTTGATTACTATGGGTTTGAGAATTGGATCGATTGGATGGTTTTGCAACTTCCATGTGACAACTTGCAGCACAGATAAAATCATAGTGATATTCAGTTTATCTCAAATTTTCTGGGATACTACTTATTTGTGTGGTGTTAATTGTTTTCCCGTGTTCTAATACTTGGAATTTTTGTGGTTAAAATGCTGGCCTTTTTTTTTAAGCTGCATGACCTCTAAATCCTGCCTTAGATTTTTTAGGGTTTTTTTTAGGAAAATCCACTCTTATTTGGGGTTCTATGTTTTGTTTTCATCAAACTTATTCCATCATACTTTTATCATCTCTAATTTATATTATATCGACAGTTATTATATTTTCTAAACGAGGATACACAGCACCCGGCCATGCGTCATTGCAGCTTCCTTCCATTGAACTCAAGGAGCCTAACTGTCATTACATTGATGTATCATAATTATGCCTAACTTGAGATGTAACGTAGAAACATTACCTAAAAGGCATCTGCTTCGACATACATCACCGGACTATTCTGGGCATCTCAGTCTCAACCGCTAGACGAAAATCAAGATGGTTAATACTTAAGAACTCAAAGCGAAAAATTGGGGCACAATCTCGTGCTCTATGTATTACATACTCACTACAAAACACCTGGGTAAGCTGATGGGTTATCCGTACCCATAACTGGCTCCGTACCCATATCTGTTAATTATCCAATTGTAATTATCCAATAGATAAATATCCATTGGTATGGATTATTCAATGGGTAAGAGACTATCGAAGGAGAGGACTAGCTAGCAAAGCAAAGCAAAAGCAAAAAACTAGCTAACAAAGCAAAGCAAAACCAAAGACTAGCAAGCCATTTCTAGCCTCGGGCGTAACGGGTATACCCTCCTCATATCCATATTTTTACGGGTTTGGTATGGGCATTGGATATCCAGTGGCATCACTACTTTGATCTCATCATGTTTAAGCACATGCAGGAGAATTGTCGGAATAATCTTAACGATTTCCTCTTCATTATACGATGTAGCAAACCTGGCAAAATTTAATTGATAGTTTTAATGTGTCCCTCATATCATATGTTAACTCAATACTCCTTGTTGCAGTACACCATGATAATTTAAGCCTAACCTAAATTGTTTGCGCTATTTCAAATGGATCTGAAGTATTAAATTATATGTGAATAAAGCTGGACTATTCTAATTGCTTATCCCCAATGAAGGATTGGAAACTCCCATGTTTGCTTAGGAACTAATTCATAGTATGCAGCAACCTGAAAAGGATTGAAACCACTTATGTCAGACATTGCTTTGCTGCAAAGCTTTTTCTAAAATATATGTGCAGTTGGAATGTAGCATACATACAAGAGTGGAAGCAGCCAGCGAGCAGGGGGAATTAAAAAGTAATGAGGTATCTTCAGTCTCATAGAGAATGTCCAAAGTTTCCATGCACACATACAGATTCAAAAGTTCACTTAGTTTTGATATTTCCCCAGTAGCGAGGAAGAAAATAAGCAGCGAATGAATTGATTTTTCCCCACCTAGCTAGGCCAATCGACGAACACACTGGCAGATAATTGCTCTAGGTTCTTCCATCGGTTTTGGCGTACAATACAACATCCAACATCCATCAATTGGCTCTGTCATCGGCACGATGGTGAGTGACCTCGACCAGTGGGAGGGGAGAGAGGAGAAGGGAGCATCTAATTTTCAAGAGGAAAACAAATAAGTGGGGTTAAACAAGAAATACATGATACGTAAGCATGCAACATCAGCAACAAATGCTCATATGACTAACATGGACTTGTGGTGCACCATTTAACAAGTTTAGGTACCCAAAATACTATTTTCAAAGTTCATGATCTACGTGACACATGCTTCCAAGTTTAGAAGTCGCTGGAACATCTGTGAAATTATATGTTCGTGTGAAAATGACAAAATGTCTTTTGGCTTCTATAGGAAAACATTCAACCTTAAAAAAAAAAAAAAAAAGTTCCCTCTACTTATTTACAATCTACTATATCTCATACATATCATTATTATATTTTTTATTGCGATTCCACTTCACTACTGAAGTCGTTTTTGAGATTCAATTCCATAAAAAACTCTATTAGTGAAGCTAAAGCCATTTTGGTAGGGCCTGTTTAGCAGAGCTTCTCCACCGGTTTTAGGAGCCGTTTTTGTGAAAATGGGGTCAAACAAAAACGGTTTTTCCCAAAGACACCCTAAAAATCATGCTCTCACATTTTGAGGTGGGAATGAGATGGAGCCAAAATAGTAGTTTTACTCAGTTTCATCTCATTATGAATGATGTTCTCGTGAGATCATATTTTAAGGAAGGAGTTGTTTTACCAAACGACTTACCAAAAAGCGACTTCACCTCCACTAATAGAGTTGCTCATGGAGCGGAAGCGCAAAAAAATGGAGCCATGCCAAACAAGGCCATATCGTTTGGCAAAACAACTCGTCCCTTTAAAACATGCTCTCACATGACGTCATGCTGGATTAGATAAAGCTTTTAGTTTAGCTCCAGCCAACCTTAAGTCATGAGAGCATAATTGAAGAGTTTTTTTTTTTTTTTTTATTTGATTCCAATTGAAGGGGCTTCTTGGGTGGAATCAGGCGGTGGAGAACTGCCTTATATTTTGTGTTACCCATTGTCAGTGTCCCATGACGAGACGACATATGAAGTCAGTAAATAAAGTAGAAAAAAAGGGAGAAAGGAAATTATAGAATTTTTTCGAAAGAAATTATGAAAAAAGAAAAACGTCCCAGAAGAAGGCCCATTCGGCCATTCCGGTGCGTGTTTTTCCTTTCCTTTTTTTTTCGTCGCAGTCTAACGTGCATTCCCCTTCCGTCCGCTGCATCTACTTGCGGTCTGTCTGCCTCTCTCGCCCCCTCTCGATCTCCGACAACGGGTGGGCCGTCGCCGCCGCCGCCGCCGCCATAAGCAAGGTGCTGAGGCTTTAGCTGGTCTCTTCGCCGGAGACGAGCACCCACGAGGTACTCCCACCCCTCTCTTCCCTTCAAGCTGAGCACCGAAACCCTAATCTAAAGCTATTTGGCAAGCCTCCTAACTTCGAAGTTTTCTAGATCTGATCCTGGTTACAAGTTTATACATCACCCATGTCCTTCACTGGGTCCGCCCCTGAGCCTTCCGATCCCAACAAGAAACCTGGTTCGTTTTTGTTAACTATTTTTGTATTTTTTTTCCTGACTCCCTGTTTATGACAGTTCTGGTTTTCATCTGATAATTTTTTTGCTCCTTGTCTGATTTTCACAGCGAAAAAGCAGACACGACAATGGGCTGCGTGGACACACCAAGAGGAGGAGAATTTCTTCAATGCACTGCGGCAAGTAGGAAAAGTAAGAGGCATAAATCCTGGGTGCAATGCTCTTCTGCTATTTTCAATCTAATCAGCACATAGTAATTGATTGATGGATAATCCTATATTGTTTTTGCCAGAATTTCGACAAGATTACACACCGTGTTCAGAGTAAAAACAAGGATCAGGTAATTATTTTTCAACCAAGATGTTTTAAGTGAAACGGGTACACATTAGGACCGTGGATTTTAGTTATGCATGAGATGTCCTAAGGAGTTCCTGTTTCTATGATGATTAGAGTTTATATTTTATTACTACAAAAGACATTTAATCTTTTCTTGTAACATTAGCCTATCTTATTATGTTAAAAGTTAAATTTTGTTGTATACGAATATAATGTAAAAAGATTCAATGCTTTATGTGCCATACAGGTCAGGCATTACTATTACCGCCTTGTTCGGGCGCATGAAGAAGCTATTGGGTCCTAGGTTCTCACTTGATGCAAAAAACTCCAAGGATACCATTGCTGCTATGCTTCGCTGGTAATTGAATAATGAGTAATCTTATCATCTGTAAATTGCCCGACGAAATATAGTTCACTGTTGATTTTATTTATACACCATAGGAGCAAAAACTAGTGGTTACTCTGTAATGTTTTCTGAATTATCTCTTTGGCATATGATATTTATAGGAATTTGGACATCTTGTCTTTCTATTACAGATCATGATGGTAGATTGTATCTAGCCATCTATGATATTTCTCAAGGCTGTGACTACCACTCATTATAGTTCCGTTATGTATTGGATATCTTGTCATATTCTTGGATCTTTTGTGGACCTTTCTACTGATTTTGATGTGATCGCTTACTCTTGTGTCATACACGATCTAAATTCAATTTCTTGTTGTTTAGCTTCATAATAATTTTGCAATGCTTCTGCATCATTTCATTTAGATTAAGCCAACATTCATTATGGCTGTGCATTCATTTTTATTTTTTTTTTTAAAAAAAAAATCCATAGCAAACTTTACATGAGGTTTCATCTCATACAGCTCCTCCCGAGAACTCTTTTCTTAATAATTTGTGAAAACAGGTAACTTAGCTTTTGTAGAAAGCGAGTAAATAATGGGAATTTTGTTTAAGGATGTGCTTTCTCGACTGCTGGCAGTTCAATATTGGCTGGCTTTGATGCAGGTGGTCTCTCCTTGAGAAATTTAGCTGCAGTGCATCAAAGCTGCATCTGAAGCCTCGGAGGTTCAAAACATTTGTAGAAGCATTGGTGAGTTGCTTTGTCCCCATGTTTTTTCTCATTATAAAATGTCGGCAGTTTTGGTTCTTCTTTCTCACGCTATGTGTCTCTCCTTTCAATTGCTAGGGGAAGCAACTGCTAAAGGACAGAAATAAGTCCAGGAGAAAGCGTTCACGAGTGGATATGTGCCTACCTTCTCCATCTCCAATTATCAGCAAGGCTCCTGGGAATGAGACTCCTGTAAAGTTCCTGTCAGTAGATGTTCAAAATGGTAGTAGAGTAGCATCTCCTAAAGGGACAATTTTCAAGCGGATTTCTGAACCAATTTCTAATAAGTCAGTAACAACTAAAGGGGACCTCTCCGCCACAAGAACCGTGAAACAAAAAAAGGAAGGCAGGTGGGCTCATCTTCTCTAGCCTTGTTTATCTTATGTCACACAATCTCAATCTGTGTGATTTGAGTTTTGTTGAAATTGTTGATGATTAAAACTAGCATGTAGAGGATGTCTCTAGTGGTGAACCTTTTGTTGCATTAATGTGGATAGCTGGTGACCTGTGTTTTAGGTGGTGCTGTTGCAGCTGCTGCATATAAAAATGGGAGAGAGCGGCCATGGCTGGTGTTTCTTTGGTTGCTGATGCAGCTGAGGAGCTTGAGCGCAAACACAATTAACCCGAGCATTTTATGTAATGTTGATGCAAGAACACTGACTTCATCATCAGACAGACTTTCTACTGCTGATGGTATAGCTTCTAGCAACTGGATTTTAACTTGTTCAACACACTCGTTGAAATTAACAGTAGCAGATACTCGTTGCAGGCATTAGCACAAATCATATGAAGGAAGCAGATTCACAAGCACCTTTGAAGCTGAAGCTACAGTTATTTCCAATAAACGAAGCTACTCGGAAGGCATTGGAGAAGGTAAAGCATGGTTTCTTGCTACTAGCAAACTGCATATGAATCACAATTTCCCTCGGTCCGTATTTTTAACATGTCAATTGTTACTGGTGAATAGTTGACCAAGCACTCAGGTTCTTGTCAAATTCATGCTTGCTATAGATGAAAGATGATGAATAGATAACTTGATTAGTGCCCCCTTTGCATTTTGCTCAAACTTTTTTTCTTTGTATTTGGTTTGGTTCTGAGTTCTGTTCAGTTCTTCAATCTTTTGAGCAATTTGAACATACATGGTCCTTTTTCTCCTCTTATCAGGATGACCATAATCCTCATCTAGAGCTCACATTAAGCTCTAGGAAGAAAATATCATCTGTGCTAGAACATCTAAACCGAAAATGGGGTAACTCAAACATCGCATCTGGAGAGCTTATTCTTTTTCCGTATTGTGCTAATCAAGAGGATTTGGCTACCTATCAGAGGTGGACAACAAGAGATACTGTTGCAATGGCTGATGTGTTTCTTTCTGTGAATAGCCCTTCTGTTTTCCGTTTAAGGTATATAATTTCTCTGATTGATAGAAAGTCAACCTAATGGGTCACGTGTAGTGCATAATGATTGCTAATTGTTGTGTCAACATTTTGTTGTTAAGGTATGGTTGGTTTTCCTTGTTGAGCTTGAAGAAGGAGTAAGTGAAATATCTATAACCCATTTTGAGGACTGCATGATACCAGAAGTCATCCAGGTCAAATCGCCATCAGGAGATAAGGCTTGTGTGCAAAAGGATGGTACTTTGCTCAGTAATTGCACTCATGAGCAATATCCTTGTAGTTCAATGTTATTGCATATGACATCATCTAGTACAGGCAAGAGCTCTGAGCTTCCAGATCAGCCAGCTAATGTGCACCCCACTCAGTTTCGCAGCCCAAAAGCAAGTGCAGGCTCCTTCAACCGAAGCTTTTGAGGTTATATTTTTGTCTCTTGCATCCTTGTGACCATTAAATGTTTCTATTGGCGATCTTCCTTTCTCTTATTATAACTTAGTATGCTTTTATACTTCAGGATGATCAGGGAATGAATTGTGTGGCAATATCTGAAGTAGAGTGGGCAGATACTCTTACAGATATCAGTGTTGGGCACTTGCTGACAGAAGCATCCAAAGGCTCATTTGGATTGCATAGGGACTAGTGTAAAAACTCCTTTGTTTCTTTGAGAATCCATGCAGCTATGACTCGTTTGATGCTGCTGTTGCCCTTCATGCTTCTCGTTATCAAGCATCCGAGCAGCAGCCAGCCCATGCTCCCCATTCAACCATATGGGGAGCAGAAGAAACATGTGATGAGTTCAGGTTTAATTTGTCAGCCTCCAGGAAGCAACTAGGCCCAAACACTCCTAGCAGCTCTCCTGATACTGACAATGAAGTTCGTCCCTCAAATTCGAAGGATTTCGAGGTTTTCTTCAGGTCTGCTGACATCTTTTGGGTTATCCTAGAAGCAAAATAAGTTTATATGTTTGAGCTTTTTACCTTGTTTATTTATGTGTTATCTCAATTATTAGGACTTGACTGGAGAGGATGATGCTGATAATCCTTCTAGTAATGATGCCAAAGACGAAGAGGAGTTGTATGCTAGATCACCGCCTCGAAATGATGAAACTAATGAGTTGAAGGATCAATCTTTAGCTGACATATATTGGGTACTTGAAGAAATCTTAATGTTCTTTTGTACTGTAATTATCTTAGCTGAGCTTACCTTTTTTTTTTCTTCCTGGCAGCCTGATTCACTCGGACCACTGGACTTGGACATACCGTCTGTGAGATATCAAGCTGATGACATACTGATAGGGGACAGTCAAAATAGTTGGAACCGCCTGATGGCAAATAGCCTCGATGCATTTCGAAACCTGTCATTCTTCTCTGATAAGAATGACTCGATTCCATCGATCATGTAGAACTGGGGATGTTAGGGCTTCCACGATTTGCTGTGTTGGTTAGGAAGGAACCTCCAATGCTGCATTTCACTCAAGAGGGAGCTATATTGTCCAAGTGAGCTGTTTGCTGCTGACACGGGTATCCAACAGATGCGAATTTGGTGCATGAGGGGCTCGTGCTGTTGTGAGATAATATAACAGATGTACTAACCTTCTGTACTAACCTTCTGTACTACATGTAATTGTGGTGTTCTTGTACATAAAACACATACAAGCACTTGGTTACAAGTAAAGTTTCTCGTGCCATGTATAAGATCAGTTTTCGTATGGCCATCAAATGACTGCCCTTCCGGTTTATTACACCCAATATGTCCACACAAAGGATTTATGGCCCCTGTAAACGGCTTATCGGTCATCGGTCCAAGTATTTCCTCTCACAAAGATCGTAGGCCAGAAATTAAGAAGATTTCTCTCACAAAGATCAGCCAAAATTTAACAGGCTCAGTAGTGAATCCCCCTCCCTCTCTCCAAAAAGCAGCTTTAGCGGTAGAGCTGAATCGAGAGAAACCTCTTCCAAATTATAAGCCGTTTGGCTTTTCTTTAATCTTTCTTTTACTGTACTGTCTCATAAATAAATGTCTGTTTTTAGCTTTTACAATTCTTGTTTTACTAACCATTCGTATTATTTAAATTCTTTATACAAATAATAAAATAAATAAATTATTATGAAAGTTTCTCTAACGATAAAATAAGTCATAACGAACTAATTAAAATTTCTTAAAGTTTTTTAAATAAGACGAACGGTTAAATAAGAATTGTTGAAGTCAAAAACAGATATTTATTTGTGGGACGGAGGGTGTAGTGTATAGCTAGATGTACAAGCAAAAGCAATGTATCTAGAAAAGTCAAAATAAACTATAAATTGTTGCAATATATCTAGACTGAGCCATGCAGTACATGGGCTAGGACTTCCTTTTTCTAGAAGAACGGTCAATGGAGGCGGCTGAATCGTGGGCCGTGAAGCTCCAGGTCCATGGATAGTGTCCTGAGCTAAGGTCTCTATCCCAAAATGCTAGACGTTTTAGATTTTAAATTTCAAATATGCCCCAGAAACATGAAGGGTGTGTTTAGTTCTCCAATTTCTTTCCAAAATTTTCATCACATCGAAGCATTAAATGCACCAAAAGACGAATGTCCAAAGTATAAAAATTTAGGTAAACAAAATAACTAATTGCACAGCTTTAGATGTATATTGCGACATGATTCTTTTGAGCCTAGTTACCCATGGTAGGATAATATTTACCACAACAAACGAAAAGTGCTACAGTGCTTTTAAGTTCGCTACCTGTTGGTATTTATTAAGTGCAAAAAGAATATAAAGGGTTCCGCAAGCGCACAGAATATATATACCATTGTAGCTTTTACCCTGAGTACTCCAGAGTATCGTTATTTATATTTTCCACGTGGAAGCAAGGGTAAAAGACTATGATAAATCAAAATCATGTATCTACTAACTTAATATACCAACTAAACTAAAGTGAGGGGGTAAATAATGTATATGATATGAATGATAATTAATAGCACTTAACCAGAGAATATTATAATATAGAATAGATAGCTAGGTCGAGAGGACAACGGAGAGATCTAGGTTCCCTAATACTTCTCTAGTACTTTGGTTCTTGAGTAACTAAGGCATGAAAAGGGTATAGCGATCATATAAGAACACTTCGGGACATCAGAACACTAGCCGCGGAAAGGGATGAGAAGGGGGCTAGGAAGCTCCGACTCACGGTCCTACAACACCAATCCGAACGTGGTGGAATACGCCGGTCGTTAGGGGCTGTCACCACCTAGGGCTACCACAACTATCCGTGGGATTGGGTGCAATCTAAGGTAACCTCTAGTCTAGACACCATGTCCACACTATTAATTACTACTCTAATCATCATGAATAACCGTAGCACTCAATACGAGCGAAGATCCCATGCAATTATATAACAACTATATTCTAATCAATAAATGAAAGGCATAAAAGTAACTAGAGAAGATAAATATAATTATGGCATAAAGTCTAATAGAGTTGAGATACAAAGATATACCGTAACACTGAAGACTTCTCCGTAAACCGAGCGCAGCTCCGCCTCCCCCCTAACTCTCTACTAGATCTATTCTATTACATTGTAGCTGTCTAATCTAATTCTCCAGCGCCGTGCCTCCATCCGATGAGATTGATGTATGAGATGATCTCGAGATGTTTGAAACCGTGGGGTCTAGGGGTCTTTATATATGGGTCTTCTTCTCGTCCCCTTCAGCTTCAACAAACGATGTGGTACTAATCTCGTGTTTGATCTTGATCCATCTCGTGCTTCTACCGACGCCCTCGGATCAAACCGACGTTAAACAACCGGTTTAGATTGCGCCTTAGAGTCGGTTGAGGAAGCTTCCTCGAAGCGGGGCCGACGTGGCGGAGGTGGCGAGCCGATCGGCCCCATTATTGGGCCGATCGGCCCAAGATGGGCCCCACCTGAGCTGAGCTTTTGTGGGTGCGTGCGTGTCGTCGTGCCGCTTTTCGAATTGTATTTGTTCGCGTCAAACGGAGTCCGGATGAGGGAGTTATACCCGTTTTACCGAACCCCCGCCTCGCGACCGATATCTTCGATTACGACTCCAAATATGGCAAATGATATATCCGTTTCGATCACCTCGACGAGCTCTTCGCAATGTTGTACTTTGATTCTTCATTTGAAGTACTTCTATGTTGCTCTTTGTAGGAGTTGGATCGGAGTACGATTGGGACACGTCTTGGAGTCGTATGTCACTCCACTTCTGCTGTTTTTCCTGTTTAGTCCCCAAATCATAACTTCACCAAAACTCATGGAAATATGTTAGTGACACCCTATTCTAAGTTGGTATTATTATTTATACCCCTTTCTCATGTTTATTTGATTAATAAATTTATACGATAACAGGTGTCAACACTACCGTGCTAATTTTCGTGAGATCTAAACACACCCGACGCCGTCAGTCTCCCGCACTAGCTAAAAGATGAATAAATATATGAAATAAAATCCACCCATGGCCTCTTGTAGGATCTGATGGAAGCCTAGAGGGGGGGGGTTGAATAGGTCACCCCCTAAAATCGACTGTTAAAACTTTAGCACACCGCCGAGATAGAGAGGCACGGACCGCCAGCAAAAAACCATGCATGCAGAGACAGAGTGAGAACCGAGGCCTGTCGAAGTGGTAGAGCGCTGCATTTGCCGCTGGTCACTTCTCAGAAGTGACTCCGAGGTGAATCTGAAAGATGTGATCTTGAATGTCGTGATTCACACTTGTTCCTGCACACAAATACTTCACAGGAAACTAGCCAAATATGACAGAAGCGCTGCAACAAGATAGATCGGGATAAAACCCTAGCTCACAAGACAATATATGCAAGAATGTAAAGAACACAAGTGACACAAGGATTTAACCCGTGGTTCACCGTCCGCCACACAGTCCGGGTTACGTCCCACGTTGTTGAGGTTGCCACACAAGGCTTAGCTTGCCCACCCGGGCTTGCTTTTTCCCTCGTTCACAAGTCTAGGGAGTTAACCCTAGAGATATGGGGTAATGTATTGTTGTTAGTGTGAGGTTACAAACCTCCCAAGGCTGCCACACCACCGCGAGGGGGCAAGCTCAAAGGCGACGCCTAGCCGCCTAGGAGCAAGCTCCAAGAGTAAAGAACCCTAGGGTTCCTACCAAACATGAACCAAATGCTCTTTTGAGTGGGGAAGTAGTAGATCCGGTCTCCAATCGAAGTTTGCTGCCTTTTCCCTCAAAAATCCCTGGTGGGAAGTGAGAGATTGAGTGGGGGAGCTCAAGGTGCTTCAATGGAGGTGAGAGAGAGAGCAAGAGGTGAGAGTCGGCCGTTACGCTCGAGGAAGAAGATGAAGTGAGCCGGATGACCGCTGTGGGAGGGGTAGGATGGGTATTTATACCCCACAGTCCCAACGGGTCGAACTTAAGTGTGGCACTGCCGCGACCGACATCTTGATCAATCGCCGCGGTGCGGCGCTGCATCGCCACCGCACCAATCTTGTGCAGCCCCGGCAAAGAAGGGTGTAAAACATGTAGAAATGCCGGGCCGTCGCTTGGAGTGATGTTTAGTGTCGATTTGAGGTTTAAAGCACTTGGTCCACAGGTACCCGAGAATCCTAGGATCTCTCTTGATAGTACGGCATTTCCTAAACTCAAGATTCAAAATATGAAATACTTTAAAGGCCTTGATCCGGAAACACCACCATCTAGCTCATTGGATGCCTTTGGACTTGTACATTAACTCCACATTTTATTCCCCGCATGTCATCTTCGTAAAATCTCATTAGTCCCCTAATTCGGTGGTCATCAACGCCAAAACCCACTTAGAGCTTGATTGCACTTACACCTCTTCTACCGATGTTGTGAGTGAGCACAGCTCCCGTCGTCTGCATGCGGTCAGGCACAATGATTCCTTTAGGGGGTGTTTGGGTATTTTCGCGTCCACTTTGAGTACGAGAGAAGCTCTACAACGTCTTTAGATACGAGACAGAGGTAGTACTCAATATGTCGTCGCCGTTTAGACATAGAGTCACCGACATGACCACTAAGGCCATGCCCAACGCTCCAGTGGCGTCTGCCCCAAGCTCGGATGTGTGTTGATGCTCACTAACTTATATTTTTATGCATCAACAATTCATGAAAAAGGACTAAAAAAGATAAATCAACAATAGAATAGGGTTTTGGACTAATGATTTCCACGAGTTTTGGTAAAGTTGTGATTTGCGCAGGACTTAACAGAAAACAAATGTAATTGGCATGTCATACGGCGATGCAACGTAATACAATCCAACTCCTCAAACAAGTCTAGAAGGCTCCGGATTACTCCCGACGTGAACGAAACTTAACACCCAAGAAAACATCATCTAGAAGACTCGGAAGGCACCCGGTCCGCGGGACCCACGAAGTGGGCCCCTTTGGGCGGGCCGGCTGTTATTTGGGCGGCCGCCCCCCCTCCCACGTCGACCACGATTCGAAGCTTCCTCCACCGCCTCCGAGACGCAATCTAATCCGCTTGTTTAATGTCGGTTTGATCCGATGGTTACGGTGGAGTACGAGTTGTAATCAAGTCCAACACCGCACCTCCTCCCGACTATATAAGCAGCCCCCAGGCCCCCTGTTTCATAATAGATCTGAAGCCTCAAGTCATCATCAAGTAGAAGATCAAGTTGAAGCCAAGGCAGGAGAAGAGGAGGCACCACCAAGAGATAGGATAGCTAATTCGTCGCTCTATATATAGATCTAGAGCCTAGTTTAGATAGAAAGTCGAGGAGTTTAGAGAAGAGAGAGCGTGCCTGCTCCGGGTTCTGGATCCGTAAGTTACTATGAATCAATATTATTGTTTTCATACACCTTCGTGCTATTTCATTACTATGCATGCAATTATTCTATTTTTACTTTATTCTAGTCATAGCATATTTGATATGATCATTATTCATGGTAATTCAACGCTTATTCGTAGAGCTCCTAGTATATTACACGTGTGTGCTAGGTAGTAGAAAGTATGTAAGCATGGTGCTTAGATATAATTTACTTAAGGATTCACCTTATATGCCGGGGTCGTGTGGTAGATCGTAGTGGTGACAAACACTATTGAGTCCTTTGCAATCCATCCCCGTATGTAAGCCTAGTCGATAATGGTTCTTGGGTTAATCTTGTTTCGTTCCTGATTTTCTTAAGTAATCTTCGAGGTGCACATTCTTATTTATGGTTTTTGATTTATATATGATCTTATGCTATGCCCTGTTTAAAACCATTTAATAGAGTCTTTGTATGCTACATAAGAACTGTCCCTTTGTCTTAAATCCAATCCTAATCTCACTAGGAATTAGTTTTTATGCTATACTCACTACGTGTGTGTGCCTCTGCCTGTCTCATTTACCTTATTGCTATTTATTATTGG
>JADLZK010012469.1:0-40622 GCA_015847255.1 Hyparrhenia diplandra | reverse complement strand
CATCAATTTTGTTATACCCAATTACTCACTGATTTCCTTTGAAATCTAAAAATTACTGTTTAACTTTCAGTGATAATTCGGTGATGCAGTTCTAAGCTGCCACCTTGACAGCGTCACAGTGCTGCCAATGTGGGGTCAAGGCCAACTGCAGATCCCTCTCAGCGTCACCTGGTGGCGTTACATTGACATCAGTGCCACAAGGTTTGTGATTGTTTCTTGCTTTTTCTCAGTGCTACGTGCTCCTGCTATTGATGGATGTACTTTTATATGCGTGAGTGTTTGAGAGGAATCTTCAGCTGAAAGTTTTTTCTAATGTCTTGATTGCTCTTGATTGGATTGAGAGTTTATTCAACTTGATGGCTAATTTAGAGCAGAAAGAAGATAGGTTTGTTCTTGTTTTACAAGTTCAGTTCTACGTATCCTTTATGATAGACTACTGAGATGGATGTCTGCTCCACCTTATTTCTGCTCTAATTTCATGGTTATATAATTGTGATTTTGTCATATTATTTTTTGCATTGACTAAATATATCTTGCTAATTTTTTTTGTAAATTAGCAGATTCGTGTGATGTGGCCCTGGTACTGTATTTCTAATTATTTTCAACAGCTCCATTGTACCTGGTATATTGAGGGATACCATTTTGTTTTCTCTGTGAACTGTTGATCATCGTACTAGTATTTATCTTTATATAAAAACTAGAGCTTTGATGGGCCTGCTACTTTGCCACTCACCAGATCTTTAATTTCCTGCAATTTTGTTCTGATGGGCCATGTCCAACTAGCATGATTGGAATTACTAAAGATGAATTATATGGGGTTCCATTCTGCTCTTTTACTTTTTTTTTTCATTTAATCTTTTCCACTATATGTTGTGTGGGGAGCAGAGGCCCCTTTCGTGCATGTAGCTGAAATTATTCGCTCCACAACGGAACTGACCATGAGAATCCTGTCGTAATTGTCTGCTTATGCATGGTTGCCCATCTGAGGTAGTCATACAATTAGGGGTGCCTCGCTGAATCGAAGTTTGCAATTGTGTGCATTACCAATATGTTTTACTGTGTGCTGCATCTGCGCTGCCACTTTGGAACACTTGGTTTTGCTGGCATTAGCACTTCCCATTGTGCTGTAGTTGCTATATGTTTCCATAGAATATTTAGTTTTTGTGTCTTCCAATTCTATGAAATCACTAATGAATACTGATGTTACATCTATGCTTGTTTCTCATGCTAAATTTGTCTCCCACAAGGTCTTTATTGTCCACTCTTTTGTCTTTGGTTCTTGGCAGTTTGCCTTATGTTTGAGAGGCTTCTATACATTTCTTCTTACGCTTTCAAAGTTGTTAATTCGATCATAATAATCAGCTCAATATAATGTTAGCGCGAATATTCCATCAGGCTAAGGAGCATGGTTGGTTGGTTTGCCATTCCTTATTATCTTAGGAAGAGATTTATGATAGTTTATTTGGACGTAGTTTGGAAGGATTCACAGAATTATATCTAATATTCTTATCTTCTTGCAGGTACATGCGAGATGTAATTAAAAGGATATGGACTCAATAAGGCCAGAAGTAATGGAGTACTATTCTAATTTGGTAACTACTCTATTTTTTATATGTAGCATTCTTTGTTGAAAATGACAGACTCATGCTTGGTAGCTGAACCATATAGTTGTCCTGCATTAAACAACTGTCAATGGTTTTTTTTTTTTGAATAAACTGTCAATGGCACTTCCGATTGCACAATAATATATAAAGGATCAATGTTTTGCCATCTACATCCATGTGAATATATTTGAAGTTCTCCTTTGCCTGCCAATAATGAACTGGTTATTGAACAAGATCTTTGCTCCTTCTGATTCCAACTCCAATT
Source organism: Hyparrhenia diplandra (assembly GCA_015847255.1). Lineage (NCBI taxonomy): Eukaryota > Viridiplantae > Streptophyta > Magnoliopsida > Poales > Poaceae > Hyparrhenia > Hyparrhenia diplandra. The sequence goes on along the minus strand of JADLZK010012469.1, from coordinate 38,753 downwards.
TGTTGTAGGATCTCTATTGGTCAAATAGTCAATTTAATAAATTATCAATATGTCAACGCCTTTGTAGATTGAGAAAAATGAGAACATAGAATTAGCACTTCTGGATTCTTCATGAATGAATGTGCGACAAATTGGTGATTATTTCAGCTCTGAATTCGTATTTTTCCTATGCTATCCAAGTGTCCAATTCCTCTTGTTTTCATTTAGTTCTTGTTGTTGAGTCCAAAGAAACTGAACATTGAAGAACTGGCACAATCAGTTTTCACTGTCGAACTTTGCAAATTCCAACTATTCCAATACTATATTGTGAATGGAGAGATCTCAGTCTAAACCCCCTCAATCTACCAGCCTGGAAATATAGGATATTTAATTCTTTATGTTGAAGCTCTTGAGAATTGTTGTTGAATGCAAATTACTTATTTAGGAGGAAATATGTGTGTTTTGTGTGTTCTAACTAGATGCTTTTGATGTTTGATGATATTTGATTAATTTTGAATACGGCGACATCTTGCTTTTTTAAGAATGTCTGGGTGCTTTATCTGCCACATGGTAAATTGATAATTATGTCTTTTTGTTGTCATGATTGAAATTGAATATTGCTTAGCCCACACCACTTGTGCAAGAAAACTGCAATTGCAAACACCCTAACTGTCATTGAAGTGTGAAAATATATGGTTTAGATTTTATTTGCTGTGAGGGCCTGGATTTTCATGTGAATTGATGAGTTCTCACGCATAACTTGATCTGGTTTCTAGGACTGAATGTATGATCATCAAGAACATTCTGTTTTAGTTTAGAGAGTATTCTCTTTTCTCTGGCTCACTAACCCTCTTAGTGGCGGCTTCGTCTTGACTCTTGATCTCTGAATTGAACTGATGCCTAGCTGCCACCATCTCTTCTTCAGTGCTTCCTTTTGGGTACCACCATGCACTTGTCCCGTTCTTTTAGGACTAAGAGCTAACACTCTTTTGTATTATGCTTTTCTTGGTCAAAACATCCACTTGAGTAATCTGTGTTTTGTTATATTTGGAGTGTTTAGGTTGGTAGTCAAATTATCAGCTCTGTTGTGCTCACCTCTATTGCTCTTCAAATAAGTTCAGTTCATACATGTCCTTTTCGTGTTCCATTTCAGTGGCTCAGTGGTCTTATCTGCTAGTACCTTGCTTATTTCATTCTAATCACTACAAATTTTATGTAATTTTTGCAGTGGAGATTCCTTTAGTTTCTGTTGGTGATGATGGTAGATTATTTACTGAGGCAATGATGGGAAAACAAATTTGAATTGGTAAACAGAGAAAAGAGGTAGTTGACACTTGAGACATTCCATTGTCCCTTACATGTGCACTTCATAAAGATAGTATACTAGTGGACCCAACTTTTGAAGAAGAATCCATAATAGAAACCTATGTGACTGTTGTTGTAGATTCTTCAGACCGCCTAGTGTCATTACAAAAAAGTTGGAGGTGCAGTAACATCCATGGCGACTATTAAGGTTAGTTAATCTGAGCTGAGTAGGATGTTTCATTATGGAAATGTTTCATTTATACTGTTCTGTCTTTTGGACCACACAGCACTTTTGCGTATTGCTGCAGCGTGTCATAGCAGGGAATAGGTTTACTATATTTTATTACTCTGTTCCAAATTGAAGTTTAGGGTTTATTATGTATTTAGACATATATCTAGCTGCATAGCAAAAACTACATACATAGAAAAAACAAATTGGCTTACAGTTTGGAATGCATGGAGTAATTTACAAGAAAGATATTATAATTGTATACTAGCTGATGTCAGTGGACTGATAAGACTAAAAAATTTACCTAGTTTAGTATTAACATTTGATTTTGTTTCATGAGAATTTACACCTTTTTATTATACATATTGAATCGCACGCGATACATGTATTTCTCCAAATATAATGCACATTTAAACTAATACTTGATGCTAATCGTATGTCATACTTGTCATGCAGGAGTGCATTAGCTTGGCGAAAGAAAGGAAACGGAGCCTTAGAGAAATTCTGATAGTCTCTGTCAAAGCCATGGAAGTTGACCAAACTGAATAATTCTGCAAATTGCTTCAGTTAATCTAACCCGATTGTTTCTTGATGGCTTCTCTCTGCCGCGTTGCAATGGTTGTAACAACAGATTTACTAGATTGATGTGAAATTATTTATGGATCCTCTACTCATAATCATGGCTTCAAAGGTGACTAGGCGTCCTAGCACAAGCTGGTTGCGTGCCTATATGAGGCACCACTCTTCCCCAAGACGAGCTAATAGGGCTCATAATACCTGGTCTTCTTAGTTCGATGTGCAAAGTGTCCATTATCAATTTATTATGGAAGATGCACAGTTTATATCAGTAGTACTTTTGTTGCAAGATCTTTTAATAGATATGAAGGTTGCACTGCTGCATTACCTACCTTTCCATCAAAGAACCAGGCTCACAAGATTTAGACAAATTTCTTTAATTCTGCCCTTAAGTAGTCTTCTCATTTTAGAAAGTAGTCATCAGCAAGGTGACTTTAGGAAGTTATGACCAGCATCTTACGATGGTGATGACCAGCGCCGTCACTTTTTAGAAAGTTTACAGTAATTTGTTTTTTTTATAGAAAAGTGTACAGTAATTTGTTATGAGTACTTGATCTTGCTGAAAAGTTGTGCTAATTATAAGTTTGTACCCATTCAATAGCAGATTTGTGTCAAACCGAAGGAAAGTCTTTTTAATTATCATGGATCTGTTGCAGCAATTATAGGAACTATATAGTTTCAGAAGTGAATAAGTAATAATATAATATTAATCACAAAACAGGAAGACTTAGAAAAAACTGAAACTAAGGTAAACAGCACGGTCAATCCTGCCTTCTGACTTGCAAAAATACTGTTCGCGTGAAGAAGTAAAGAAAATAGGTGCCTAACTATTTGCGTTTAAAAAAAAAAAAAAAAAAAAAATACCAGCTGCGCAAAATACTGTTCGCGTGAAGAAGTAAAGAAAATAGGTGCCTAACTATTTGCGTTTAAAAAAAGAAAAAAAAGAAAATACCAGCTGCAAAACCTGCTCACGTGGGAAAATTTGAAAAAAAAAAGACTGAACAGACTGTCCGCTTGCTCGTGGCGCTGTGGACATGGTGGGGCCGTGGGGAGCGCTGGCCAGGATGCGGGCGTGCGCACGCTCGAATGGCTCGGGGTGTCGGGTACTGATTAATAATCAGTCCCTAATTAATTAAATGCGTTCCCCATATATATATATATATATACACTCTTATTTATAGGTAAGTCGTCGACGTCAAGTCACGGGAAGCTTAGCCACACCAGTCTTTCGTCTATGTCTACATTAGAGAGAGTCGTCGTTCAACTTTAGGAGATGGAGATTATTAGAATGGAATTGTTAATGTACTTATAGCTTATTAATCCTTGTGGGCTCACTACTCTAGGTTGATATGGTTAGATTCCTAATAATCAAATTTAGTGTCCAATGATTATAAGTTTATAATCATAAAAATATAGTTTAAAACATAATTCTTAGATAAAGATAATTTAAAACATATTTTTTCAGATTAGATCCTCCACCCGTATTTCAATAATTTAAAACATATGAATAGTTAAAGTGTAATTTATATGACAGTTTCATGTTAGATTATGTTTTATAAAGTACCAACTCATAAAGATGCTTCTCCTCACACTAAAACCATGATGACTAATGCAGTTGTTGGTTTCCGAGTCATCCAGCGGTGGAACCGATAGGCAATCTTGGCAGCAAGCGATATTCAATGGCGCATTGGACAGGCAGTCTTTCCATGTTGCATGTTGCGTCTATATGGCAAATTGGCAAGTGGGGGCAACAGGACAAAGACGGCAGAGACGCAACAGATCGTCCACGGATCGGAGATGCTCTCAAGGAGTTGGAGTCAATCAGAGACAAGCTTCACAAGGACTTGCTCCTAGAAGAGGACTCAAGACCATTGAAACATTACAATCAGCATTGAGATTTGAGAGGGTGAAAATTTCTGCAGCTCCTCGTCATCCAGAAGGCTAGCTCCAACTATGTCCCTCACAAAGCTCTAGTTCTACTATCGATTAAAAGGGAATATTTAGCTGCAAAACTAGAATCCAGAACTCGCTGGGATTCATCCTTCTTTTCTAGTTTATTTTTGCCATTTTGCTGTAACAAATTCATTCCATCCGCTACAAGTAGAAACCATTTTTGCCAATCAACCACTTCCCTAGTAGAGAGTAGTAGTCATAGAGATGCCTACGGGATGAAGAGTTCACCTCCAACGCGGAAACGACGAGTCAAGATGAGGACGACGACGCAGCCTGCCAGCGACGGAGGTTGCCGGCTTTGCGCCCAGCGCGGCGACCGGCCGACACCCCGTTCCAGCAAGGGACCGGGATCCCGACCCCATCGACTTCACTGGAAGCCTCTACCCAGACCGGCGCGGCCGTGTAGGAATCGGAAGTCCAATCGGTCGGTGGCCTGGGACGGGCGGCGACCGCCCGCCGCCGCCGCCTCGCCGGCGAAATGACATCACTGGTGTGACTTGGGCTGGGCTTCGGTTTGGATAGTTTAGGCCCGATGTTAGTGACTTGGGCTACGCTGTCTAAGGGGATTTGGTCCAGGTAGAGAATTAGATTTAATGATTTATTCCTATTAGCTTTGAAAACAAAATTGTATTTGTATTTAATCAAAATTTAAAAATCTCAATCTAGAAACCAACCAAACTCACAATTTTTTGAGAAGTATTTCAATTCGAAATTTTTTAATTGTTGTTAACAAAGGGTTTTAGCAAGACTTGCATACAAAAAAAAAATATAGTTATACAGAATAAAAATGAACCTGTAAAAAAAGAAAACACATTTTTGTAACATATGTTATATTAATAATGGTTAAACAAGCGATGTGAAAAGATTCAAATAATTTAGCTCATTTTGATTACCTATATTTAGTGCAATTGATCCACTTGTTTCATTTAAAAAAATGAAGAATAGTCAAATTTTGAAGCCAATTGAAGGGAGGAGAGCGGAGGCCCCCAAGGAGTTTCAATGATGTTCAATGGTGAGATTACCCATATGCGACCATGCCTGTGGTTATATTTCGTGAAATCTCATCAAATATTAGGGAGGTTAGAATAATTTGATTTTGTTTTAGATAATGTAGAATAATCTAATACTACCTCCGTCTCGCAAACGATGTAATTATAGGAACAAGGAAGTGTCCGAGATAGAATGCAATTTTAGGCATGTGTTCTAGGCTTACAGGCTAGCAGTCAATTCCCTAGAACCGCTCTCCTCCTCGTGAGTCGTGAATGCACACCGGCATCTCACATCTACTCGCTTTAGGCCGTCCGTAATGGTTAGCTATTTTGCTTGCTATCTAGATGTGAAGTGGCAAGGAAAAAGTATGAGAGAGAGTAGTCCCCTAGCTACATGCCAATAGGTAGACTATTTCATGTAGCCAAAGAACATGTGAGGAGAGTATTGGGTCTAATAATATAAAATAGTTTTGTTGTTGTTTCTCATCTTGTCACAAACCGCTAGGATTCCGGGCGGTCGGTGACGCAACGGCGGCGAGTTCAGCGTGAGGGAGGAGGGGAGGAGGCGGTGGTGGTGCTCAGAGTGACAGGGAAGGAGGTCAGGAGGGAGGAGGTCGTGGCACGGTGGCGGAGGACGGCGTGGCGGCAATAGAAGGTAGGGTTTATACTAATGATTTCCACGAGTTTTGGTGCACACTCGGTTTTGCGGGTGAACTCCGAAAACAACAAACAGAGCTAAAAAGAGCTAAAATAGAGACACCAAAGAAAATGACCAAAATAGGGCGATTAGTATGAATTCCGGGGGGTCTAAATGAGAGAGGAAGACAACTCACAAAGGCCGGGCCCACCCGTCACCAGGTGGGGCGGGTGGCACCCTATGGGCCCATGAGTCCAAATTTCAAAAGCTTCCTCCACCGACCTATGGGAATCCTAGAATCTATACCACCGTCCATTTAAGTCGGTTTTGATTTTCGTCATCGATCTTTTTTCATCGACATATGAAAACAGGTTTGGTTTTCGTCATCGATCTTTTTTATTTGTCGATTAGTTTGATTTCCCTAGGAACAGCTGTATGAAATTGAAATAGAGTTATGAACTCGGTATAATGTTTTCCTACGAATAGTCTGTGGGTCGCCGTTGTGTTTTTTAAAAAAAAAACTAACTCGTATAATGAACTGATGGGATTTGGTAGAAGAACATAGATTTAGGTAGAGGCTCGGATCCAACTATGGATTCAAAAGCTTGGAGCTGCGTGGTATTTTCGGTGTTACCTTTAGCGCTGAATCGCCGTGTTGCTCTGGTGGCTGTGTCGTCTGTGGAATCCATGGTGGGAAAGAGCTGCAAATTTCTATTGTCAACGGGAATGGCGACGCTGGTTGTCTATAGTGGAAGACGAATCAGGTTTCTGGTGGTGTAGATCTAGATGGGGAGATCTTTTGGACACGGTGGTGTTGGTCTTTCATTGGGGGATGGTTCAGACCTGGGTGGCCCAGGCGAATGGGAACGATTGTAGGGTCTATATTTTAGATTATTGGCCCGGCTAATGTCCTGTGGGCCCAATTCGTTTGCTGCTTCCTGACCGGATTTGGCAGCATGGCTTTCATGGGCTATTTTTTTTGGGGGTGCATAGCATTGCGATATTGGGTTGGGCTCGTTTTTTTTTAACCTATCGTGGTGATGTCCATTGTCTGTTGCAGCCCATTCTGCAACGGCCAGTCCAGCAACTTCTGGCAGATTTGGATGTTTCGGGGAGAGATGAAAGAGTCTCTACTGGCTGGCTTTCGTCCTCCGTGCTTCTCTACTCTGTGATATCATTGCAACGTGTAGGAGTGGACGGCGTGTGGTTCGCCTTTGCGTCTAAGCTAGGGCTATGTCAAGGTTTGGGAGGCGTCGTCGGTGCAAGTTCACCGCCAACCAGAAGGAAGGGATAAGGAAGAAGGTGGAAGAGCTAGGGTGGCGTCTGCGGAAAGGTGATCGGATCTATGTTGAAGAATGGTGCCGCGGTTTTGTTGTCACCATGCGCTAGTTCAAGGTGTGGATGGCAAACCACAGGTACGATTCCTTTGCCATGGAAAGCGGTCGCCAAAAGCGGTCTGTCTTGGCCGGTTCATCGATAGATGTAAAGGCTAGAAGGGGAGCAAAGGGAGCTAAGATCGATTCGAGAGATCATTTCGAGTTCTATAAGATCCTTATACCAACGCTGCAAGAGGAGGCGATGGTATGTTTCTGTCTCAGTCTCTTATGCAAATCCCCCCCACCCCCCCCCCCCACCACCACCTTTACCCCCCCCCCCCCTTTTCTAAGTCATTGGCTGTTCGTACTGAAAGTAAATGTTCGCTGATGCAATGGCTGTCTGATGAGTTTCTTCGATGCTTGGGCTCCCGACGCGAGCTGGAACTGCAGCTAGACGGAGAGAAGAGGAGGGTGTGCATGGAGCTTTGTCCGTGATAACAATCTTCGCAGAGGATACGCGCTGTTCTTTAGGTTTGACAAAGAACACGGTGTTCTTAGTACAAAGATCTTTGATGGTAGGTGCTGTCGTAAGACAAAATAAAAGGAATATGATCCCATTGTTGGCTGTCAGAGGATGCGCAAGTAGCAACGTATCATCTGAGATGAAATCTGTTAGCTCTTATGTGTGGAATAGCAATGTGGTATGCTCTATGTGTGTGTTTATGTGTATTCTATGTCATCGGTATATTTGAGAGTGTTTATTGTGTGTAGGATATTTAGGATATGTGTTTTCCTCCTTTCTTTTTTGTTCTGGATCTACTGCTGAAGACTTGTGTGTTGAGGTTATCTGTTTGCTATTGTCATTTACCCACCTGTCCGTGTTCTAGTCCGTCGAAGATGCATCAAACGCTCCGCACAATTCATTAAATGATCACTAAAACAGGCGCATCTGCTTTTGCCTCGGGCGTCGCATTTAGCTGGACCGACGTCGTTTACGTCGCCAGAAAACCTACAGAGAAGACGTGCACGACGGTAAAGCTGTATGTGCTGTCTTTTCAGTAAATAAAGGTAATAGTTATCGGCGATAGTATTTTCAACCTGTGAAGAAGCGTACACGCAGAGGCTGCAGCGTCAGTGATAGGCTGGGCACCCGCGGTTCATAGCCGCGCTTGCTGGCCGGCAGTTTTTCCTCCGGTGTTTCCGCTGTGTGTGTATTTCGGCATCCCTGTGCGACGTTGTTCGCCTACAGTTCCTATCCCCGCCGGTGTAATCGATGGCTGGAGGCTCGTGTGAATGCGGTGGAGTGCTTCAATCGGTGGACGGCACAACAGTATTGACCGAGGATATGCTGGTGGAGGTATTCAGGCGCCTCCGACCGCCAGGCGACATCATCCGATGTGGCGCGGTCTGTCGCCGCTGGTGCTTTGCGATGCTACACGCTGGAGCGGAAGGTCTGCCGAAGCCGCCAAGCCATTTCGGTTTCTTCCGCAACTATTCGCCGGCGCCGCTTCCTCCATCGTAGCCACCGCAGGTGTGTCACTTGACATTGGATTTGTCCCTGTCGGGACTGCGTGTGGTACATTCGTTGTAGACGTCCGGAAGCGGCAGGTGCTCTTGCGGGAGATTGGCTGCGGACATCGTCGTGAGCTTAGGCTGGTGTCCTGCAGTCCACTGAAGAAGACGTATCTTCGACTACCGGAGCTTTTCATCGGCGGCCACAAGGTGGCATGCTGCGCTATCGTCCCAGGTGAAGGCAACGTATTCCGTGTAGTTGTTGTTCTTCTCGACGTCGATCCCAATCACTTCGAGGTCCTGATTTATTCATCTCTGCTCTCTGCCTGGGAGTCGGCCACTAGAGGCCTCCAACGGAGGCTGGTGCCGCATCCAGGGCCATCAATTGTTTGCGGTGAAGTTATCTACAAATTGGAAAGCGGAGAGAAATACATAATGGTTGTCCATATATGATTCAGATGGCCGTCTCAGCAATTTCTTTTCCTGAAGGCACATGTCTTCTATACTCTGGCAATCATTGGATTGGTAAGACTTTGGATGGTCGACTCTGTTTCTTCGTGCTCAAGGATGAGCTCACTCTTGTGACATGGGTCCTGGAAGTAAATGGAAAGTGGGTGAAGCAACAGTTGTTGTGCCTGGGCACGCTGCTACACGAGAGATTTGTTGGTGATCTTGCGTACATGAGGCTTTCCTCCAAGATGTCGGATCAGCTCCGTGGCTTCAAGCTTGTTAGCTTCGCCGCCTTTTGTGAGGGGACAAGCACTTTGTTTTTCGTTATGGCGGATTCGATCGTGATGTTGGATCTGAACAGGAGAGTACTACAGCAGCTCTGGTCGAACACCGATGATTCATGGCCGTTGGATACTATATACCCATTAGAGATGTTGGAGTGGCCGCCAGTCTTCAGGGCAAGCAATGTTCCCCTCTTCATGTCGTCGTTGATATAAAAGGGTTGAAATCTGAACAAACAATGTGTGGGAGATGTTGAGCTGGAGCATCAGGCCTTTTGTGGGGGGTGGGGGCGGGTTGGTTTTCCCTTCCTTAGATAATCGCACATTGGAGTACTTTAACATGGCGTAAACATGGTGCTATAGTGCTTTGCAAGCGTGAGCACAGTAGCCAGTATCTCATGTCTGAATACGATGGTTTTCTGGATAGCGAAATCGACAATCCGTATGGATAGGGTGCACTATGCTGCGGCATCCGTCACACGGGCTGTTCTATTTGCTCTGTAGCAGGTAGGTTTGCTGGTAAGAAAGATCAAACGTATTGATCTTGTCGAATACACACGCGATAATTGTAGATGCAGTCAATTTTAGATACAGATACCCGAGTAGCACTAAACCTAAGAGATTACATCAGACCAGCCGTAAACGAAGCGTTTACTCTCATGTTCAGAAACGATGTTATACCATGTGTACGTCTACAAACTAGTTTTTTGTGCAAAACTTTAAACCGTGCATGTCTTCAAATAGACGGCTGACCTCGTACGACCGTGGAAGCAGCACGTGACACATAGTATGTGTTTGTTGTAAAACTGTTGCTTCTTCGGAGAAGCAATAATTCAAAGAGCACGCTGCCGTCCTCGAGTAAAGCTACCTAACTACATTGGTACTGTTGGATGGAGCACATTGGCATTCACCTCCAGATCTATGTAAGGCTCCATCTGGAATGGGCGACGGCGTGTCAAGTTCTTCCCACAAAACTTGCGCTCTTGTGCAGCGTCTTGAGGAACGCAGCGAAGAGAATCGACGAATCCATGCCGAAAACGGGAGCAGCTGATAGTACTATCACCAAGGGCGGAAAATGTACATCCTGTAGACGAAAGGTGTAAAAAACCATCATCGTGGTGACAACTTAGCATGATCAACAGCAACACATCATAGCGCTGTAGGTATGATGGAGCTGCACAATGATATTCATACCTATATTGTCCATGAAGCCATTATAGAGGATGAAAAGGCCACCCCAGTTGCTGGTAACTGCGTCAGACACTCGCCTGGTGATAACAGATTGGTGGTCACCAAAAGCACACCTTCACAATATATGTTAGGGAATACAGGCTTAGCACAGATGCTTACGTAAGTTTCGTTTTCAAATACAGACAAGGTACGGTTGATTATGTAGGAACATCAAACCTGGTGTAATCACAGTATTTGAAGGCCAGGGCCAGCGACAGCGACCTTTACCACTTCATTTGTGTTGTACGGAGAAATTTCTCATTGATGTCTAGGTCCATGTACTCCTGGACCTAGAACGGATGATGGCCTGACAGTTCAACTACCCTGAGAGGCAGCTTTGGCGCGCAGTCCTCCTCTGTTGCAACTTGCTGGGGAACATGACGAAGTGCTTGACAGAATCCATGTCAGGAATGAGAGCATCTCCTAACACCGTTACCAACATAGCCAATGTAAATTCTGCAGTCGAAAGGCCTAACTAATCAGCGTCATGTTAAGAAACAATGTGAACAACAGTTACACGGTATAGGCCTGGAGGTGAACTGAAACACAATAAGAATACTGATACCTGTAGTGCTTATGAAGGCATGACAGCGGTTGGAAAGGCCCCTCCAGTCTGCGTCAAATGTGTTGTATGAGTCTGCTCGGGGATGTCAGGGTGGGAGCTGACAGTGGCGCGACGCCACTGTTGTTAGCTGGAGAACCGTTCCTCCCACCGGGCTGTATCCTTAGTGAACTTCTTGTGCACCTCGTCGAAGGGGTTTGAGTAATTCTTGTCGTGAAGGGATGGAGGTGATAACACTGCTAGGAGGCCAAAAAGTGTTCATCCTACAGTCAGAATATAAAAAAGGATGATCGTGTTAGGTAGACAAATGTACGGGGAGTAGAGTTAGGACATGGCCTTTGGGCTATGCTGGAGCATAAGGAAACGACCGGTACCTATGCCATCGATGAAGGCAGCACAGAGCATGAAGAGCCTGCCCTAGTTGGCAGCAGCCGTGCCGCAGGACTCCGCCCAGGGATGACACAGTGGTACCCAACATTACTGGCACACCAATGTTGGTACCTGGAGAGATGCTCCTACCACTGTGCCTCAATCTTCTCAAACCTCTGGAGGAACTTGTCTAAGCGGTATGAGTAACCCATAATGCATATCGACGGAATCGATATCACTCCCAGCAACTCTGACAGTGTGCATGCTGCAGGCAAAAGGCATAAAGGACCACATCCTTGTTAAGGATATATAGCTGTGAATTAGAGTAGTATGATCAATACCTATAGTTACAGTTACCAAACGCAGGTAATCTCTATGAAGCCATCATAGATAAAATCAATAGATTAGTTCCTCACATGTATATACAACGTAGTTAGAACACATATCATATAATATGATATGGTGCTAGAGATCTCTAGCGTCTGGAACCGTTGATAGGACCTCGCGGTAAACAATGTTCTCAGTCTCATTAGTGCAGTTTCCTTCTGAATCTTCAATGATTATCTTAAGGCCGCTTCTTGATGTCACTCTTGAAAGTGCAACATATAGTTGACCGTGACTGAACACAGGGCTTTTAGGTACACGCCAACATTCTCTAGAGTTTGACCCTGGCTCTCATTAATGGTCATGGCATAGCACACTTTAATTGGGTATTGTCGCCATACTAATGTAAATTGCAATTTTCTGTTGGTAAGCGACAAACAGACCCTGGGTATGCATACAACATTGCCAATATGTGTTCCAGTTAGTATCCGTGCCTCTATAAATCTATCCCCAAGATTTGTGATAATGAGCCGTGTACCATTGCACAGTCCACCAGACTGGTCAAGGTTTCTGAGCATCATTATTGGGAGGCCTATCTTAAGCAAAAATTTATGACGAGGGAAATTGTTACCGGTTATAGATTTCAGAAACTCGAAGGGATACATTAGATCATACGACGGATGCTTATTCTCTTTAGATACGATGTCTGAGCTTAGGTATTCTCTCCCCTCACCTGGAATCAAAGACACGACATAGGAATTGATGGCATCGACAGGCGTCATTAGTTGGGGTCAGAATAGCACGTGTTTGAAGATAGAGACTATCAAGGTATCTCGTAGAGAGATCTGGGTATACAGCTTCTACAATAGCATTAATCTTATCTCCTTCAGGCATGAGAACCAAATCGTGTGGTATCCTGACTGAGGATCCCGAGCTTTCAATGTCGGTTTCAGCACCATCCATGGCACCGTCACCAATAGATAGTATCCATCTGCTAAAATCAGAAATCTCATTTTGTGCCTCTTTGCTTAAACCTGGACACCGAAGGCGCATGTTAAAGTAGTCGGGGTTAAAACCCCGACATGGCTCCATAATTGTGAGTTAGCGATAGCGGCGTCTATAATAGACGCTTTATCACCACCCTCAACCACAGGAAGTATCTGTCTAAGATCACCACCCAACACGACAACCTTGCCACTAAAATGCTTATCCTTTGCGCGCTCGTCTCCCGGCCCATGAGGTCTCTGAATGTTCTATCTAAGCACTCAAACTGATGACGGTGTGTCATCAGTGCTTCATCCCAAATGATCAGTGATGCTATCTCTATAAGCTCCGAGAGCATAGAACTGCGACCTATATCACAGTGTGATGCTTCATGGACATCGCACGGTAACTTGAACCGTGAGTGTGCAGTACGCCCACCAGGCAACAATAAAGCCGCTACACCAGATGGCGCAATAGTGAGAACAATTTTTCGATGTGCCTGCGAGCCGGGCAACTATCGCCCCCCCCATAGGAATGTTTTTCGGTACCCGTGGCGCGGATACAAAAAGAAACCTGGTTTCTCACGGAAGGCGGTCTGCGTGATCGTTGCAAAAAGCATATGCCCATTCTTTATTTAATTTATCCACTAAACTTTTTGCCTCGAAAAACATCTGTCCGGTAACATCACGAAAAGTTGTTCTTCTATTAGTCCATTACCGGTGACATATTCTTCGTTGCATGTTATTTGTGGCAGTTTACGGTCCTTTAGTTTGACCCCATTTTTCGCAAGCAGTTGCGACAACTCACCAAGAAGGCTATCTCTAAGTTCTATGTCAGGAACCTCGTACAAAGGATTCTGCAAGTTGTCGCAAATTTGATGCTGAATGTCATCGGCCAGAGCCCACCATACTTTCTCGAAGAAAGCCAGCTCATCAGTGACTTCACAGAAAAGCAGCATGGTGACAAACAATTTCCTAAGTTGTCCAGATGTTGCCTAGGCAGCAGCCTCGTCAAAGGCATCATACCACTCTTTGTCATCGCTGAGGAGGCCCCGAGCACTACATGCTTTGCTTTAAATGAGGGATAGTACACCCCTTTCACAGATCGTCAAAGCTTTTTGTGCCTTTCACGGTCGGAAGGAGCATCCTAAGAAAATATCTCTCACCGACTGATGGATGTACGAAATAGAGCCTCCCAATCTTACCCGTTGGTCGTTTCCTAGGCTTCCATTTCCTACTGGAACAATCCCAAACCCACTTTGAAGGGAATTCACCGTAGGTCAGTTCCCTAGCCGACTCACTAAACTGATTAGCAACGAACCATTCAGTTAGCATGGTTCTGCGTAGGAATTCCTCTTCAGCAAGGTTGGCCGGATCTACGCTTGGATCATACACTACAAAGTTATCATCGGGAAGATGTATTGTTAAGCGTTCTACAGCTGGATAGTGCTTGTGGATGTCAAAGCCTAAAAGGCGCTAGAGGGCATCTTGCTTTCGCAGATGTAACAACAATCTAGATACTCTTGGATCTCATCAACAGGAGCACAATTTTTAGCATCAACAGCAGCTGTTCCAATATCCCTCAGTCTTTGTAGATAGACCTTGCCCCTATCAGCACCTTTCGTGACGTATTTGAATAAGTACTTTATAAAAATACCTTTGTTACACCACTCCACATTGATATGCGTCTGGTATTTTCTCAACAAGAAACGATTATATGGTACAACCCAGCCATTGTCTAGCCTGCTTTTACCTTTATCTATGTACCTATCGTTGGCTGGCCTTTTGTATACAGCGAAGCTGTTTTCTTCAATGATGGTCTCGCCCTGTTATGATTTGGGAAAATGTTTTGAGCATTTGCGTTTCTTCATGCATGGGCAGTTTGGATGGCTCCTACCACATGGGCCATGCATCATGTGCTCGGCAACTAAATAGTAGGTAAGTGGATCTGTATCTGGGTCAGGGATCTCAGTGCTAATATGTTCGTCAATAAATTTTGCTGATGGGTGTGCGGTATCCGCAGTAAGCCAGATAATAATATGGGCGTGTGGAAAGCCATGTTTTTGGAACTCAACCGTATGCAGCGCTGTCAAAACAATAGGGGTAAATAAATTTAGCACCCTAAAGAAACTAAAGGAGCACGACATTTTAAAAGAGCACCCACACAGAGAGCATACCAGCACATACGGGACCAACGGCAACGCCTTTTCTAATATCTTGAAGGAGCTCCTCAAGCTTCATATTGTAAATCCTTATGACTGCGTCTGCTCGATCAGGTGCCTTCTGACCAGGGTCACAGCGTAATGCATGTTCAATCTCTGGCCACTTTGGATTGCACGTGAACGTAACAAAAAAATCTGGTGGGCCGTAGACTCTACAGATTGCTACACCGTCGTGGTAGTTTTGCATCAAGTAGCATCTACCACCGGTATGAGAAGCCGGTAGTATTGTCTTCTTTCCAAATTCATGTCCAACTGTGCATCCACAATCAACAACAACTATAATGCCCTACATACTCTCATCGTGCAGTCTACCTTGGGATTTGATGATGTACCAAATCCTGTTCTCATCTACAGCAGCACGTGCACCAATGACAGCCTGAGTGGACAAAGTGCCATAGCATAAAAAGGGATTTGGCTGACCTCTCCTATAGTGGATTCTATAGCGGTAATAATCTTGCATCGTCAATTTCACTCGAGCGTTCTCACCAGTGGTATCAACACCGTCATACGTAACCCTAGTTTGAAAACCTGGTTCACCGTACAGAAATAGAAGTGGGTACTGAAGAGCCATATAAGCAGGGTGGAGGGAAGAAATTTCTTTTAATTGACCGGTCGTTCTCGCCTGGATAACTATATCACGCTTATAAGTTTCTAGCGAAATGTCACCCACAACAACCATAGCCAACTGGTCAGTAGTGGAAAGATTGTATTGCACAGGGGTCACCATCTCTTGCGCCCTTCATTCTAACAACGAAATCTTCATTTTCATGGTTCTTGCTTTCCCGGTAACGGCGCCAAAAAGCTTGTTGGTATTTATTAAGTGCAACTAGAATATGAAGGATTCCGCAAGCGCACAGAATACCATTGTAGCTTTTCCCTAGGAGAGTATTCTAGAGTATCGTATCCACAGGGAAGCTTTGGCTAAAGAATCTAATAACTCACAATCATGTATCTACTAAATTAGCAAACCACTAGACTAAAGTGAGGGGGTAAATAATAAATGATAGGAGTTATGCATAATATAATCACACAAGAGAATTCCATGATAAATGTGCATCTAACAAGTTGAGAGGACAGCGGGAGAGATCAAGGTTCCTATGTACTTCTCTATTACTTAGGTTCTATGATAGCAATCACACCAAAACACTTCGGGACATCATAACACTAGCCACGAAAAGATGAGAAGGGGGCTAGGAAGCTCGACTTCACGGTCCTACAAACACCAACCCGAACGTGGTAGAATACGTCGGTCGTCAGGGCTGTCACCACCTGGGGCTACCACAAACTATCCGTGGGGTTGGGTGCAATCTCAGGCAATCAGTAGTCTAGACACCATGTCTACACTATTGATTACTACTCTAATTATGTCTATAACTAGAGCACTTCGATGCGGCGAAGATCCTATGCAATGGTATAACAACTATACTAACCACATATGAAAGACATGGAAGTAAATAGAGAAGATAAATATATGAATCATAAGTCTTACAAAGAAAGGATACAAGACATACCAAACTCAGAGACATCTCGAGCCGGAGCGCAGCTCCACTCTCCCTAACTCTCTAGTTGCTAATCTACTACATTGGAGAGTCTAGCCCTAATTCTCTAGTGGAGAGGTTGTCCTCACATTGGGATACCTCAATGACCAACAGGTCAAAAGATATGAGTGGAATGAATTAGGGTTTCACCCAGGGGTAAGGGGGTCTGTTTATATAGCCCTTGGCGATGAACGATGGCCCTTGGATCAAACCGACCATGAGCAACGGCGTAGATGCAACCTTAATGTCGGTAGTAAACCGCCATAGAAAGGAGAGGATGACAGGTGGGACCCACGGGGGGTCGCCGAGATCGTGGGGGCGGCGGCGCCGAGACTCTCGTATCCTGGTGTGTTCTCCTTCCTCCCGGTGTCTTCTGGTGTCTTCTAGAATGTTTTAGTCCACTTTTCGGATTGAGTTGCCTCACGGTCAAAGTCTTCTCATCGTATGGGATGCAAACTCTTCGGGCTTTTCAACGCTCTAACTGCTTTTTATCTGTTAAGTTCTGTAAAGATATAAATCACCAAAGCTCGTGGAATTATGTTAGTAAAGCCCCTAGTCTATGTGATTATTCATTTTAAACCCCTATTTCATGTTTAGTTGACTAATAATATTATGCTATAATAGGTGTCAACAAGATCCCCCAAGCTTACCCTTTGTCTTTGGTCCCTAGCAAAGCCAAACTTAGCAATGGATCAAGAGTTGCTACAACGCTTTCACGCCTCAAAAGTACACATGCTTTCAAACAAAATTTCTCCTCCGTGATAGAATAAACCTTTTCAACCTTCAACTTACCCATATTACCTTTAACCGTGGAGCTTATAGCCTTTTCTTAGAATCTTGGGCAATTGAAAGATAGAACAATCAAGTTAAGCACCATGTCTCAAACTCTTCGCTCAACCTTCATTCTGAGTTTTTGCAAGTTTTCAAAATAAAACTCAAAGTTTCTTTTGTATGACCCTCTCAAGTCTCTCATTTGTGGTATTTGTGGATCCTCACTTAGGCACTAATGTTGTGTTGCCTTTCTCTCATAATATGTGGTATTTTTTGGAATAAGGCGTTAGAACACTATGCCTTCTTCTCTCTCACCCTATATCTAAGGCTTATATCCGGAGTTCATAGGTGGGAGAAAACTAAATCTACTTACTAGGCATATATTGTAAGTTCAAGCAATGGATCCAAAGTCACGAGTCATACTTGATCAAGATATGCATGTGTATGGTGGAATGGAATGAATATGATGATAGGTGAGTAATGAGGTGAATGCAATGAGTGTAATGAGGGGAAAGCCTAATTCTACTTTTGCTCCTTGAGGAATCATCTCTCTTTGGAATCTACGATATTTGTGAGAACCTTGGGTTGTACACTCTTTTTTTCTTTCTTTTTTTTTTCATGGAGAGCGGGCATCTAAGTACCCATTGTTTTATTGCGAGACACTTGTCCATTTTTTTTTTTAACTCTCCTTTATTCACTTTTTTTTTTTTCTTTTCTCTCTCTTTTTTTTTTTCTATACAACCCAAGTCTCTTTTGCAATAAACTTTTGAGAGATAGACAAGAGCAATGGAGCTTTATAAGATGTTGGCTAAGTGGGTAAGTGTAGAGAATATTTTTGGTTGCTCTCTCACGGGGTAGGAGTAGAACATTTTGGTGGATATTTGGTGGATGCTTTGTGGATGCGTACTTCCGGGGTAGAAGTAGCATAAATGCAAGTGGAGTACAATGGAGCGAGGTGAGAATGTAATGAAGTGGAATGGAATGGAGTGGAGTGATGTGGAGTGTACATGATCACCGACACGTTTCTAAGGGTCGACAAAGATTGAACAAACTCAATGCAAAACAAGCGACCTATATATATATGTCAAAGGGTTTTCCTAATCTAGGGAGCATGTATATATGGCTGTGGTAGGAGGTTCAACATTCTTGTCACATAGGAACTTATCATGTGCACTTTAATTTTCAAAAGATAAATCTTCAGAAATCTAGTATCACTAGGAGTAAGATAAATAGTAGCTCGGACTCTCATATATCATATCCGTCAATTACCTAGACTTTAGAGCAAGCATTTGCTACCCACAAGTTTCGGGTTCAGAGCAAATCTCAAGTCAAAGCGAGTTGCATTAAAAGCTCGAGAGAAATTAAGCTTGAAAGGTAGGTACTTGAAAGGAATTACGGGCGGAGCAACTATTCATCATCTCTAAGGCTGGAGATTATCTTCGAGTTTATTTTATTCTCACACTCTAATAAAGACTCTTTAATAAAGACTAGATAGACTCTTTTTATTTGGTTTTTCTTAGTTATGCATCTTTTTATTTCTTTCTAATAAAGCAAACAAATTGAGCTAATATTAAATAAGATAAAGGGATAGTTATGCCGGATACATGGGGGTTGCCCTCCCCAAGCCGGATGTTGATATAGTCTTTGATGATGATGTGGAAGCGAGGTAGACAACGGCGATGGTGTCATCCTATCATGTCTCTCTTCCTTGAATCCTGCTTGAACTCAAATAAACAACAAAGCTAGTGGAACTAGTTAAGTGTTAATGGTTTTAGCCACTTAGCTTCTTGTTGCCAATGATTATGATTATTCCTTTAAGACAAAAGTTCAGTAGCATTAATATTTTTTTTAGATTTTTATGCAAATAAAGATAATGATGCATGCATATTTATTTTATTTTTTATGCCACCACAACAAATATCCTTGTGGGTTGTTACACACCACAAAATTACTCACATGGGGCTTAGAGTTTTTTTTTTTCAATGTATATGCAACAAACAAATATTTATTTTTCTTTTCTAATGCAAGGCTAGTGCTATGATGTAAATATGCTAAAGGAAAAATAATTATGCAATGCAAGGAGGTAAATATGCTATGTATATAGATAACTACCGATCTTACCTTTCTACGAGGTTTCAGTGTTTTAAGTCCTCCGAACGAGACTTCTTATCTTGTCATTTCCTTGAGTGTATTATCTGATCTTGACGGTTGTGCTCCTTGAGATGGTGAAAGGACGGCATCACCCATGTTCTTTGCCTTATGAGTTGGAGTGAAGCATTGATGTAGGCAGCGTCTTGTTTAGTGTGCATGCTTGTAAGACATTCACTTGTTGAATTTTGGAGAGACTAATAGGCTTCTCCACCTTTTTGCTCAAAGTGTGTCCTCGCTTGCAAAGTCAAGGTAGAGATCAAGTGCATGGGCTTTGTTGGTGGGGAAAACACCAACGTAACCAAACTTCATTCATTCTTCTCTAACCATAGACACAATAAACAAGATAGAGTCGACTCTTATATGCTTTGCTTAAACCTAACTTGGGTGACAAGATCAGAAGCACGATTGTTGCAGTTAAAACTTTCGACTATCTTTTTCCAAAGCATGGTGCGCAACATTTTAGCTTACTTGATTAGGACTATGAGATCAAGAGAGTGGTGGTAGGAACAACTAAAGAAACAAAACATGTTGAGCTAATGAAGTTGAGTCAGGCAAAGTTGTTACTCTAACATGCTTAATTCCTTATTTATGAACAAGCCATACTTAAGGTAAAGCTTAAGTAATGATAACTTACCTCAAGATGTTACCTTAATATCGGAGTTGACAGCACCGTAACACCTTGTGATGGTCCTTTTCTTCCTTTCGAAGCTTTCCTTCTTTGACCTCTTGTGTATCTTGCTCCTCCCTTATCTTTTTTATTGCATCTTACTTTCTTTCTTGTTCTTTAAATTGTGCTAGGACCTTTTTGCTCCTCTCATGGTTTTATTCCTGCAGTATTAGTTGACAATACATACCCGAAGGAATATACAAGTAATAATGGTAGGATTGTCATGGAGCTAGAGGTTGCGTCTATGCTACAAAAAAGTTTGATATTTTAATTAGCATATGTTCACTCTTACTTTTTCTCTATTGGGAAATTTTATGATATCTTAAGTTTGATTTTTATGCATGACATTTATTAACCATTCAAACTTAGGGAGATAAAGTAATTATGAGTAGAGGGATTGCAAACCGGCATGTCGAAAGTGACGGGAGCTTGAGTAGAGGAGGAGTAATGTCGGATGATCTTTAGAGGAGTCGACCTTCCTCCCCCATGCTTGAGCCTTCCTGTCACTCGACACTTTAAGTGTGAATGCTGAACCATCCCTCGTTGTGTGATGCAATCACCATGTTCTTAGACGTTGTTCTTCCTGTCTTTGATGTTCTTGTGACCTGTTGCTTTGTCCATCCACTTCTTTTGAGTAATTGTTTTTTCTAGATCGTGTTGTATGGAACTCTTCTTCATCAAATGGACATAGCATAGACCTTTCCTGCAAAATGTTAGTGGACACATACCCGGGGAATATACAATATGGTTGATATAGGGGTTATTGTCCGTGGTTCATATGATCTCATCTATGCTAATGAAAAGGTGGTTCTTTGTTTACTCTTAGCACAGATTTTATTTATCATATCTTATAACAAATTTTATTTATAGCTGCACTCTTGCATGTGGATCAAGGCAAAGGTAACATGTAGCAAAAGACAGAGTGAATGACTTACAATTCTTCCATCAATGATGAATGAGCCGTGTCTTTCGCACAAGGCTAGAGTTCATCATATGCCTTGCTTCATCTCAGATCTGAGTTCATCTCTTGACTTACCCGAATTAGATTTGAGAGTTTTCCTCGCATGGGTTAGTCCAACACAATAGCCAATGTCTACGCAAGTAATTCTTAGTTCAGTAACCAAACTAGACTCCATGTCCAATTTAATCAAGGAAGGCTACTTAACCTAAGCACCACGCTTAATTTAAAAGACTTTGGAAAATACCCTATAGGCCTATAGAGTACTCCCAAACTAAAACATACTATAGTAGATAAAGGTAGCATGAAAGCACTATAGAGATTTATCCAATTAGAGACAAAAGAGCATGATCATGGTGAGAGATTTTTTTTCTTTTCTTTTCTCTCTTTTTTTTTCTTTTGGATGCAAATAACATGGATGGATGTATGCAAAGGAATTAATCATGCAATGGATCTACTATTAGTAAACAAACTAAGCGGAGTGAATGCATGAGTTGATCAATGCAATGCAAAAATTAAATGGTAACTACTCAAAAGGTTTAAAGTCCATGAGCAAGACTATCTCACCTTTATTGATCATACTTACCACGATGTGCAACTTCTATGTATCGTCACTTGAGATGTGTTCATTGAATTCTTGTGGCGGCGACTTCTTCTTCAATCTATATATGGTTAGAATAATATATATATAAATGCATACCTTGAGATAGCAGGGTTCCAATGTTGATGAATCTTGAATGATCGGGCACCCTAGGTCCTTCAATCTTTCTTCTTTTCTTTTCTCGTGAAATCTTGTCGGAAGGTCGCAACGACATCTTTTGTCTGTCTATTCCACAACTAAACAGAACAAGGGTAATCCTACTAAAGCTAGTGATACACTAAATTAGCAGACATCATGATCATTATTAGAATCTTTAGGCCAATTGCTTTCCCGGTAACGGCGCCAAAAAGCTTGTTGGTATTTATTAAGTGTAATTAGAATATGAAAGATTCCATAAAAGCCTGAGATACCATTGTAGCTTTTCCCTAGGAGAGTATTCTAGAGTATCATATCCACAGGGAAGCTTTGGCTAAAGAATCTAATAACTCACAATCATGTATCTACTAAATTAGCAAACCACTAGACTAAAGTGAGGGGGTAAATAATAAATGATAGGAGTTATGCATAATATAATCACACAAGAGAATTCCATGATAAATGTGCAGCTAACAAGTTGAGAGGACAGCGGGAGAGATCAAGGTTCCTATGTACTTCTCTATTACTTAGGTTCTATGATAGCAATCACACCAAAACACTTCGGGACATCATAACACTAGCCACAGAAAGCGATGAGAGAAGGGGCTAGGAAGCTCCGACTACGGTCCTAGAAAACACCAACCCGAACGTGGTAGAATACGTCTACCGTCGTGGCTGCCACCACCGGGCTATCACAAACTATCCGTGGGGTTGGGTGCAATCTCAGGCAATCTCTAGTCTAGACACCATGTCTACACTATTGATTACTACTCTAATTATGTCTATAACTAGAGCACTCGATGCGAGCGAAGATCCTATGTAATGGTATAACAACTATACTAACCATATATGAAAGACATGGAAGTAAATAGAGAAGATAAATATATGAATCATAAGTCTTACAAAGAAAGGATACAAGACATACCAAACTCTGTAGACATCTCTAGAACCGGAGCGCAGCTCCACTCTCCCTAACTCTCTAGTTGCTAATCTACTACATTAGAGAGTCTAGCCCTAATTCTCTAGTGGAGAGGTTGTCCTCACATTGGGATACCTCAATGACCAACATGTGGTCAAAAGATATGAGTGGAATGAATTAGGGTTTCACCCGAGGGGGTAAAAGGGTCTTTTATATAGCCCTTGGCGATGAACGATGGCCCTTGGATCAAACCGACCATGAGCAACGGCGTAGATGCAACCTTAATGTCGGTAGTAAACCGCCATAGAAAGGAGAGGATGACAGGTGGGACCCACCTGGCGGTCGCGCCAGATCGTGGATTTGGCGACCGCCGAGGACTCTCGTGGTCCTGGTGTGTTCTCCTTCCTCCCCGGTGTCTTCCTCGGTGTCTTCTAGAATGTTTTAGTCCACTTTTCGGATTGAGTTGCCTCACGGTCATGTCTTGTCATCGTATGGGATGCAAACTCTTCGGGCTTTTCACTGCTCTAAACCGCTTTTATCCGTTAAGTCCCTCAGAAGATATAAATCACCAAAGCTCGTGGAATTATGTTAGTAAAGCCCCTAGTCTATGTGATTATTCATTTTAAACCCCTATTTCATGTTTAGTTGACTAATAATATTATGCTATAACAGGTGTCAACAAGGACTACAGTGTGGAAGTTGTAATCGATAACAACGAATCCGTAGATTTTCTGCAGGTACCGTATAGCCTGAAAAACAGCATGCTCGTAACCAGGAAGCGTCACTGAATCTCCAGGCGACCAAAAGAAAAGCCTGCGAGGTAGGTGCGCTGGCGCGGCACCAGGCAAATCAACTTCAACGCCGAAAAGAGGCGATCCATCAGCAGTCAGTTCAAATACGAGGGAAGCATACGGTAGCCCACACTGTGACACCACCAGACGCAACAACGGAAAATACGAAGCTCGAACAATAGACATTTGTGTACTCGCCAAACGGACCACGACAATAGGACCCTACACGAGAGACAAATCAACCTATCCAGAAAAATAGTAGGCAAACAAAACCTTAAATGCAAACAAGAAAGAAATGTCAGCCGCGGCAGCCAAATGTCAATGGCGACCTCGAAGCGATAGAGCCACTGTACCAGAGCAGAGCGATACAATCACAAGACTGTAGATCTGCTTTGATCCGCCACAGCGCAGCGCAGCGTAGATCCAGAATCTGTAATCTGCTTTAGAGACCTTCAGGAGCGACCGCAACGCAGATCCAGAAACTATAATCTCCAGGCAGAGAACACAGCAAAGCGTAGATGCGGCAACACTGCAGGTACCTTCTCTAAAACATGCGCAGACATTCGAATCGGATTTCGATCATGCGGGCCAAAAGGAGTAGGGAGGAACGTAGATCTAAGCTGTCATCGCTTACCTTGGAGAGGAAGCAGGGGAAAAGCACAGTAAAGGGGGATGGCGTAGCGTCTTCTTTATGAACGGCTGATTTCCGTCCTACGACGCCGCTCCGCACACCCATTGCTTTCACAGCCTGGGGAGCCGACATGCGGGCCAGAGGTTCCAGGTCGTGAGTATAGGGGCCCGCGTAAATGCGCCAGGACACAAGAGTCTACCTCATATGCAAGGGGTAAACACTACAGGATACCCACGTCCACCTTTAGCGTGCCCACGTACAAGCTGACCAATGGGAGATCGACAACGCTCGACGAAGCAGCTGACCGGAGGGCCGCGGCTGTGCAGCGCCGGCTACGCGGTAGCCTGGGGAGTCATAGGGCCGGCACGTGTGTGCCCGCCGAGATCAGTGGACGCGCAGCGTGGCGGTGTGGGCAACGGCGAAGCCGCATGCCAATCCAGCGTGCCAATCCGACGTTCCAAGGCCCGGGACGCGGTGGGGGCTGCGGGGCGCGGGGCCGCAGGGATTGTGCCCGCCCGGTCCGGTGGGCGCGCGCGCGCCGGGGGCGGGCGGCGGGAGCGAGGCGGCGCGCCCGCCCGTAGGCGGCGCGGGGCCGAGATTGGGCCCGCCCCTTAGTGACCGGCCGGCGTCGGTCCGTGCGCCGGCTCTTGCGCGCACTGTGTGTGGTGGTGGGCGCGCGGGCGCTGCAGCGAGAACGAATTTCGCCCCGTCGGGTCGCGCAGGCTCGGCGAATCGAGGGACCCGGGCGCAAGAAGCGCCGCGCGTGTCCGGGGCCTGGGCGCCAATCGGCGAAGCGGGAGGGGCAGGGCGCGCCGCGTCGGATACCAACGCTGGCGCGGGCGCTGACCCCCACCGCCGCCGGGGCGGGCCCGCGGGCGAAGGCCCGCTGCGCCGCCGACCGCGGCATCCGGCGGCCGGGCGCCGCGGGCGGCGATGGATAGCCTCAGGCCGCTAAGTCCCGGGGTTCTTTATTCTGGAGATAAGGGACGCAAGTTGGCATGGATGCGTGTGTGAAACCAAGTGCACGCTTCGTCGTGATCCCGGTCAACAACTCGTCAACGACGTCAAGACGACGCTTTTCTCGTCGCACTACAGATTTGTTAAGTACAAACATGACTGGGTACAGGAGTCGTCGTCGTCGTTGGCGGCGGTTTTCCTTCCTGGTCATCTAGCCGTGTTTGGCTGGTTTGCGTTGGCAGCATCAGCTACATACCTAGAGATGTTCAATAGACGACCAGTGCTGGACAGCCATGCATCGTCTCAGCATCTCTAGCCTCTAGATGCTGGCAAATTGGCAAGTTGGGGACGAAGAACTTCGTTCCTTCCATGAAACAAATAAACAACAAAGATTGTTTGAAACCGCAGGCGATGATTTGACAAGCCAAATCACTGCCATCTATATGAGATGAAAAGTTCTGGTGCTCGCACTGTCAACTTTTTTTTTATCCAAATTTTGGCTCCCAAAACTTTGACATGGTAAATTTTGGTCACAAGCCAAGCCCCCAATATCTTCATGAAGGAGCTTTTTCATGTTGCCGAAGGAATTCAGTCTAGCTAATGGCCAGTACAGGCTTCTATGACACTACCGGAGGCTGATTCTAGCACTCGGCAAAGCCTATTTTACACTTGGCAAAGTGCACTCGGCATTTTTTTTTTCACGGTAAAGGGCTCTTTTGCCGAGCGCCTGTCGAGGCACTCGGCAAAAGGCAACACTCAGCGAAGAAAGACACTCTCTGCGCTTTGATGATGATGCGTATATTAAGTTGAGGTAATCTATCACAAATTTGAAAAGACCTTCTTTAGTTATAACATGCATGTTTTTGGCAAAATTGTTTCATCATGAAAATAAAGGAAAAGCGGAAAGAAGGCCCATTTTTTGCTTTTTAATATTTGGTTGCATCGTATGTTTTTCTTAAGTATGTTGCATTCATGCTGGTTGCGTCTTATGTTTTTGTCGTAAATTGAGAAGACGCTTTCTTAATTATGTTGCATTTGTGTTGGTTGCATTTATGTTTCTAGAAAAGATATTTAGGCATCACTTAGAATGTTTCAAGAAATTTCTAGATTCTTTTTATATTTTCTTTTTTTTCTAGAGTTAAATAAATCTATTTAAAAAAATATTTTAGAAAAATTTTCATGACATCTAGATATTTTATTTGGATTTTCATGACAAAATGGCGCACCTTTGCGCAAACTCTTGTACAAATTTTGCTCTCACTTATCAATGAAAGCCGGTAACGGATCTTTCAAAAAAAAAAAAAAAAAAAACTTTAACTCACGTCTGTTTCTTTAACTCACGTCTGTTTCCCTTGTAGTGGCACCATTGGCGAGACCACAAAAATTTCTTGCACACTTATAAATTTGCTAATCGCAGTGCTATATGGGCAAGAATCGGATCCCGAACCTGACAAATTCTTAAGGGCAGTAATTTGACTAGGGCCCTGTTTAGTTGCTCCAACTCACTCTCCAAAATTGACTATTCACCTATCACATCAAATCTTTTGCCTCATGCAAGGAGCAATAAATGTAGGTAATAAAAAAAACTAATCACATAATTTTGATGTATACGACGAGATCGGTTCTTTTGAGTCTAGTTACGTCATGGTAGGATATAATATTTACCACAAACAAACGAAACGTCTTCTGCGTTGCCTTTTGATTCGAACAGTGCTTTTTCAACCAACTAAACACAGCCTAGGAGCCAGGGCCACGGCCCCATGGGGTCCTGCAAAACATGAAATGTCATAGTATCTATACCAGATTTCTTTTCAGTGATTAATGTACAGAATGATTCTGTTTTCGCTGATGAAGAGGTATGGCGGTTAGTTTTGAATTTTGAAAGGTGCATAGATGCATTATTTATACGCTAATATGACAAACTAGGGATAAAATAAAATGCAACTGACGGTTTTAACTGAATAGTGACAGTATATCTTTTGTCTCAGCATATCAGTGACAACTGACACAATAATAAAATCATATGAAGCGTAGATGACACGCTTGAGTCAATTAGTCTACTTTGTTGATCGAGTCAAGAAGTCTATTTTGTTGACTTGTGTGATGGAATTGTATGTATCAAAAGAAAATGATGACAAGAGGTTGGCTTCGATGTGAAGAATATTTGATTTACTCTGCCAGTCTGCCTACCCTTTTTTTTTTTTTTTTTTTGACCAAAACCCTGGCTACCCTGATAGACCAGTACAAATCCTAGTCTCACTTCTGAAACAAACTCCTAGGAGTGGCCAGGCCACTATGACAATGTACTCAGTTGCAAGTTCTCCAACCATATAAGCAGCATGGGCTACGGCGGTTGCTTTGCATTCAACACAACCACAAACAATTAACAAGGCTTGGGCTCCCCAGCAAGCGCCATTTAGCACAAATGATGGTGCTGCTCCTTGAGTACCTCTTGCTCGCTTTTCATCTCCCTTGCATGCCATTTGACAAATCCAGCACAGCCCTCACTCACAGTCCATGGAGCATCCATCCCTGATGTCCCTGACCACCATGCACTCACGTCGTTCAAATCATACATAAGAAGCGACCCCATGCGAGCCATGGCATCATGGGGCAATCTCTCTGTTCCTATGTGTCAGTGGCATGGTGTGGTGTGTGGCTTGACCGGGAACCGCCGTGGCCGGGTGGTGGCGTTGGACCTTGCTGATCTCAGTCTTCTTGGAACCATCACCCCTGCGTTGGGAAACCTCACGCACCTGAGGCGACTCCACCTTCCATGGAACCAATTTCATGGCATCCTGCCACCACAGATTGGTAACTTTCGGGAGTTGACACACCTGAACCTCAGCTTCAACTCCATTGGGGGCCAGATTCCACTGTCACTCTCAAACTGCAGCCATCTTGTGAATATCTCGCTCTATGATAATAATTTGGAGGGCATGATTCCAAACAAATTCAGGTCACTGCATAATCTCAAGGTACTTGAACTTCACTATAACAGCCTTATGGGAGCTTTCCCTCCTGAATTAGTAAGCCTTCAGAGCCTGACAGTTCTCATTGTAGCACATAACAACCTCTCAGGAGAAATTCCAGGCGAGATAGGAAAATTAGTTAACCTTGTCACACTAGGTCTAAGTTATAACCAGTTCTCAGGAACAATCCCTAATTCAATCGAAACCTCTCAGCATTGACCTATCTTAGTATCTTTTCAAATAACCTGATTGGTAGCATCCCTCCATTGCAAGGCCTCTCTTCTCTTAGTGTCCTTCATCTAGGGAAAAACAATCTCACTGGGCACATCCCTCCTTCGATGGGAAACATTTCTTCATTGACTGCAATAGATCTTTACCAAAATGAGGTAGCTGGTCAAATCCCTAAGTCTTTAGGAAACCTTGAGTTGCTTACATATCTTGGTCTGGATGCAAACAACCTTTTCGGTCCCATACCACATGCACTTGGAAACCTCCGCAGCCTCAAAGGGTTGTACTTAACCTTCAATCAACTAGAAGGTGAGTTACCACCAACAATATTTAATCTCTCCTACCTTGAATCTCTTGTTGTGAGTAACAACATCCTCAATGGGTCTTTACCTTCTGACATGACCAGCAACTTTCGAAATCTAAAAAACTTTAGTATAGGGTTCAATGAATTCTCGAATGGTTCCATCATCTCTGTGCAACAACTCTATTCTTGTAGAAATCGACGCAGCCTCCAATTTTCTATCAGGAAACATTCCTCAGTGTCTGGGAGTTCACCAAAAGGACCTGCTTGTGGTCAACTTGGGTGCAAATCAACTTGAAGCAACAAAAGATGCTGATTGGGGCTTTTTGTCTGGGCTGACCAACAGCACTTATTTGAGGGTTCTGGACGTCAGTTATAACAATCTTCAAGGTAGTCTACCACATTCAGTCGGTAACCTCTCCAAACATTTATTATATTTAGGTGCACTAGATAACAAAATAACTGGAACAATACCTGCGGCAATAGGAGACTTGGTTAATTTGGCCTATCTATTAATGCAAGAAAATCTGCTTGAGGGAGTATTCCCACCTCCATTAGCAACCTGAGTAATTTGGCTAGACTGTACCTGCAAAATAACAAACTTTCAGGATTCATCCCACCATCTCTAGGAAACCTTACAAATTTAGAGCTACTTGCTTTGCAAGGCAATGCATTTGGTGGTGCCATACCTTCCACTCTCAGCAGCTGTCCTCTAGAACAGTTGGATCTTTCCTATAATTCTCTTTAAAGGTAGCATACCTAAAGAGCTTTTCCTAATCCCAACCTTGCCTATCTCCATGCGCATCAGCCATAACTTATTAATTGGGCCATTGCCATCTGAGTTGGGTAATCTACAGAATCTAGCAGCACTTGATTTGTCTGATAACAGGATTTCAGGAGAGATTCCATCATCCATTGGTGAGTGTCAAAGCATAGAGTATCTCAATGTATCTGGAAACATTCTTCAAGGAAAAATTCCATCATCACCGAAAAACTGAAGGGCCTCATGGTCCTTGACCTTTCCCACAATAAATTATCTGGGGCCATCCCAGAATTTCTTGGGACTTTGAGAGGTCTTTCTTCTCTGAATCTCTCATTCAACAAATTTGAAGGAAAATTCCACAAGATGGGATATTTCTCAATGCAACTGCGATCTCAATCATTGGGGTGGATGGCCTGTGTGGTGGTATCCCTCAACTGAAATTGCCAGCTTGCTCCAGAAACATGTTCAAGCAGTCATCTTCTAAGCTCATCACAATAGCTTCCATATGCAGTGCAATTGCATTCATAACATTAGTGTCTGTACTGTTCACATTCTACTATAGGAAAAAGATTACAGAAGAAAACCTACAAGAATCACTCCAGCAATATATGAAGGTTTCTTATGGTGAATTAGTAAGGGCAACAAATGGTTTTGCTTCTGAGAACATTATCGGTGCAGGAAGCTTTGGCTCAGTCTACAAGGGTATAATGATAAGCACCGACCAACAAGAAGTTGTCGCTGTTAAGGTCCTCAATCTCACACAACGTGGTGCATCTCAAAGTTTCATTGCAGAATGTGAGACTTTGAGAAGTGTTCGACACCGGAATCTAGTGAAGTTATTGACCGTATGTTCAAGCATTGATCATCAGGGTCATGAATTCAAGGCCCTTGTATATGAGTTCCTACCAAACGGAAATTTAGACCGATGGTTACACCAGAGTTTCCATGAAGATGAAGAATGCAAGGTGTTAGATCTCATTCAGAGACTACAGATTGCAATTGATGTAGCATCCTCACTTGGATATCTCCACCAACACAAGCCTTTGCCAATTGTTCACTGCGACCTTAAGCCAAGCAATGTTCTCCTCGATACTGACATGGTTGCTCATGTCAGTGATTTTAGCCTAGCAAGGTTTCTACATCAAGACTTGCAGCAGTCGGGTAGTTGGATATCAATGAGAGGAACAATTGGTTACGCAGCTCCAGGTGGGATTTTGTTATGAATCCTTTTTCTATTCTTACATATTCCACCACACTGGTTTCAATCAACTAAGGTTACTTAGAATAATACATTTTCATGAAATTTATTCTATCCACAATATAGAAGAACTATATCACATTTTCCACCTAAACACCGAAGTATGTTCTGAAAATCGGCTTTTTTAAAGCAATCACTGATTGCACATACCTATGCTTGTGCCTATCATTATTCACATCTCTTTTATTTGTTGATTTCAGAGTATGGACTGGGTAATGAAGTCTCAATCCACGGTGATGTTTATAGCTACGAATCCTATTGTTGGAGCTGTTCACAGGAAAAAGACCAACGGACAGTGAATTTGGAGAAGACCTTGGGCTTCGCAAGTACGTTGAAATGGCGCTGCCAGAAAGGGTGGCTAGCATCATCGACAAAAACTTACTGCAAGAAGCAGAGGACAGCGAGGAAAGGAGCACAACCTCTCGCAGGAATATGGACATGGAAATTTCTTGCATCGCATCGATTCTGCGCATTGGAACTTCCTGCTCGGCAGAGACGCCAACAGATCGTCCATGGATCGGAGATGCTCTCAAGGAGTTGGAGTCAATCAGAGACAAGCTTCACGAGGACTTGCTCCTAGAAGGAGTGCCAAGGCTTAGCAGGACTCAAGACCACTGAAACATTACAATCAGCATTAAGATTTGAGAGGGTGGAAATTTATGCAGCTCCTCGCCATCTAGAAGGCTAGCTCCAACTATGTCCCTCACAAAGCTCTAGTTCTATCGAGTAAAAGTGAATGTTTAGCTGCAAAACTAGAATCAAGAACTCGCTGATTTTCATCCTTCTTTTCTACTAGTTTATTTTTTGCCATTTTGCTGTAACAAATCCATTCCATCCGCTACAAGTCTAGAGCTAGACAAATCAACCACTTCCCTAGCAGAGAGTAGTAGTCATAGAGATGCCTACGGGATGAAGAGTTCACCTCCGACACGGAAACGACGAGTCAAGATGAGGACGACGCCGCGTGCCGGCGATGGAGGTTGCCGGCTTGCCGCCCAGCGCGGCGACCGCCCGTTCCAGGCAGGGACCCGGATCCCGACCCCATCGACTTCACTGGAAGCCTGTACCCAGACCGGCGCGGCCGTGTAGGAATCCGAAGTCCAATCGGTGGCGTGGGACGGGCGGCGACCGCCTGCCGCCGCCACCTCCGTCGGCGAGATGACATCACTGGTGTGTGACTTGGGCTGGGCTTTGGTTGGATAGTTTAGGCCCGATGTTAGTGACTTGGGCTACGCTATCTAAGGATTTGGTCCAGGTAGAGAATAGGATTTAAATGATTTATTCATATTAGCTTGGAAAACAAATTGTATTTGTACTTAATCAAAATTTAAAAATATCAATGTAGAAACCAACCAAACTCACAATTTTTTTTTGAGAAGTATTTCAATCCGAAATTTTTGAATTTTTAAAAAGGGTTTTAGCAAGACTTGCATACAAAAAAAATATAGTTCTACATAATAAAAATGAACTCAGTAAAAATAAAAAAACATTTTTGTAAAATATGTTATATTAATAATGGTTCAACAAGTGATGTGAAAAAATTCAAATAATTTAGCTCATTTTGATTTCCTATATTTAGTGCAATTGATCCACTTGTTTCATTTTTTAAAAAATGGAATAGTCAAATTTTGAAGCCAATTGAAGGGAGGAGAGCAGACCCCAAGGACTCCTTGTAGGGGTGCCAAGGAGTTTCAATGATGTTCAGTGGTGAGATTACCCATATGCGACCATGCCTTTGGTTATATTTCGTGAAATCTCATCAAATATTAGGGAGGTTAGAATAATTTGATTTTGTTTTAGATAATGTAGAATAATCTAATACTACATCCGTCCGGCAAAGTATGTAATTATAGGAACAAGGACGTGTCCGAGATAGAATGCAATTTTAGGCATGTGTTCTAGGCTTACATGCTAGCAGACCAATTCCCTAGAACCGCTCTCCTCCTCGTGAGTCGTGAATGCACACCGGCATCTCACATCCACTCATTCAGACACTTGTTCGGACACCAGCTAGGGAGAGTGACCGTGTGTTTGGTTGCGAGACTAGGAGGGCTCCGTCCCTAGTTTTCGGAATGGAGCCGCTCCATCCTCTGTTTGGTTGTAATATGATTTTGGGAACGGAGTGGCTCCATCCGATGTTTGGTTGGAGAGATTGGCAATCGAAGAACGGAGCGAGCTGTAACAGCCGTTATTATTGACACTTTACATCGTAACCCCTAAAGATTATTGAAATCCACTAGGGCTAGATTTGAAATTTCTTCTCTCGATACTTTTACCAAATCAACCCCGAGAGTGAAATAAAATTTTGTCCATGCCCCTTCTTCTTCCTCCTCGGGTCCGGCCGGGAGCGCCCCGCCCGGCCGCCGCCCGGCGCCGCGCCCGGCCTGAGGAGCCGCCGCGATGGCGGAGGACGAAACAAAATTAAGGTATGGCAAAAATAGTTAACATAGATACTAAAAATTTCTCATTGGCGAAGATGCGATCACGATGAGCGCGGCCGTAACGTGGGGGGTGGCGCCGATCGGCCCAGACGGCGCTCGCGGACGCACGCGGGGGGTGGTGCAGCGTGGAGATACAAGATTCGAACCCATATAGGTATATACGTGACCACTTAGCACAACACCAACGAAAAGTATCTATAATTAGTATATACTATATGGGGTTCATAATTTTTTCGACTTTTAAGGTATGGCGATAGCGCCATACCTGCCGGAGTTCGCCGCTAAGCGCGCCACCGGCCGCACGGCGGCGGCCGCGCCAGTTCGGAAGCGCCGCCTCCCGCGGCGTAGTCGCGCGAACAAAATCCTGCCCGCCAGTGCGAGTCGTCGTTGGCCGGAATCGGCGGCGCTTGTAAGCAGGGAGGCGACGGCCGACCTTGGCGGCCGTCCGGGCCACCGCGCGCCGGTCGCCACCGCTGTGGGCTCGATCACGCACGCCATGGCTTTAATCGAAGCTCCAAGGCCGCGGCAGCCGCCCGTCGAACGAGAAACGATGGCGAACGAACCCGTTTCTAGAGGGGTTCGCTCCGCCTGTGGAGATTCGGCGGTGAGAGCCGACCCGTGATCTTCGGCCCGAATATTTTCTCTACGGGTTACTGCGTCCCTCGCTGTAACTCCATCAAACACTCGAAAGGGGTTCAACCCAACCGGCTCGCCTCCGCTCTCCAACCAAACACGGTGAAGGTCGCCTGCGCGATGCGCCGCGACGCGCCTAGGAGATCGGAGGTAGGCGAGGGCGGGCCTATGATTTGGAGTTTGGGTATTCAAAAATTTTAAAGGGCAAAAAAATCTTCAGCAGTCTAAAGTATAGATTTATAGCACATAATTAAATACCAAATTGAGATTGAGAACCGTGTCATTTGAGCCTAAGAGACAATATGAGATTTGAAAGCCTGTTACGTGATGCTATTTTCTATTTTTGATACATATACATGTCAAATATTATGTGTATAAATTTTTTTTTGTCAAAAATTTTGGGTATTCAACCGAATACCCATGCATAATGCTAGGCCCGCCCCTAGGTAGAGGTAAACAATGTAATTTTGCTTGGTCCATGGGTATGCCTTGGTTGTGTAGATTACTTCCATTCCCGAACAGAGGGAGTATCAACAAGGAAGAACACCATAGAATGTAGCTCCAAAGCCTTTAAACCCTAGAACAATTATCAATGCAAATATCAACTTCCAATCTTGCAACTCTTGCGCTTCAGACCCAGCACCATGACGGCATGACACTTACTTGAGCCCCACACCTAAATATAGGTGCCTAAGAGCATCTCCAAAGGGGCCCCTACTTGGGCCCCTATCCTAAATTATAGGAGTTTGGGTAAAAATCAACTTCAATGGGAGACCCTATTTGAACCCCTATTTTTCATGCCACCTCAAATTTTAATCAAGCCCTCGGATTTGGAAAGCCCCTATCGAGTGGGTCCCACACATCTGTTCCCCTTCCCTTCCCGTCCGACCGCATCGAGGAGGGAGAGCAAGCGGCCGCCGCCCATGCGACGGCACCCCCGCACGCGTCTTTGCGGGCCGGGACCTCCATTGAGGCGCGTGTGGGCGCGGTGAGGCTGGTGGAGTCGCCGCTCGGCCCGTCGCCCCCCCCGACCGCGGGCATCGGTGGCGGAGTCCGAGGAGCTGGTCGGTGAGCTAATCCGCCTCGTGGACCCCGCGAACGACGAGAAGAAGGAGGAGTCGTCGGCGTCGGCGGCCCGGTCCTGACAGTAGGCCCCCGTGGCGGATGTCGTTCCCTTGCGGCCATCGTGGCGACGCTGGGCGGCGGCGCCAGCATCGCCGACGGCGGACACGGGGACGGACAGCGCTCTTCATGCGGCTGAACTGCCCCGAACCCGGCGAAGCGCTCGCGTCGCGCGCTCGCGTACGCCGAACACGCAGTTGAACTCCTCCGGTCAGCCGCCCTCCTCCGCCCTTCTCAAAGCGCCGCCGCGCCGAGAGCGACGACGCTCCCTCGAGACTCCGGTCGAGGGGCGCGGGGCGCCGCCGTGGAGCATGAAGGAGCCCCCGCACTCGTGTCCGGCCTCGGCGGCGAGGAGGCGGGAGAGGAACGCCACGCCGGGACGGTCTCCCCACATCGCGCGGCCCGAAAGGTCCCTTGTGGTTTTGGTAATTGAGTGACATTAGGTGAACTAATATGTGTGATTGAGATAATACACACGAGATTAGTTCACGAGTTGATGCAATGAAGGAGCTTATTGCATATGAGACATGACATGGAGTCATGTGACCAAGGTGGTGAAGATCAAGACAAGGCTTGGCTTGATGGACCCGTTGCAAGTGTGAAGGGCAAGTCGAGGGACTTGGCGCCGATGGACCGATGCAACGGTGAAGAGTAAGTGAGGTCAAGATCGATGGACCAAGAAGGTCATGTGATGATATGAAATGGATCATATCATTCTTGATCGATGTTGGTGCATGTGTTGCATCGGCACTTGAAGATGGAGCGGAATGGAAATGCGCAAAGGCAAAGGTATAACCTATAGGGCATTTCATTTGGCCGGTCATGAGGAGCTTAGAGAAGTTTTATGACCGGATTTAGGATAGATAGCCGTACTATCAAGAGGGGCAAACTTGTTTGCATATCGGTCATCTAGTGCCACTTGAGCGATCTAACTTTGCGATGTGTTAGGATCGAGTGGCGTGGTAAGAGCTAACCCGTCCTTTGAAATGATTGTGAAAATGCTAACACACTTGCACATAGTGATGTACACTTGGTGGTGTTGGCACATTTGCAAAGGCGGCGGTGTTTTTGCGGTTGAGTTCGGTTTGGGAACCGCTCATCGTGCTTTTCTATTCGGCGCTTTTGAGAAAATGAGATGCATATTTTCTATTGCGCCGGATGCATCGTGGTGATGTAAACTTGCTATTCCTCGTGCTCAAGTTGGTATACTTGTTGGGTAGCATGTCGAAGCAAGGTTGAAGCAAAGGCGACGACAAAATGCTAAAAATCGCAGAAGACGGCGACCGGACCCGTCGACGGGGCCGCCGACCGACGCATGGTCTTTGACCGACCGTCCCGTCCAAGCAAGTCCCCGGTCGAATAACAGAGAGCATGTTTTTGGCTGCATTTGTGGCTTCGACCGACGCATGGATGGAGGTTCCGGTCACGACCGGACGCATCGACCGGAAGCACGTTGGTGGCTCGCTTGTCGGTGGCCGGAGGCCCCGTCCCTATCTCGACCGGGGCGCTAGGACCGGACCAGTGAATGGTCGTCCGGTCAACGCGCAGAAATCTTGGTTTGAAGCACCAACAGCTCTATTTTGGATGGAGCCTATATATACTTGTTGTGGTCGGCCATGGCAGGTAGCTGAGCACACTCTAGCCTTGGTGGCTTGTGTTGTGGTGCTAGAGAGTTCTCCCACTCACTTGTGATTGATAGTGTTCATCCAAATCAAAGTGAGGAGTGATTCTAGTGCATTCGCATTGAGAGATCACATTCGTGGCACTAGGTGATCGTGTTGCAAGCCGGGTGTGCTTGTTTCTCTTGGAGGTTGCCACCTCCTAGATGGCTTGGTGGCAAGAGGCTCCGTCGAGGCACTAGAAAGAAGATTGTGCGGTGCTCCTAGAAGAGATTGTGAGAGGTTCGTGCTCACCTCGCGGGGATCGTGAAGAGCAACTCTAGTGGAGTGTGTCATTGAGCTACCACACTTGGGTGTGGGTTCACACGGTGCCCTCTGAGGGATTGGCTCGAGGACTCACACTGTGTGAGGGATTCGATCAAGCTCCCACTGTGGGATTTGGCACTGGCCATTAAGCTTGAGAATCATCACTGGGTGATTCGCCAAACCGTGGAACCACCAAAGTGTCGGTCGACACAACGAGGAGTAGGGGAAAGTTGGCAAGCTTCCCGAGACCTCGGAAAAAAAATCACCGGTGTCATCTTGTGTCCACACTTCGCGGTGGTTTGCAATCTCTCCATCACAAGCTTTGTTCTTACATTCATATATATCTTGTACTAGCTTGTGTAGTGTAGTTGTAACTATCTAGCTTGTGTAGCTTGTTTAGTTACTTTGCTTAGCTTGTGTAGCTAGGTAATTTGAGCCTTTGGGTTAGGCGTGTGTCGCCTTGTCCTTAGTGCATCTAGTGAGCTTAGGTAGGCTTTGTACTTTTGCTCATTAGAATTGGTTAGGAGCTCAAGCTTAGGCTAGTCACCTCACTATTCTTGTGTAGGACCTTTTGCGAGGTGATTTAGAGTCATAGTTAGAGGGGTGAAGTCTTGGCTAGACCGATAAATTTAATTCCGCATTTGTTTTCGGTTAGCCGGTGCGATTAGTTTTTAATAGGGACTATTCACCCCCTCTAGTCCCCATCAACCCTTCAAAGCGTCGCGGCCGTCGTGTCCCGGAGGAGAAACCCGACAGCCGAGACCTCGCCGCCGCAGGAGACGGGTCCCAGCGGAGGCGGAACCGGTCCCAACGGGGAAGTCGCGCGCTGGGGCGAGCTTGAGGTCGCCGCCGCGAACGAGAGGCGTCGCGCCGCCGCCGCGGATGGCGGCGCCGACCTTGACACGTCGCAATACACCTCGCCGATCTTCTTGGTCTTGAGCCCACCCACCGACACCGGCCTTGGTCTCCAGGCGCCGCAGGCCGGCCCCTCCGCTTACGGCCCTCGCCTGCCGCAGCCCCTCCGCCGCGGTCCCGCTGAGCGACCAGCGCGCCGCGCGCCCATTGCCGTCGGCGGCCGACCGACCGCGGGCGCCCGGCCTTGGTCCCGCGCACGACGACGCATTCATGTCCGGATCGTTGCGCCACGCCGTCCTCGCCGGGCGGCCGCAGCAGGGAGAGCGGGGCCGACGGCGCCGCACGCAGTAATCGGCAAAGAGCGGAGGTTCCGATAGCGGAGGCCCGTCCGCCCCTCCGGGCGTGCCAGGTCCCTTTCGCCCCCGCCCGCAGCGAGGGAGAGGCCGCGCGCCGGCTCGGGGCGGCGGCGGGAGTGGAGCCCGAGGACGACGGGAGAGCCGCAGCGAGGGGGCCGCGCCCGCGACGGCGGCGGCAGGGGCTCTAGTTCGTCGCACTTGCTTTGTTCATTCATCGCCGATGGGGCCACCGGAGATAGGGTCCCGACTTCCTTGTCCCACTGGAGTTTGGACCAAATTTGAGCCTCTATTTTTTCTAGTTTGGCATGCAAGTTAAAATTTGAGGCCTCACTTAAGGGCTGCCACTGGAGTTGCTTAAAAAAAAAAAAAAAAACAGAGACTATTGAAGCCCCGAAATTTGGGGGCACCCATATCTCCCCTCTAGACCCATTCGTTTTGGCAGTTAAAAAAAGGCACGGCAGTTTCAGTCGGTTTCCCCGGGCGCGTGAATTTTTGTTGCCTCGCGTCCCCTCCCGCTCGCTCGCACTCAGTTTTCCACTTTTCCCCATCGCGCGCCGCTAGGTTCGCCGCGCGCCACAATCCCCTCCCTGGCCTCTAGGCGTCCCCGGCGCGCTAACTTGCCCGGTCCCTCCCCGCGACTTCCCAGCGGCGTGGACTCTCTTGGCCCCGCGATTGCACAGGCAAGCGGAAGCAACAAATCCATCAAATGCATGCCCTGCTCTAGGCAAGTACATTGGGGATTTAATGAATATGGTATCGTGTGAGATTTCATCGAGAGATTGCTTCTCTGGCGTGCCTGTGTGTGGCCTACTTAGTGTGCTACTGTATGAGGTGATGTTTTTGAATCCTATCCGATTTGGATC
>JADLZK010012468.1:0-140640 GCA_015847255.1 Hyparrhenia diplandra | reverse complement strand
ACAGTCTCTCTCTCCTGTGGATGTTGTAGCCACTTAACGTGCGCCTGCACCCCTGAAATCTTGCTTGAAATGATTTTTGCGGCGGTGGCATTTCTTTTTCCGTGGGCTAAATTTGTCGAAGTCCGCCGGTTAATAAAACGGTTAAGCGTGGCGGGCATTTTTCCTGGCCACTCGTGGCGGGCAAAAGTACCGCCCGCGCCAAATAGATGTTCTGCGTGGCGCGGCAGCCCTAAAAAGCGCCCGCCCGCGGAAAAACTAATGGCCCAACGAGGTCGGGGGCGAGGCCAGTTGAGACCCATATATAAATTGAGAAGCTAGGGTTCCATCTCAGTTCACTTCCCCTCTCTCCCGGCCCAGCCTCCCTTGCATGCTTGGCGCCTCGTTCCCCTCTCCTTCCTCTCCCACGCCCCGGCTTTCACCCTCTCCCACAGCCTTTGCCCGCCCAGCGCTTCGCCCCACTCACGCCTTCCCTCTCCCTCTCCCACTCTCCCAGAGCCCTAGCTCTCCCGTGCACCGGCGACATGGTGATGAGGCGGCCTGCAGCGTGCGGGGCTGCTGGCGGCGGATCCATGCTTCCCCGGCTCTCCGTCGGCGGATCCATGCATCCCGGCCCTCCGGCGGCGGATCCATGCATCACCCGAGCCCCTCGGCGGCGGATCCGAGGCTTCCCGGCCCTCCGGCGGCGGATCCATGGCGTGCCGCGGCTGTCGAGGGACCAAAATATTGGGCCTCGAGACATTCTCAAACTATGAGAATTTGCCGGCCTGCCAAGGCCAGTAAAAACCCGATGCTGCTATCATCCCGTATGGAGAGGGGCGGCCCCGACGAGCGATGGACCGGGCCCTTTGAGCCCACGGCGTTTACATAACTACGGGCGGCCCACGAGCGGCCCTGGCGGCCCAAATGGAGTCACCACGGCGCCGCGAGGCTTATGCGCTCACGAAGGACAAGGTCAAAAGACCTCTACCGAACGAGCAAACCCGCGGCGTTCCCGCGTCGACGCGATCAAACCATGGCTCGGGCTGCGACCTCGCGTCTCCGAGTCGCGAGGCTGGCCTAGCTCACCGGCCGGGGAAATCTCCGATTGCGTCGAGGAGGCCTAGCTCACCACCCTCGGGCGCAAAAAACTCCGCCCGCCCAGGGGAGACCAGCTCTCCATCCTCGGGGCGAGGCAGCTAAACTAGCCCGTCTCGGGTCTCAGGCCACCGAGCGTGGGAGGTTCCGTCCGGGAGGAAGAAACCGCCGCATTCAATGCGGTCGCGTGGCGAGCAAAGCGCCCGGTGCCATCGATTACGCCCGATCAAATCGACTGCGAGATCGCCTCCCCAATCCGGCCCGATGGGGCCAGCGATGCTGAACGATGGCGATGTTTATGCCACCGGCAGGAAGCAGATGACACTGTTCACTTCCCGAACATGCGTCAAAAGCGCCCGCGTAGGGGCGAGACCCTCGGGCACTTGACACGCAAGGCAGCAACCAGGACCGGCCCTCGCCATGCGGGTGTGAGGGCGCCTCACGGGAGACCCTCGAGGGCAGCGCCCCGGCGGCGGCACGTCCACCCTCGGATCACGGGCCAGCGTGTCTTCGTCGAGGCAACGCCCAAACCAACAGCGCCCTCGGCGGCGCACATGCAACGGTGCGGCCTCGGGGAATTAGCCACCTAGGCAACCACCAATGTAAACATTATCTCTCTCCTTCTCCTATAAAAGGGGAGTAATGTCTCATTAGAGAGGGGTCAGAATCAATTCGATTCAGGTGGACTCCATCTTCAACTCAGCTTCACACGGAGAAAACCACTCACCACTACCCACCGTAACCCGCGATGCGTGGGGCTTGAGACCGCTTCTCTCCCACCACGACCGCTGTAACCCCTACTGCGAGGCTCACCTTTGGCCTTGAGGGTTAACCTGGCGTGACACACCCCGGCCCCGGGCGTAGGGGCCCGTTGGCTCGAACCGGGGATAAACCCGCCCGTGTCCGTGTCCATCTTGCGCTCGCCATCGAGGGAGGAAAGCACGCGGCCTACAAATCTTTTTATTGCCGGCACGGCGCCCGCCGTTCCTCGCAAAGCGCCCGGCGAGTTTGGCGCCCGAGTAGGGGAACAGCGTAGTGCAATCCGCATCTCCACCAACCCTCGCGGCGGCTCGCGCCGTTTTCCACCACGCTTTCGCGGGAGCACATGCTCCCGCAGCGGAACTCCATGTTCTTGAGCGGCGGCATTCGTGGCAGCTTGGCCCGACTCACGAGATGATCACTTGCAGGGATCTACCGGGCTGGAGGGGAGCAGCTATCGCCACCACGCGGCGCGCCCATCATCACGCGATGCGCTCTGGCGAGCAAAAGCGAAACCACCGGCCAGCGCAAAAGGCGCTTCCGAGCAGATTGAGAATCCGTTGACATCTCCCAGCGCCGAGCTTCGCGAAGGGCTCCCGGGGAACCCTAGGCCTCGGGGAAGATCCGCACCCGGCGTCCACTCATGGAAGGATGCCCGAAACCCTAATCGTCGAAGCGCCTCCGCTCCGGTCATGCTGAGAGAGTCCCGGTGAATCCACGCGGCGCGCGAAAACCTCGGTCGAAGCCTTCGCGAGAAGAACGCAGGCCGGGCCTCCCGTCGTTCCACGGGGGCGCTACCCCATGGATATGCACTCGGAGGGGCGCATCGCCCGGAAGGGATGCGGGGCGGCCCCGTCATGCACGCCTCCTCGGGTTCAATTGGGGCTGGACCCGAGGCTGAGGACTTCGCTCTACGCCCTGCGAAGCGAGGAACTTCATCCACGCATTCGGCGCTCCTTGCACCGAGCGATGAAGGCGAATACTATGACCCCACGAGGGAATGTTTCCAGCGTCGAGGGTTCCGCCACAAGATGGCGATTCACGCGGCGTGTCAGCGAGGGCGGCGTGGGCGTGCCGCCGCGCGCGAGCCACGGCACGGCGGCTTCCGCCCCCATCCGGCCCGGTAGCGGCGCCCCGGCTGACCGGCGAAACGCTAGCTGCGAGGACTTGCAAAAACCGGATTCGAGGCGGAATCCACGCGACTCGGCGGCCCGGAGCAAAACATTCAGCGGGGAGCGAGGCCAGGGCGTAGGCGGCCCGAAAGCACCTCGAGGCCCACAGGCGGCAATCGCCAGCGCCAATGGAGCGCCACACCTTCCCGACATAGCAGCCCGTTCAGCGAGCAAGCCTCAGCGTAGCGGCGACTATGCTAATGCAGCGAGATGCCCGAGACCCTCTACGGCGAGGGAAAGGCGCGTCGGGGAAGGCTGCGGCATCTCCTTGATAGGGCAGCCGTACAACAAGCGAGAGCTTCGGCCTCCGGAGGTCCGGGCCGTGACATCAGCGGCGACGGGGAGAGTCGGGACAAAGCCGACAAGGCTCGGCCCATCTGAGCAAAAGCGGGGCCTCGGCAAGACCACTCCGAAACGCTGAGCGACAACCGCGGCAACCGTCATGCGGGATTGTATCGAAGACCCCCGCCAAGACCGTCACCGAGGTGCACCCGACCTCGAGAGGCGAGATCGGCGACAAGCGAGCAGCGGCGGAGGCAGCCCACCTCGTGGGCGGCAGGTGGGAGCGAGATGCCCATGCACGTCCGGGGAAGACGAGGGTACTCCCAGAACCTCGGGCCCGCGAGGCCTTCACAAAGGGACATCGAGGAGAGCACCACTCCCCGCGGCGTTTCAGGCCACCTAGTCACCTCGAGAAATATCACGGGGAGAAACTTCGTCGAGGTATGGGCTGGATGATTATCGGTGGCTCGCCCGGTTTGCGAGGGGAGCACTTGATGACAAGGTGATAATCGGGAATCGCCCCTACGTACCTCTCGAGTGCGCGAGCTTAGGGCTGGAACACCTTCAGCCCAACCTCATATCAAGCTGGGCCGATTTGGTGAGGACCTTCAAAGGCAACTTCAAGAGCACGTATCTGCGCGGGGAAATTCACGGGATCTTCGGAGCTGCCGACAAAAAGTCGGACGAATCCGCTTTAGCGACTACATCGGCGTTTCTCCAAGCGGCCCGGACCGAGCTCCCCAATGACGGATTCACGCCATAGGCCTCTTTGGCCGCACCCAGAG
Organism: Hyparrhenia diplandra; assembly: GCA_015847255.1. Lineage (NCBI taxonomy): Eukaryota > Viridiplantae > Streptophyta > Magnoliopsida > Poales > Poaceae > Hyparrhenia > Hyparrhenia diplandra. Next base: position 136,568 of record JADLZK010012468.1, on the reverse strand, counting down.
ACCTCATGAAGAAGCTTAGCGTACCGACTCAACCGAGGCAAAATTTAACTGGATGGACATCGTTGAATAAGTTCGCCGTGAGATACCGCCGGGCTCGCTCAACGGCTCTGAAGAGGAGCCTCGCAGGATTCAACCTCGAGTAACAAGAAGAAGAAGAAAAGGATAAGAGCCGCAAGGGCAAGGGGGCTATGCCGCCCAAGCGGACGATGAAGACATGGTGGCTGCGGTCGACCGCAAAAATAGCCCGGCCCCCGCCACAAGAAACCTGACGACATGCTCAAGAAGCCGTGCCAGAATCATAGCTTCCCTGGTCAAACATACCCTCGGGGAGTGCAAGAAGGTACGCCAACATTTCGCCGCTTCAAGGCCATCCTCGAGGGTGAAGAGGAAGAGGCTCCCCGAGGCTGGCGCCAAGGGCAACGTGAGGAGTTCTCGGCTGCGAACAACGCCATGATCTTCGGCGGCAGCACCAGCAACATGTCCGTGCGGCAGCGCAAGAAGGAGCGTCGCAAATGGTCGGACCAAGCCATCACTTTCGACCAGTCGGATCACCCTGACACATCCTTCCGAACTCGGGGCTTATCCACTGGTGGTGGATCCCATCATCGCCAACACTGGCTCAACAAGGTCCTGATGGACGGAGGGAAGCCTCAACCCATCTACGAAGAAACCCCTCGACCTCCTGGGGTGGACAAGTCCAAGATCCGCCCCGGAGGGCTGGTGGTTCACATAGCGTCGTCCCCGGCAAGCAACCAAAGCCCTCGGGCAGATTGACTTGCCGGTATGCTTTGAGACCCCTCGAACTTCAGGCAGGGAGACCCTCACATTTGAGATTCTTGGGTCCGCGGGTACCCCTACCACGCGCACTCCGACGGCCTTGCTACGCCAGGGTCATGGCTCCCCCGAACTACACGCCTCAAGCTCAAGATGCCGGGGCCAAACGGTGTCATCACCACTGGCCCCTCACACCATCACATGCATATGAGTGCGACGTAGAGAGCGTGGAGTACGCCGAGGCACTACGCCATTGCCGAGGCACTCTCATCGCCGACGAAAGGCGAGTTTTGACGAAATTACGATCGAGCACGAGGCCAAAGCGCCGCGCCGGGGAGCCAGCCCTCTCGGGCACAAAGAAGGTCCCACGATCCCAAGAACCGGAGGAGAAGCTGCCGACCATCAGCTCGACCTGATCCGTAATAGGAAGCGCAGTGTTTCGTCGACTTCCTCCGTGCGAACGCCCAGACGTTTGCATGGGGACCCTCGGCCATGCCGGGCATGTACCGAGGGATGTCGCCGAGCACTCCCTTGTGACATCCGCCGGGCTCAAAGCCGCTCATGCAGCGCTTTGCGCCGTTTTTCAATGACGCTAAGCGGAAGATCATCGGCGAGAGATCCACAAGCCGTTTGGAGGCCGGATTTATAAAAGAAGTATTCCATCCCGAGTGGTTAGCTAATCCCGTATTAGTAGAGAAAAAGAATGAGAAATGGCGGATGTGTGTGACTACACTAGTCTCAACAAAGCATGTCCGAAAAGTTCCTTTTCCTTTGGGCCTCGACCCACCAAATTGTCGACTCCACCGCGGATGTGAAAACGCTGTCCTTTCTTGACGCGTATTCCGTTATCACGGATCAAAATGAAAGAGTCCGACCACCTCGCGACCTCGTTCATAACACCCCCGGGGATGTATTGCTACCTCACCATGCCCTTCGGGTTGAGGAACGCTGGCGCCAACATACCAGCCCGGTGCATGCAAATCATCTTCGGGAACTCATCGGGCGGATAGTGGGCGCCTACGTCGATGACATTGTGGTCAAATCAAGAAAACATCGGACCTTGTGGGAGACCTCGGGAAAACCTTCGGAGTGCCTAAACAAGAAGGGGAGTCAAGCTCAACCCCGAGAAGTGTGTATTCGGGGGTTCCCGAGGGATGTTGCTAGGCTTCATTGTCTCTCAACGAGGCATCGGCAAACCCGACCACGGTAGGCGCAATCACCAAGATGGGACCGATCCGAGACCTCAAGGGGAGTCTGAAGGTCATGGGCTGCCCGGCTTCATTAAGCGGGTTCATCTCACACCTCGGGGAGAAGGGCCTGCCCCTCTACCGACTCTTTCGGCAAGGCCGAACGCGCTTTATGCGGACCCCTCGAGGCGAGGGCCCCCGGCAGCCTCAAAGCTCGACAAACCCACGGTCTGGTACGCCAAACCCGGGGAGAAACCTTGCTCTTATCACGTCCCCCCCCCCACCACCCCCCCCCGAGTATTTGGCGATGGTCATGGTGGAGCGTCGGGAAGAGGGGCTGCGTTGCGATTCAGCTCGTTTACTTCATCGGTGAAGTGCTTTCCGACACCAAGGCGAGGTATTCGCGGATCACGAGAAACTACTGTATGCCATCGTTACTAGCGAAGGAAACTTAAGTCACTACTTCCTAGCGCACCCGTTGCGGTGGTATCCTCGTTCCCCCTCGGGGAGATTCTCCAAAACCGAGAGGCCACGGGAAGAGTGGCCGAAAAGTGGGCGGTGGAGCTCATGGGCGAAACCATATCGTTCTGCCCGCAAAAGGCGATCAAGTCCAGGTCCTAGCCCGACTTTGTGGTGAATGGACTGATATCTGACCACCCGCACCCATCCAGCCGAGTCTTTGGACCATGTTCTTCGATGGATCCATGATGAAGGCGGCAGCGAGGGGATGGACTGCTCTTCATGTCACCCCTCGGGGTTCATACGAGGTATGCCATCCGCTGCACTTTCCGCCTCAACAACGTCGCGGGATCAATCTGGGCGCCGGGTCAATGGTCTCCTGATCGCGAAACCTCGGAATCCGCGGTTGGAAACCGGGGGGATTCGCGGTTGGTCATCGACCAAGTCGCGAAAGCCTCGGCGTGCCACGACCCAAAGATGGAGGCGTATTGCCGGGAAGTGCGCAAGCGGAGGAAAAATTCCATAACTTCGAGCACAAACACATACCAGGCGTTACAATGAAGCCCGCGGATGAGCTCGCCAAGAACGCGAACCCGAATGCGGTTCCCCCGAACGTGCTTACCCGAGATCTCAACGGACCCTCGGTCAAGTACATACCCTTGGAAATACCTCGGGGGCTCAAGAAAATCGCCCCAGGGCAGACCACACCCGAAGCAATGGCGGTTGACCCGGGCCCCACTGAGGAAAGCCGTTGGAGTACCTCACCCGAGGTGAGTTGCCGAGGACAAGACCGGCTTCGCCCGGTTGGGTCTCGAAGGGGCCAAGTCCTTGCGCTAATTGGAGAAAAAAGGAACTCTACAAGAGAGGAGCCTTGGGAGTATACATGCGCTGCATACCCTCGACGAAGGCAAAGAATTGCTCGAAGACACGCACCGGGGGAATCACGGTCACCACGGCCCCGAGGGACTCTAGTCGGTAAAGTCTTGAGGCAAGGCTTCTCGGTCCCTCGGGGTGCGGGGCGAATCTAATCGTCGCGTGCACGCAGGAATGCCAATTCTACACGCCTTATGGGACTCATCTCCCCGCTCAAGCACTTTGCAAACCATACCACTTACGTGGCCATTTGCGGTGTGGGGACTTCGACATGATTGGACCCCGAAAAGGGCGCCGGAGGACACACTCATGTCCTAGTCGCCATCGACAAGTTTTCCAAATGGATCGAAGCCCGACCCGTGGTGAACCCTCACACCGGGAACGGTGAAATTCTTTGAGGATATCATTTCCGTTTCGAGTCCCTAACTCCATCATCACGGACAACGGAACCAACTTTGTGGGGAAGAAATTCCTTGACTTTGCGCGGCGACTATGGCATCCGGGTCGATACCTGCGGTAGTAGCTCACCCTGGGCCAGCGGTCAAGTAGAAAGTGCCAGCGGCATGATCCCCAAAGGGCTCAAGCCAAGGATTTTCAACCAGCTGAACCAAGATGGGCAAGAGGTGGTACCGGGGAGCCGCCATCGGTTCTATGGAGCCTTGAGCGGCAAGAGCCGAGCCCTGCGGGATTGAGCCCGTTCTTTCTCGTCTATGGGGCCGAGGCAATCCCGCCTGAGACGCCGAATACGGGTCCCGAGGCTGCGAGCCTACAGCGAGCAAGGCAACCGACGGGCGAGGCAAGATTCCATAGACCAAGTTGACGGCTTAGAGATGTTGCGCTCCTACACTCGGCAAGATATCGGCGGGCTCTGCGCAAAATATCATGCCAAGCGGTCGAAACCTCGGGAGCTCCAAGTCAACGACCTCGTGCTCGGCGAAACGAGACAACAAAGGGCGTCACAAACTCACGCTACCATGGGAAGGGCCTTATTTCATCGCCGAAATACTAAGGCCCGGTACCTACAAATCAAGAACGAGAAGGGCGAAATCTACTCCAACGCTTGGAACATAGAACAGACTTAAAGCTTCTACCCTTAAATTCCGCACTAGAAGTCAAACACATGTTTTTTTAGGCTCAATAAAGATCTACATCTTTTTCGAAAAAGTACTTCTAAAATGCAAACCTTAAGGAGTCTTAGCCTCGTCCGATACAAGACTAAAACTCCCTCGGGGCTACGGGGGACCCCCTCGGGGGGGGACCCCCCCCCCTTCTTTTTCTTTTTTTTTTTCGAAACTTTTTTCAGCAAAAAAGTTCTCGTGCGTATACTTCGGATCGATTGTTTAGCCGCAAGGGCTCCGCACATGCTCGAAAATCTAAGTAAGATAGCCGAACCGAAGCGGGGCACCCCCGGCACCGCGTGCGCTATCTTCCAAACCGAGAAATCCCAAGCAAAGTAGCCGAGCCAAACGGACCGCCGCCCGAGGCACCCGTGCTCACTATCTTGCGAGCGGATAAAAGCAAGCAACCGGCCACACAATAAACATGAAATTCGAGAAACGCAACCTTAAAAACATAAGTGCACCCCGTCAAGGCCACGGACCTCGGGCGGCGCCATTGTTTATACACATCCATCTCACAAGCTCCAATCTTTTCATGCAAGGAAGGATCGGGGGCGAGGGAGGCATCATCTACTTGCGCCTCACCACCGCCGCCGAGGAAGCCGACATGAGTAGCGCCCTCGGCGCCTGCTTCTCCCGAGGGTGGCATCGGGCCCCCACGGCGCCTCCTCGGACGTGGCGTCCACCATCTCCGTGTCCCGCCTCATAGGTGGACTCTATGGGGAAGTACGGGGACACACCTCGTCCTCAAAACGCGAGGACCCGGCGAGTCGCGGCGCCATCCACAAAGTCATATAAACTTTTGGTCTTGGCGGCGTCGGCAGCATCCCTCCCCGGGATCAACCTCCCCGTCATCGGGGCGAGGAAGAAGCCCGTCGCGGCACCGTCCGGCGTCGTGGACTCCATCGAGAAGTAGAGTAGACCCTTTGCCGGGCATGTCTGCGGAGATCTGCCGTTCGGAAAGGCGTTCGGAGCCGGACCCGAGGAATCCACCGGCGGTGCTCCGGGCGCCTTGCGGAAAGGCCAACCCCGGCGTTGTCGTCCCAAACACCGGGCCGAAGTCCGGCGGGGCCCTTCCGGCTCTGGCGCGACTTACGCTCCTGCTCCAACCCTTGGGCGGCGTGGCGCGGTATTCACGGCTCCTCGGTCCGGACCCCTCCGCCTCTAGCAACAACCACCAAGACAATATCAGCGAGACGGCGAAATCAAAGGTGACAAAGCCTACCGAGGGGGATAAGGCGTACCTTGGCGCCGGTTGCCGACCCGGCATGACGCCATGCTGGATTCGCAGCGACTTTTGGAGCTAGTCCTTCTCCTTCCTCGAGGTTTCCCCCTCGGACACCAGCTCCCGATGCGGGGTGTTGAGGGCGTCGCACATCTCCGCTGCTTCTTCCGCCTCCTCCCCGGACTGTCCCCGCTCGTCATGGGCCTCCCGGGGGACTGAGGGGGCGGTCGAGCCTCCTCAAAATCATGGCTCATCGAGCCATGTCGGGCCGCCATCTTTCTTTGGACTCGGACCTGGCCTTGAGCCGGCTCGGCCTCCGAGGGTCCGCCCGGCGGGACTCCTCTCCTCGGCCGAGAGCAAGAAGCGGGAGGTCTCACTCCGGGCCTCGGTCAGCTTCACCCGGGAGTTTGACCAGGGCATTCGATTCGGGACGTTTTTGGCGAAGGAGCTCGGACTTCTCCCGGGTAGAAGCGATCGAGATTCTCGCGACGACAATACTATCAAGACATCAGAGTAAGGACATGCAGCGGGGATGGCCATCAAGACATCTCTACCGGCGTCGACTTTAGAGATTCGGCGGTGATGGTCTCCCGATCCTGCCGGGCCCCCTCGGCGGCCCAGACCGGATGCGCCGTGGGTCCTCCACCCAAGACCTCGGGAAGGTCGTCGACCACCACGGCAAATGAGACCCCGGGCGTTTCGCCCGGGTCAGGCGACTCCGCCCCAGTGGTCGGCTCGGAGGGACCCATCTCCCCCACCGCCGCTCCGCCGCGCTCACGGGAGCCCACGATAGAAGTCCGAGGGGCCCTCGGGCTAACCACCAGGCTATCACCGTCCCCGCCGGCCGCGGCGACGCCCGCTGGCAGGCCGCCGTGCCGGGACACGTGGAAGCAGCGGAAGTCGGGTTGTACGCTTCGGCGCCCCTCGTCAACAGCGCGCCAGAGCGCGAATGTTCTGCGATGTCTCCGCAGCCGAAGAGCTCCTCTTGGGAGAACTCGGGACAAAGGGACCACCTCCTCCCCGGGGTAGGGGGCGGCGGCATGACCTCCTTCGGGCGAGCCACTTGCTCGCATGAGAGGCCGGTGTCCCGTGGCGCGACCGAAGCCAGGTGTCGATCTGTCGGGTCACCATCGGTGGGCAGCCTCGTCGGCACCACGGCTGTCCGCCTCCGGGCGCGTCCTCGGACGGGTCGGGGACCCAGGCCCGCTGGGCTCGAGGGCTGGCGTCAGGGAGGACGCTTTCGGCGAGGGCCGTGAGGCATCTTTTCGGACGACCCCGGCTCGCGCCGTGAGGAGGACCATGCACTAGCCTTTAGGGCCTTCTTGAAGTGCGAAATAGCAACGGCGGCCCCGTTCCTAAAGTCAAACGCACGTCAAACAAGGCAACCATACGCCGAAGAAAATCAAGATTGCAAAGGCAAAGAAACTCACGGCCCGAGGGATCGCCCTCGGTGTGACGAGGCTCGGGGAAGGACCGGTGACCCTGGCGTCACACTCGGCGCCCCCGCCGTCTCCGCCCATAACGCCTTCGTACGCCGAGGGGGCTGGATCGGGACGGGTCGGGCACGTCCCCGAACCGCAGCACTGCGGACGCCAGGTACTCGTGGCGGGAGGCGTCGGTTCTTCTCTTGGGCCTCACCTGCCGGCCGCCGAGTGCGGCGTGACCAACACCAATGGTCCCGAGGACTTGGCGGAGGAACCCTCGGCGCACGGGTGCCCGGCCGTTCCCGGCGCCTCGGGCTGGGCTGGGGCTTGTCTTGGAGCCCCGGCCGGTGCAGAACCCCATGGTCGGTCTATCCGGCCGCCACGTCGTCATCGGGCGAGGTTCACATAGAACTCATCCTCCGGGTTGTCGTCCTCCTCGGTGGTCGAGGAATCGGCGACTCGCCCTTCCGTTGCTCGGCCCGGCGCTTCGCGAGCCGTTCCTCTTCTTCTTCTCCTCCTTCTTCAATTACTGGCCCTCTGCACCTTCGTTCCGCGCCACGGTTCGCGGCCGGCGGCCGGCGTCCCAAATCCGGCACGGGAGGAAGGGAGTCCTGATAGTCGAAAACGACCCTGCGAGGAGGAAAAGTGAGAACCGCCATGGTGACAATGCACGGGCAACGCCAAGGACACCGGGTTTGAGAAGTACGTTACGGGGAGATATACCCTGGCCGGGGCGCATGGGGATCTCGGGGATAGGTGTCGGGGTGTTGGACCCCCAACGCATCCCTCACCCTCTTGGCCAGGCCATCGGTGGAAGCGAGAAGGCGACATCCCAAGATGTCAAGACCTTCGGGCGCCGGCGCCCATCTTGCACATAAGCAAGGGCGTTCCATCACGGCGAAAGAACCGCCGCCGGTGAAAGGCGGCGACCACGGCGGCGAAGATTGACATCCTTCCGGGGCTGCGGGGGCCGCGCGCCTCAAGCCTTCCAACCGATGGTGATCCTCGGGGGCCCGGTTCCACTTCGCGGCGGGCGATGCTTGAGGACCCGCCGGTGTACGCGAGGGGGGCGCGTTCCATCGTTGCGGTAGAACCACCGATCTCCCGCCACCCCTTGTTCGGAGGTGAGCTTGGATAGAGGGATGTACCCATCGGCTCGGTTCGGCCTCGGCGCTCCCGTAGCCCGGACTTGAAGCCGCAGCCACCAACGCCGCAATGCCCCTCCTCGTGGCTGGGCCCTGGCGCCACCGGCGCGATGTGGGATCCGCCTGAAGAACCACAACCCAGGTCCCAATGCGGCTCGATCCCCGGGATCCCTCGCGGAGGGGAAACGAAGATGGCGCCCTTTGGGAGATCGAGTTCGAGGGGGCGTGGTGGAGCTCGACTTCATAATAGTGGAGGATCGCCGGATGAACCGACCAGCCGGGCATCCCAAAGCCACGCCCCGGTGAAGATCCATCAGAGCTCACCATGTGGCAAATGCGAGGGTTAGCTCCTCCCTCGGCCCAATGCACCTGAGCAATCCACTCCGGGCCGCTCTTGTCGGACGCGTGGATGGAGGAGCCCCTCCTCGACCGGCTGGGAGTTTCTTCTCCATCGCCGTCGACCTCGGCCACGGCTCAGTCGAGCACCTCCCTCGCGCCCGTCACCACTACCTCGGCTGCGCCATGGATGAAAGGGAGATGAAGGGTGGCAACCGCTAGCAACCCCGATCACACGAGCAAAGGCAAGTGAATCTCTCCCTTAATCTCTCCCACACTATCTCTATCTCTACGATTCTTTGCGGCAAAAGAAGGCAAGAAGGCGATGGCGAAGAGCAAGGGAGCAACTACCGCCCCTTCCCCCATATTTATAGGGAAGGGAAGGCAAACCGCCCGGCTGGAGCAATCGAACCGACTCACGGAATGGGCGGCCACGATGGAACGAAACCGCTCATCCAACGGCCGGCCCAGCGGTGGAACCGTCAAGGGTATTAATGCACCTTGGCAAGACCCTCCGATCTCCGCCCGGCGAGGGAAGCCCGCGGGCCGCGTCCCCATCGGACTTGAGCAGGGGGCACGCCGCCTTGAGCGCGGCCGAGGAGACGCTGCCTCCCGCCGGGGGCCGTCCGGCCATCCATACCCCCGGGCGCCCGACCCTAAGGGGCAAAAAAGTCGGTCCGATGACGGTTCCCGCCCCCCGGCGAAACCAAGCGGGCCTCGGCCGACACACCCCACGTTCCGGAGGTTGCCCGGTGGGCCACGAGGGTTTCTGGTCGCCTCGGGATAACCCGAGCCGGGGGGCACGGAGGGAAATGCACAACCCGGCTATACCCGGCCCCACAGGGGCTCTGGATTTCTGAGCGTGTTTGAGGCCGCGGGTCTTTGCTTATAGATGTGTCCCATCCGTGGGAGGCCCTCACGGGCCCTCGGGGGTTGGTCCGCCCAAACCCCGGGATACGCTAAAAGCGGTCCGCGGGTTCTCATGGGGTGAATCTGGATCACATAGCCGACCCTTGCTCCGGCAAAGGCACGGGCACCGGGCTTAAACAGACCGCTGCAGCTCACGGAAAGCACGGCACATTAAACTACGGGGGCATTGTGACGTGTCTCTCCTCCTCCTCCCTTTCGGGAGGGCGACAGAGGAGCGTATTATCAAAGTCGAGGCCCGAAATCGACCTTGCGCACATAAGCGCGGGCCTCGGGCTGCCCGCGAAAACAAACACGCTCCGCACAAACAAGCGCAATTTAAGAGCTGTTTAGTCTTGCCGGCATGCGAGACATAAAAAAGACCTCGAAGGAATCCGCCATTCCATTCAAGGCCTCGGGGCTACACCCAGCGGTGCTTCTCGCGCACCCCCTCGTAGAACGAACCACCCCAGAAAACAACAAGGCGACGGAACGGCGGGGGAGGGCGAGTCCTCACTCGCTCGGGGGCTCGAAACTCTTGTCGGGGACCAAAATATTGGGCCTCGAGACATTCTCAAACTATGAGAATTTGCCGGGCCGCCAAGGCCCGAGTAAAACCCGTCCGCTATCATCCCGTATGGAGGGGCCGGCCCCCGACGAACGATGGACCGGCCCTTTGAGCCACGGCGTTTACATAACTCGGAAAGAGCAGCCCACGAGGCGGCCCACGGCGGCCCAAATGGAGTCACCACGACGCCGCGAGCTTATTGCGGCTCACGAAGGACAAGGTCAAAGACCTCTACCGAACAACAAACCACGGCGTTCCCACGTGTGCCGCAGGATCAAACCATGGCTCGGGGCTCGACCTCGGCGTCTCCGGGTCGCGAGGCTGGCCTGGCTCACCGGCCCGGAAATCTCCGATTCGTCAGGGAGGCCTAGCTCACCACCCTCGGGCGCCCGCTCCGCCCGCCCGAGGGAGACCAGCTCTCCATCCTCGGGCGAGGCAGCCCCAACCAGCCCGTCTCGGGTCGCCGACCCTCGGGCGTGGGAGGTTCCGTCCGGAGGAAGGAAACCGCCGCATTCAATGCGGTCGCGTGACTGAGCAAGGCGCCCGATGCCATCGATTACGCCAGTCAAATCGACTGCCGAATCGCCTCCCAATCCGGCTGATGGGGCGCGATCTTTGAACCCGGTGGCGATGTTCGCCACCGGCACGGGAACAGAGATGACATTGTTCACTTCCCGAACATCGTCAAAAGCGCCACGTAGGGCCGGACCCTCGGGCACTTGACACGCAAGGCAGCAACCAGGGGACCGGCCCTCGCCATGCGATCTGTGAGGGGCGCCTCACGGGACCCCTCGGGGCCGCGCCCGGAGAGCGGCACGTCCCACCCGGATCTCGGCCGCGTGTCTTCGTCGGGCAACGCCCAAACCAACCGCGCCCTCGGCGACGCACATGCAACCAGTGCAGCCTCGGGAATTAGCCACCTAGGCAACCACCAATGTAAACATTATCTCTCCTTCTCCTATAAAAGGGGGGTAATGTCTCATTAGAAGGGTCCGAATCAATTCGATTGGCCGGACTCCATCTTCAACTCCGGGCTTCACACGGAGAAAACCACTCACCACTACCACCGTAACCACGATCGTGGGGCTTGAGACCGCTTCTCTCCCACACGACCGCCTGTAACCCCTACTGCAGGCTCACCTTTGAGCGCGAGTTAACACGAGCGTGACACACCCTCGCCGGACGTAAATTTACCGTTGGCTCGAAACTCAGATAAACCGCCGTGTCCCGTGTCCATCTTGGCGCTACGCCATCGAGGAGGAGGCACGCAGCCTACAAATCTTTTATTGCCGGCACCCGCGCCCGCCGTTCCTCGGAAACGCCGACAGCGGCCGGCGGTGGATTCGGCCCGAGGCCACGGCGGCGCGAATCAGCACCTAGGGCGGGCTTGATCCGGCGCGGGGCCGCCGGCGGCCGGATCCGGCGGCGACCTCCCCTCTCCGGCGAGATGGCGACCCTCCTCCCTCCCTCTCGGCGGCGGATCCGGGGCGGCGGCCCTACGGGCGGCGGATCCGGGCGGGGGCCCCGGCGGCGCATCCGGCCGTGGCGGCACCCCCAAGGCGGATCCGGCGCGGGGCCCTGCCGGCGGCGGATCCGGCGCCCGACCCGCCCCCGCGCGGATCCGGCCAGCGAGTGGCGGATCTGGCCGGCCGGGCGGCGGCGGCGGTGGGGTTCGGTGGGCTATCGGGCCGACGATGGTGGGTTCGGTGGGCGGTGGCCTACCGGGCTTTTTATTTTTTAATTCCTTTGCCGTGGCGGGCGTTTGTGCCCGTCCGCCAAAAAGTCCAACCATTAACCGTGACCTTTGCTTAGTGGCGGGCGCTGTGCCGCCCGCGCAAAAACCTAAAACGCCCGTCACGCCAAAACGTTTTAGTTAGTAGTGCTGGTCGAGTTCGGTATGAAGATAAGCCGAGAAACACAGAGTTTCCGGTCTGCCTACAGGCTACTTGATATGGCACGTGTTAGGGGAGACAAATCTACACAATGTTTAGAAGAAAGTTTGGAAGCTGAAAGTACCACCGAAAATAAAAAGTTTTGAAGAAGGTTTGGCGTGTTCTCCATGAATTCCTTCCTTCTCGTAAGATTTTTGAGCCAACAATACATTGTGAAGTCTGTGGATCGGACTCGGAATCCATCAGGCATGTGCTGGTTGATTGCACGATAACTAAAAGTCTTCAGACCAGTGCTTGCTGTTATTATATCCTGAAAACTGGGCACACGATCTGACCGAAGGAAGGGCTGTTTTAGAGTGCGGTCAAGCTACGATCATTATTCGTATGGACTCGCTCTGGATGCAGCGGAACAAAAGAAGAGGCAACTTGTCTTCACTGGCTATGTTTGGATCCTTAGATTGATATTTCGATGCATCAAATGGAATATGTGTGACTATTGGATTAAAAAAGAAGAGACAACCTTTATTCTTCAAACTATATAAATGTGGATGGAAATACAAGTGAAGTCCACTCACATAAAACTCAAGACAATGTTTCCCATAACTTATTTCTATATGTAGGACATGCATACATAGTTGATGCTCACACCATATCATTTATCAAAGTAGTTGATGATACGATCGATAAATGATCAGCTTGGATTTTATTTATTCCTTTAGTACTACCAGTTCAGGTGGTAGATATATTGTTGATATCATCATCATTCTTCATCTCCAATGTAGTGCTAATTGCAGGAACATGTTCATCTTGAGGAACTTGTGAGTCTTCTTCCCCAGATTTGTGCAATGTAGACTCAGAAACCACCATATCCTTAGTAGGATGAATGTTGTTACCAGTTGCACAATCATAATTCTCAGGGCATTTCTGCACAACAACACCATCAGTGACTTGTCCATGGCCCAGTTGAGGAGTCAATGTGGTTGGTGTGGCAGCTCCAGTACTCTCATAGCTTGATGCAAGAAACTGTGTTTCCTGAAACGAAAATAGGGAAGTGAAGATTCCATGTTAAATGAGTTATGGTAAGGAGAAAAATTGGACTTTCAAAAGTTATCTTATGAACCTGCAGTAGTTGGGACGTATTGTTGGACATTGATTCCTGATCAGGATCTGTCTCATGCCTTTGGACAACACCCTTGAGGAAAAAATAAGGCTTGGTAGCATTAATGGCCTCTTTGATATCTGATTCGAGTATGGTGAAGCGGCCATGGGATGAGGCACACATCCAAGCACGGTGCCCCAATTCTTGGACAAATAGCTCACATAGCTTTGTCACATATGGTGGAGTGTCAGATGATGTCATGACACTACCAATATTGGCTCTGATGATTTCTTCAATATTGCCCATGGGTAAATTGTGATGGTTGAAGTTTGTTATATTCTCAATGTCCTCTTGTCTTCTCCTCCAAAACTCATTAATTGCTTGTTCTTGTTGCGTAATCAAACGTGTGTTTGATGGTGATCCATGCAACTCCTGTGCATGCTCACTTCTTTCTTCTGATCCATTTGACATTGCTAACGATCTATATGTTCAAATTGATTCCACACACATAGTGAATTAGGTACTATCTAATTCGTAATATAATGCTACAAATTGACAAAATCAATAACATGCATGGCCTATCTAAAAACTATACAAAATTAGATGGACACAACCAAGGACTTATTACTTCCCAAATAAAGAAAACAATCCTTAAACAATCACCCTCGCCATTAATGAATTAACTTACGGAATAACAAGGTAGACTTATTACCTTAGTCAAGGCCCGATTAACTTAGGCTTGAACTTGTTGATCATCCAAATGATGATTGGTATGAGAGGAACAATGGCCTTGGTGGTTTATATAGAGGATTCCAAGGCAAATTTATGGTAACCGACAAATTGATGTCCACATTTCAGAACGAATGAGAGAAAAGGTTGATACGTTTCAGAACGAATGAGCGAAAAGGTTGATGGACTCTAGTGGATTTCTTTCGGGTTTGTTAATGGCATGTCATCATCCTAACAACCTTGGAGTGTCTAAAACGCCATAATGCATTTATCTGCGTGACGCTAACAATAACTTATAATTATCTAAAGCTTTTTTTTAGATATATCTTTTAGCTCATCCTTATCTATCCATCCCTACTTGCAATCTTTTTACTAAGCAAAGAGACTTTTTAACATTGAGTATTTAACCCATGGTTCATCGGAAACTCAACAACATCATAAGAAAAGCATGCACTATTATGTTTTTGGGATCCTATCATATCCTCGAGTATTTCATTTAGGCACTCTCAAACTTTTAATTGAGGAAAATAACATAATACTTGATGTCATCCATCCTTTTGATGTCAAGCTACGATCATTATTGGTATACTATCTCCTCGCCTTGGATGCAGCGGAACAAAAGAAGGAACGGTGAGCAATCCTCACCAATCCGAGCAGCGGTTCATTGGGCGATTGATTTAGCATTTGATCTCGGTCAGGTTCAGGTCCAGCAGACAACAAAGGAAGCTGGATATACTGAACCGTAACGCTGATGGAGCCTTCTATGAAGAGCAAGGGATTTGTACTTTTTATTTCCTAGGACCTACCTACCTCTCAATCTGTTCCTTAATTATTAGAGTTCGTCCTCTCAAACACAACAATTAACAAGAGAATTGATCATGGTTTATTTTTCTCATCATCAAGAAACCCACTAGTAGTTGGAAAGCCAACAACGACAATACATATATCCGTGCACAAGCATATAAACCTGGCTAAATATTTTTCCAAGAAATTTCCTCTAGCTTCTTATGACCATAAAAACTGATCAAATCCACACACGCAAAAGACGAATACCTCGAAATTTAACAACTACGACAGAAACCCTACTGAACCGCTGCCGATACATACGATTAATAATAAGGACTGTTTTCGCCCGGCGGCACGCCGAGGATCGTCTCCATCTGGGTCTGTTGCTCATTCTCCATCTGTATCTCTCTGTGCTCTCGTTCCGTCACGAACAACAGCGGGAAGCCCAGCACCAGGAACGTCGTCCCCGCCAGCCACGCCGCCTTCCTCACGCTCTGCGTCAGCTTCCCCGCCATCGCCGCTATCTCGCCCACGGATAACATGTTCTTGGCCGGGCCGCCGACTCCGGCCGCTTTCGTTGCTGCTCGCGGATTGAAAACTCAGGTCGTAACTGATTGATTGAAGTTGGGAGTCTATAGAGCCACGGTGCGCTTGGGCTGCTTCTGTTTCTCTGCCGTCGTCTTATATTTCCTCCTCCTGTACGTGTCTTCTTGTTTCCTTTTCCGGATCGATATACTGACTTAGAGTCCGTTTAGGGGACGTCGTCCAACAGGGAACCAATTTTAGCATACGGTGAGTTTTTGGGGAAAAAGAAAAGGCATCGTACGTCTACCTTGTGCAAAATCGATATCTATATATGTTTGTACTCGGTTTAGGACTTCTTTTTCCTTTTTTTGTGAAATCATATACTGTATCTATATATCATATAATCGATATCTATATCTATACGTCCACCCAAAATTTTCGTCCAGCCTTCTAGAAGCTTTTTCTTCCAAATTTGTTACTCCACGGATCAATAGGACTAGACATTGCGTACCGTCGTTGGACTCAGCTGTAAGTGCACGTGTTTCGCCTAAACTCTTGGCAGGACTCGGGCTCGTCTCTGAATAGCCTCTGTGACTCTGCAACCAGCGCAGATGCACCAAATCGACTCCAAGCAAACTTCTATCACCAAAGAATACGTGTCCACCAGCTGAATTAACCGAAAGCTTGTGCGCTCAAATAATCGGCCACCTCTTTTTCTGTGACAGGAGTGCCAACATTGGTTACATATCGACTCCACTAATTAGCGAGTATTGTTAGCACTAGAAATCAATGAATGATCAGACTATATATCCTCCGATTTTCATACTTTGGAAAAAACAATTTTTTATTTAAAAACTTGCAAAAATATACTCATAAAAATCAAATTTATGAGATACTCCCTCTATCCCAAAAAAGAATACTCTTTTTTAATTCTAAGACATCGTGTTTGACTGCTTCATCTTATTTAAATTTTTTATGTAAATTGTAAAATAAATAAATTATTATTAAAATATTTCTAATAATAAATAAATCATAACAAAATAGGCAGTGGCAACGCCTTGCTTTGTCCACTACGAGGCATGAGAGATGGACATGCGCTGATGAGTGGAGACGGGATGGGATGGTTTGAGTAGTCAAAATGGGAAGGGGTGGGGTGGGGTTGTTTGTTTCTCACGGAAAATGATTTGTTTATCATGGCAACGGGACCTGCTGTCAAGTTATTTTTTTTTTTATTTTGATTTGATTTAACGAAGGCTACTCCCGTTGCAAACGCGACGGGCATATTTGCTAGCACTACCGGATTTCATCGCTATCCCGTGTGTAAACCTGTTTTCCCGTGAGCTAAGAGGAACAAAACACGGGAAATCATTATCTATCCCGTGAGCCAAACGAAACCATCACGGGGAAGAAACAGTTCACGGGAAAAGCGTATTTCCCGTGAGGCATAGCTCACGGGGAAAGAATCAGTTCACGGAAAACGTATTTCCGTGAGAGGCATAGCTCACGGGAAATTCCCATCCAATTTCCCGTGAGAAAGGGGCTCACGGGAAAGCTAACGACCGTGAGCCCCCGCCCCTCCGTCACCTACGTGTCGATATCCCGTGAGAGCACCGTCGGGGCTCACGGGATATCCCATTTTTTTCCCGTGAGCCAAATAGTAGGCGCACGGAAATAACCCCTTTTCCCCGTGAGCACCTCCAAGCTCACGGGATATCTTCGTTTTTTTTTTTTTTGGAATTTCATCTCCAAACTTTTTGTACACTTCTTCCATACCATATGGCACTCAATATTAAAGTTTGGTTAATTATTGACTTTATTTGTTATATTTAGTTAATTATTCTCTTTTATGGGAATTTATGAAATGAGGCCAAATTTGAACTACAAGTGGAAATTTTTGAAACAAATTAGTAGAAAATTTATATTCCTCATACTCAACACAATGTAAGGCCTTGCATTTTAAAAAATAATGAAATCTGAAACATCTTAGTACGAAATCATCAACTCTAATCCCTGTTCGAAATGGTCTAAAAAATTGTACAAAATAAACCGATGTGCAAAAAATCATGAAATTTGATAATCTGTCATGATATCTTATGCCGAGGCTATGATAAAAATTTGGAACGTTTAAGCACAAGTTGGCACGTCACGATGTTCCACAGGCTCCAACATCTACGTAGAAGGTTCATGTTTGTTGAGAATGATCTCGTATCATTTCATGTCGATGTGGCGGTCAAGTTGTGGTTTGGCTACGAAAACTTTTCTACATGCAAATGACCTCGGATATCGTGTCATGTCTACTTTCGGGAATTTTTTTATGTTATTTTGGTAATTATTATAATTTTTTTGCTATAGTGAAGTAAATACAATTTTGAAAAAAAGGAGATAGAACCACATGAAATAATGGTAATTTTTTCGCGAAAGGATCAATTCTGTATGGGGAGTGTATATGATAAGGTATTTTTGAAGTAATGTTGATCAAAGTTTGAAAATATATATGTTAGAAACTTTTGAGGGGAGTAATATATTTAATTTACGAAAAAACCCCTTTCCGTGAGCTGCTCACGGGAAAGGCTTGAGATATCCCGTGAGCGCATCACGGGGGAAAGGATCGGTGGGACCCGCCTCGCAGATGTCGTCGGGTGGGAAATTTTAAAAAACAAAATCACCTCTTTCCCGTGATGGATCCGGGGGCTCACGGGAAATATGCGAGATATCCCGTGGCGGATCCACGGGAAAAGGGTCGGTGGGACCCGCCTCGCAGGTGGCGTCGGTGGGAAATTTAAAAAACAAAATCCCCTCTTTCCCGTGATGGATCCGGGAGGATCACGGGAAAGACCCATCCTTTCCCCGTGATCCTCCCACATCCATCACGGGAAAGATATTTTTTTTTTAAAAAAAAATAAGACAACGACCACTCCCCACCTCACACTCTAACACACACACCCACACACCGCACTTTTCGCCCGCACACACGCCGCCCCCCGCGTCGGTCCGCCCGTCCGCCGACCCGGCCTCCCCGCCCGCCCGGCGACCCGCCGCCCGCCGTCCGCCCTGCCGGCCTCCCGCCGCCCCCCCGACCGACGCCGCCAAGGCGCGGCGCCACCTCCTGCCCCGACTGGGCGCCCGCTGCCCGCTCACCGGCCCCGGCCGCGGACCCCCAAAGCGCTGGCCTGCCCCGGCGAGCCGGCCCACCCGGGCGGCGGCGGGGGGGGGGCGCCCCGGGCGCCCGCCCGCCAGCGAAGGGCCGAGGAAGGCCCCCGCCCCGGCGAGGCCCCCGGCCCGGGGAGGAGGAAGGCGCGAGCGCCCCCCCCCGCCCGGGAGCCCCCCCGCCCGGGCCCCGAAGAGGAGGAAGGGAGAAGAAGGAAGAGGGAGGGGGAGGGGAAGGGGAGGAAGGGGAGAGGAGGAGGAGGAAGGAGGGAGAAGGGAGGAGAGGAGGAGAGGGAGGAGGGAGGAGGAAGGAAGAGGAGGAGGAGGGAGGCCCCCCACTGGCCGCCCCGGCGTGTCCGCCACCCTTGCGACCTCGACCGCCGCCACCCGCCGAAGAGAGGGAGGAGGACCGCCGGCCCACCATCCAAAGACGCCGTCCGTCTTCAACTTCGCGTGTTGTTGGCCATTGTGTCCTGAATGTTTTTGTCGGCCATCGTGCCCTTGATGAGAATGTGATTGTCGGCCATCGTGCCGTGTGTTTTGTTTGCAGTATTGAAACCTCCCGCGGGGGAGGTTCTGTCAAATTTTGAACTTATCCCCTGCGTTCTTTTTTTATGCAGAGGAACCCTCCCGAGCCGAGTCGCTTGCCGAACCGGAGTCCCTTGGCGGCCCCCCGATCTTCTTCCTCGTCGGGTAGCCTGACTCCACCGCGACCCTAGGTATATCCCTTCCTTCCGTGCCATGGTCGTAGCTAGATTGCGCAGCTTCGCTTAGGCGTCTCCTGTTTCGAAAGAGAGATACGGTTGGAAGTATGCGCATCCCCGCATACCTATAACCGTATATCTGCTTTCAATTGTCCACGTTTTTGGACAGCCCGAGGATGCGTAGATGAGGTCCGTTCCATGCTCCACTCTGTCTGATTCAGTTGAGGCAGCATCTCCCGTTGTTCTTCGAATACACGCTCCCCTCTCGGGGAGGACGTGTATTCGGAGAAATGCGGAGGTGCTGCCGAAATTCTCGTTCCTGGATAGGAGTGGAGCATGGAACCGACCTCATCTACGCATCCTCGTGGGATTAGGACCTATCTTCACCTACTAGATGGTAGGATCGTTGTGTAGATGTACTGCATTCTTATATTCTCGCCGAAATGATAGAGAATGGATGACCGTGCGGGATATAACGATGGCTGGAGGAGTTTTGGAGATTATGACCCTGAATGGGTTAGGAAGAGCGGTGCTTTCGTTGAGAAGGCATTTCCAGAATGCTCGAGGTGCGAGTAAGGTTTGGTGTCCATGCAAGAATTGTGGCAATAAAAAAAGGCAAAGTAAGGAGGACATGTCTAAACATCTTCCCAAGTTTGGATGGACGGATGGCTATAAGCGGTGGGTCTTCCATGGTGAAACTGAGCGTATGAGAGACGAGGTCGTGAGGCAACGCATCGACGATCTTGCTTCTGATGCCGGGATAGGAGACATGGTAGATGACTTTCATGCCGGAAACTTTGAGCAAGGACTTGGGGATGAGGGGAGGAGGAGCCGAAGAAACCGCAAAGGCCTATTATAACATGTTGGAGGCGGCACAAAACCCCTTCATGACTATTGTGAGGTCTCCAAACTAGATGCCATTTCACGCCTTATGGACTTGAAGGCCCGATGCAATATTAGTCGAGACGGCTTCACCGACATGTTGACGGTCTTTGGGGGTTTGCTTCCGCAAGGTCACGTCTTTGCCAAAGAACATGTACGAGTCAGAAAAAGTCCTCAAGGTACTCAAGTTGCCTTACGAGCAGATACATGCTTGTGAGAACGGGTGCGTCTTATTTAGGAAAGACTACAAAGATGATACACACTGTCCAAAGTGTAAATCCTCCAGGTACATAGAGGTAGACCCTGGTGAAGACGGTGAGAAGAGGCAGCTTAAGATCCCCGTGAAAATCCTACGGTACCTTCCCTTTGCACCTAGGTTACAACGGATGTACATGACCGAGGAGTCTGCGAAACAGATGACATGGCACAAAGATGGACGTCGCTACAATCCAGATAAGATGGTACACCCATCCGATGCCGAAGCATGGACCCATTTCAACAATATTCATCCTGACAAAGCTATGGATGCTCGTAATGTGCGTGTTGCGCTGGCAACAGATGGGTTCAATCCTTATGGAATGATGGCTGCCCCATACACTTGTTGGCCTGTATTCGTTATCCCGCTGAATCTCCCTCCGGGCGTCTGCTTTCAACAGAAGAACATTCTTTTGTCTTTGATAATTCCTGGCCACCCGGGAAATAAAATGGGTGTGTTCTTAGAGCCTGTGATTGATGAATTGATCAAAGGTTGGAATGAAGGGTTTTGGACGTACGACCGAGCTTTGAAGAGAAATTTCAGGATGTACGTGTGGTACCACTACTCCCTGCATGATTTCTTGGCGTATGGGATATTCTGTGGTCGGTGTGTGCACGGCAAGTTCCCTTGCCCGAGATGCAAGGCGGCCGTAAGGTTCACCCGGGTTGAAGAAGGGTGGCAAGTATTCTCAAGGTTCGACAAGCATCGACAGTTCCTCCCTCCCTCGACCATGCATTCAGGCTAGACAAGAAGAACTTTACGAAAGGTCTCCAAGTTACGGACCTAAAACCGAGATGATGACATCTGGCCGAGGTACGTGCTCAAGTGGAGACTCTTGTGGTCGATGAAAATGGTGTCTTTGTGGGTTATGGCGAGGATCATGCATGGACTCACAAGTCGATTAGAGAGGCTCCCCTATTATGATCACCTTCTTCTTCCACATAACCTTGATTTAATGCATACTTGAAAAAGAACATTGCCGAGTATTTTCTTGGAACATTCATGGAAACGGCCAAGTCAAAGGACAACGTTAAGGCTAGAATTGATCCGGCGCAGAGTTGTGTGACGCACCGAAGCAAGAAATGAAGCCTCCTAGCAATGGCAAGAGATGGAAAAACCTAAGGCCGATTACGTGTTGAGCAAGCCCCAAAGAAGGGAAGTACTTGCAATGGTTTTGAGAAATTAATGTTTCCCTGATGGGTATGCAAAGAAATCTGAGGAGGGGAGTGAACTTATCTACTATGCGAATCAATGGGCTCAAGAGTCATGACTACCACATATGGATGGAGCGGCTTCTTCCAAGTGATGCTTCGAGGCTATGTCCCCGATCATGTCCGGCATGTGATGGCAGAGTTGAGCAATTTCTTTTCGGCAGCTTTTGTGCTAAAGAGGTATCTCGGACCACACTAGAAGAAATGGAAACATTGGCACCTGTGTTGGTCTCAAAGTTGGAGAAGATATTTCCTCCAGGGCTTCTTCGTTCCGATGGTGCATTTGATTTTGCACCTTCCATATGAGGTTAGGGTTGGTGGCCCCGCACGCTTTCGTTGGTGCTATGCTATTGAGAGAGTTCTCGAAGCATGTTCGGGCCGATTTGTAAAAAATAAGTGTAAGATTGAGGGTTCCATCGCGAAGCAAAGGTTCGGCAGGGGAGGTGTCGACTTCACATCAAAAATACTATGGTGATAACCTTCCTAGCTCGCATTATCCACCCCCCTCGTTACAATGCTGATGAAAATGAATCAACCCTCGGCCTTTTCAAGGAGAATTAGGACGTGCAAGTGGTTCAAAAATAAAGATGTTGACAAATTCAGAGTGGATCAGTATAATGAATTATATACTTTTCAACCTGGACGAAGTGCTTCCTTACATACAGTAAGTCACAACTCTAAGCATAGAAACTACTTGTCTTCTAGTACTTAATATCCCGCATCCAACCCTTTTGTCTCTCGTTTGTATAGGAAATTTAAAAGGCAATTCTGGCGTCAACGAACGTCGCCTGAAGCACATGAATTGGACGCCCTGCTTAGACAGGGTGCTGGCAATGGAAAACCCGAGTTCATTAGTTGGTTCAAACGCCAGGTACTGTCCAATTCGTGTTAAATAACGTCTCGTTTGATATGCTAACGAAGTGTCTCATTTCATTTATCCTGCTTGAGCTTGCAGGCACAGACCGATCCGGGTATGCACCCCGAGCTCATACAGGTTGCCAATGGCTTTGAGACAAGGGTTAGGTCATTTACCGGTTATGACGTGAATGGATATCGGTACCACACAACTAGCTATGAGCAGAATCGACCAAACCGAAAAACCACAAATACCGGAGTTTTCACTAAAGGTGATGATGGAACTAGCACTAAAGGTTATTATGGAAGAATTGAAGAAATATACGAGCTCCATTTCCCCGGCTCTAAACGGCTTGCTCCCCGCCGTGTTTAAGTGCCATTGGTTCGATCCTGAAATAACAAATTCGGACCTCGAACAACTTGGGATTGTTCAGATTCGACAAGATTCACAGATGGCCGGAGATTCGATGTCACATTGTGGCTCAACATGCCACACAAGTTTATTATCTCCCATGGTGTTGCCGGGACGACGAGCGGCTTAAGGGTTGGGATGTTGTGCGGAAGGTATTGCCACACGGGTAGACTACCCGTGCCAAAACGAGGGGCGATTACCATTTTAATGCAAACACATATGAGGGAGAGTTCTTCCAAGAAGATGGGCTACAAGGTAAATTTGTGATAGAAATAACCGGGCCCAACGAAATGGAAGTAGACAATGAAAGTGTTGTTGATGATGATGAGGGGGAGGAGGTTCGAGATGCGAAGGACTTACAGTTACTTGAAAAATTACTTAAGGACAAATGCAGTGTTGAGGTCGTTCCTCCTCCCATGGATCCTGCCAATCTTCATATGTTGGAAGACGTAGACATGGATGATAGTGATCATGAGGATTATGATCCGACAGTGCGAAATCGTGACAGGGATGAAGATTATTTCTAATACATGTAATACTATGCATCTCTTCATAATTATGTTCTGATTATTGATTATTCATCTCTTTATAACTATGTTCTGATTATTGATTATTCATCTCTTTATAACTATGTTTTATTTAATTTTGCATTTTTACTAATTATGTACATCTAATTACAGGTCATTAAAAAAGATGCCTCGAACGAATGTCCTCAAGAAAATAACCAGGTTGGGCAGGAAATTCAAAAGTGTATCCGAGCTAGGGCAAGGGCAAGACGAAGCGGAAGCGTCAGAGCCACCACCACCACACCCGCGGGGGTAGGGGGCAGGGGCAGGCGTCGTGCACCCCGACCACCGTCGCCACCACCAGTGGTGCACGAGGAGGAGGAGGAGGAGGCGGAGGACGAGGACCTCTCGGCGTCGCAGCACGCGGACCCCTCGGCGTCGCACCACGCCGACCACTTTCAGCGCCGCGCACCACGAGGAGGGGACTAGCCAGGGTACGGGAGGGGGTTCCTCAGGAGGGGGTTCCTCTTCCTCTGCTCAGAGGCGTGTCTACTTGCGAGGCCCCTCCAGACTCCCGGATCGTCAGCTTCGTGAGGAGCAGAAACCGACCATAAGACCATCACAACCAAGGTAATTTACTTTACACTTTAGCACTACTTTCTTATTTTTCAGGTTTCACAATCGTAATAGGAACTAATAGTTATTCTTGATCGTTTGGGCAGGGGTTTTGTTGTCACCGCGAACTCGGTTGAAGGACGCCTTCCCTCCAGCATTCTTGGTGTTCTGGTGAGGAAGCACTACCCTGGCCTTGTTAAAATCGACGGAGAAGAGTATCCTGTCACGTCGTTCCACCAGTACGCGGACTTTCTGGACAACTATGATGAGGATGGCATGAAATATGCTAACAAGGCCATTCGTGTGGTCAAAGAGTTTTGGGTAAGTTTATGTCGCACTGTACAAATACATCGCTCCAAATTCTAATGTTAGAAATAATGACTTATTACATTGCTTCTATGTGCAGAAATACTTCAAGTGCGAGGAGGGATACGAGGCTGAGGCGGAGGAAGTGGCTCTAAACGCCTGTTTCAAGCATGTGGCAGACATGTGGTACGAGGCACGTGGCAATGCCGCCGAGGCGTGGTGCAGCTAAAAGGAGAATGAAGGCTCCAAAAAGCATGAATGGAAAACGCTGAATCTGACCAAAAAGAACAATACATGGAGGTAAATTATATTGAATGCTCATACTAAGTTTAATTATGCTTATTGTGATTTTTATAATCTGTGTTATACTTGGTATCCTGTAGGTCATTCCGGGGTGGTGCTTGAACCATAGGCGTTGCTGGGAGCTTCAGGTGGACAAGTGGGTCGATACAGACTATGAGGAGACCCACAACGAGTACCGGGAGCGGCGTGCCATGATGCCAGGTGTACCACACCATCAAGGCAACCTTAATCTCGCGACCTACCAAGTTAGATATGTAAGTGTTATCCAATTCTTATTTTCTGATGTGCAACTCAATACTTTCTTACCATTGTAGCTACTTTTCTTCTTCTCACACAGGAGCAGGAACATGGCACGCAAATCAGCTCGCTCGAGGCCTTTGCTAACTCCCACACGGGCAGGTACAAAGATCCCGCGGTCGTCTTCAACCCTGAGGCTGGGCCCGAAGCCTACACCAACCCGACCGCCTACGACAAGATCAGTAGGTACACCGAAGTCGCGAGGGAGGTGTATGGAGAAAGCTTCGATCCCCGCAGCCACGACATTGAGGGGGACATCGCCATGATCGCCGGAGGAGGCAAGAAGCACGGGCGGTACTACATAGGTGATAGCGTTATCAACCCGCACAACACAAAGAGGCTATCTGAGCTCCGATCACGCTCGGGAGGCCCGGTGATACGCGAGCGGCCAACCACTTACCAGGCTACAGTCTCCAGACTTGAGGTTTATATATTTTTATTTAAGGTTCATTTATCGTTGAATACTATTTCTCCGTGTTCTAACTTTGTGTTGAAATAGGCCCAGATAGAGGAAGAGAGGAAGCGACGGGAGGAGGCTGAGGAGAGGGAGCGGGCAAGGGCTCTCGCGGAGCAAGAGAGGGCTCGAGCGGAGCAAGAGAGGGCGGAGCAGCACCAGAAGAGCATGGAAGCTCTCCTAGCGTACCTCCAGCGTGTTGGTGGCCAGGTTGGTGTGCAGCTGCCACCGGAGATTGCCTTCCCGCCACCGCCCGTCTTCGTCCCACCGCCCGTCCTCTACGGTCGACGTCGATCTTCCCTCCACCGCATGGAGCCTCTCCCGTGAGTTTGTCTCCGTAACTTTCGAAATATGCATATATGAATGTGAATGGATATGATCTGGAGTTTTGAATGCACCATGAGATGTGCACGTGAACATGTGGTTGTCGGCCATCGAGCCGTTGTTTTCTTGCAGGTTGGAAAGCCCTCCGTGCAGGGGAGGTGCTGCCGAAATTTCTAACTATTTCTCTTCTTTTTTCAAGTTAATAGATTCTACCTTGAATTTTGTCTCACAAATTTCTAACTATTTATCTTTGCCTACTTGCAGGAAAATTCTCATGCCTCGAACCCAACTCCGAACCAATCTCAACCGGACGCTTGGGAACGCGCTTCGTCAGGTTGGACGCCGTGGCCGTAAATTTGTCATGTTTTAGGTTGAAAACTTGTGCACTTGAACTTGTGAACTTCGATTTTATGTGAGTTTGTGAACTTATGGTTGCACTCATGGACATGTGGTTGAACTTGTGACTTTGTTGGATGTTATGTAATATATATGTGGTATTATGGATTTATCGAGGTAGATTTGTGATATATGCAATCTTTTTGCTATATATATATATATCTCATCATTTATGTCTTTGGAACAAAAAAGAAAAAAAAAAGTAGATTTCCGTGAGTAGCTCACGGGATATCTATAAACCTTTCCCGTGAGGAGTGGCGGCTCACGGGATATCACGCTAAACATATCCCGTGAGCCGCAAACGGCTCACGGGAAAGATCCTGTATATCCCGTGATCGAGAAAACGGCTCACGGAAAGAGCCCGATATCCCGTGAGCCACACCGTTAGGCTCACGGGATATCCTCGAGAACCCTCGTTCCCGCCACAGCCACGTAGGCCACATAACGGGGTTTTACTCCTCCCGTTGACGGCACCACCAAACCCCCCCCAAAGGTATCCCGTGAGCTTTGTGGATCACGGGAAAGGATATCCCGTGAACGTGGTCGGTGTTCACGGGATATCCTTATTTCCCGCTGCAATCGTTCCCGTCAACGATATCCCGGGTGTTACACCCGGGATATCCTATCCCGTGAGTAGAAGGGCCTTTCCCGTGAGCTTCGTGCTCACGGGATATCCCTGGCATCCGGTAGTGTAGTTATTATCTAATACAAAACATCCAAAGAAATTTATACTAATATATGCACACCATGACTATACTATGAAAAAGGATCCAAACAAGTTCCTGGTTCCCCTAAATCGTTTATTCCCTCAACAATATGTATAAACAAACGCAATCATGCATATGCAGCGTTGCAAGTGGCAGAGCGCGTAAAGCTTTGATGCTGTTGGCTCATCATGGCTGGGTCATTTCCCAAGCATATCCTTCGTAAAAGAGTAGTAGAGCATCGATCCCTGGGCACGGCACGGGCCAATCGATCGAGATGCAATCAGGCTCCAGTCCTTTTTGGTGTTGGATGCACGATGGATGTGAAGTGAAGGAGCTCCATCAGGAGCTGAAAATCTGAAATGATGATTGGTATGAGAGGAACAATGGCCTTGGTGGTTTATATAGAGGATTCCAAGGCAACTTTATGGTAACCGAAGAATTAATGTCCACATTTCAGAACGAATGAGAGAAAAGGTTGATACGTTTCAGAATGAATGAGCGAAAATGTTGATGGACTCTAGTGGATTTCTTTCGGGTTTGTTAATGGCATGTCATCATCCTAACAACCTTGGAGTGTCTAAAATGCCATAATGCATTTATCTGCGTGACGCTAACAATAACTTATCATTATCTAAAGCTTTTTTTAGATATATCTTTTAGCTCATCCTTATCTATCCATCCCTACTTGCAATCTTTTCACTAAGCAAAGAGACTTTTAACATTGAGTATTTAACCCATGGTTCATGGGAAACTCAACAACATCATAAGAAAAGCATGCACTATTATGTGTTTGGTATCCTATCATATCCTCGAGTATTTCATTTAGGCACTCTCAAACTTTTAATTGAGGAAAATAACATAATACTTGATGTCATCCATCCTTTTTGATGTCAAGCTACGATCATTATTGGTATACTATCTCCTCGCCTTGGATGCAGCGGAACAAAAGAAGGAACGGTGAGCAATCCTCACCAATCTGAGCAGCGGTTCATTGGGCGATTGATTTAGCATTTGATCTCGGTCAGGTTCAGGTCCAGCTGACAACAAAGGAAGCTGGATATACTGAACCGTAACGCTGATGGAGCCTTCTATGAAGAGCAAAGGGATTTGTACTTTTTATTTCCTAGGACCTACCTACCTCTCAATCTGTTCCTTAATTATTAGAGTTCGTCCTCTCAAACACAACAATTAACAAGAGAATTGATCATGGTTTATTTTTCTCATCATCAAGAAACCCACTAGTAGTTGGAAAGCCAACAACGACAATACATATATCCGTGCACAAGCATATAAACCTGGCTAAATATTTTTCCAAGAAATTTCCTCTAGCTTCTTATGACCATAAAACTGATCAAATCCACACGCAAAAGACGAATACCTCGAAATTTAACAACTACGACAGAAACCCTACTGAACCGCTGCCGATACATACGATTAATAATAAGGACTGTTTTCGCCCGGCGGCACGCCGAGGATCGTCTCCATCTGGGTCTGTTGCTCATTCTCCATCTGTATCTCTCTGTGCTCTCGTTCCGTCACGAACAACAGCGGGAAGCCCAGCACCAGGAACGTCGTCCCCGCCAGCCACGCCGCCTTCCTCACGCTCTGCGTCAGCTTCCCCGCCATCGCCGCTATCTCGCCCACGGATAACATGTTCTTGGCCGGGCCGCCGACTCCGGCCGCTTTCGTTGCTGCTCGCGGATTGAAAACTCAGGTCGTAACTGATTGATTGAAGTTGGGAGTCTATAGAGCCACGGTGCGCTTGGGCTGCTTCTGTTTCTCTGCCGTCGTCTTATATTTCCTCCTCCTGTACGTGTCTTCTTGTTTCCTTTTCCGGATCGAGGTACTGACTTAGAGTCCGTTTAGGGGACGTCGGTGAGTTTTTTGGGGAAAAGAAAAGGCATCGTACGTCTACCTTGTGCAAAATCATATTTATATAATCTATCTATATGTTTGTACTCGGTTTAGGACTTCTTTTCCTTTGTGAAATCATGTAACTATGATCCATACATAAATTTAAAAAAGGAGTTTGAGATCTAGATGAAACACTGGCTCAAGTTTAATAAGGACTGCTGATGTATTGAACTCAAAATACTTATATGTAATAGTGTGCATAAGCACAAATAGTGTGCATAAGCACACCATGACTAAGAAAAGGATCCAAACAAGTTCCTGGTTCCCCAAATCGTTTATTCCTTGAACAATATGCATAAACAAACGCAATCATGCATATGCAGCGATCGCTGCAAGTGGCAGAGCGCGTAAAGCTTGTCCTGTTTTTCCACGGCTTTGATGCTGTTGGCTCATCATGGCTGGGTTCTTCCCAAGCATATCCTTCGTAAAAGAGTAGTAGAGCATCGATCCCTGGGCACGGGCCTATCGATCGAGATGCAATCAGGCTCCAGTCCTTTTGGTGTTGGATGCATCATGGATGTGAAGTGAAGGAGCTCCATCAGGAGCTGAAAATCTGAAATGAACGGTGCGGTGTGCCTCGCCCACGCTTTCACGAGAGGTGATGGGAGGCGACTAGGCGTAGTACGCCTGTCTAAAATGATGCCTGTGATTCGGCACTCCAAGAAAGCAGATGTCAGGCAGGATACGATTCCACGCACGGTAGATGATAATGGACACACACGTACACGGCAGGGATGAAAGAGACCGACCTTATATTTATGGTAGGAGAATGACGGGTGACTTCAGGATCAGTCGTATATCTTTGCGCTAAACTTGACGTGATTACAAGATTCCGACTTTTACGTGTGTACCATTATAGAAGATGATCATATATCGATATACCACTAAAAAGTTAGGCCGCACCTGTGAACCATCCACCTAAACTCTATTGTCTTCCATACCATTTGAAAAGTCATAGTACATGTAAACACAACTGGGAAGCCATAGTACAATTTCTTTGTACTATAATCTTTCATCTAATTTTTAAATTAATTATGAAAATCATGAAAAAATATTTCTTGTATGTCACTGGTGGACAAATAAAACTTGAAAAGATATTTGAGAGCCATGCTTTGAGCCTGTATGACACTAAGATGTGCCGGCATGCCTAGGCCGTGTTCAGGCCAAAGCAAAGACTTGTCGTGCCAATACTCGCATGGTCTGACGTGCCTCGGATGCATAATGATCACGATCCGAAACAGCACAGCCAATGGCCCACCTCTATCTAAGATAGTTGTGTTCTTTATGGTGAAAACGGGCACACGAGGTCAAGGTCTAATTCGACACATGTGTTCCTATTTTTCTGGGTTTATCCTAGAATTTAACGATGTTTTTAATAATAATAAATGATGTCAAGTCCATAGTGAGACATGTGTGATGACTTTGTCAATCTTTTTATCTTTGTACTGTGATATATTCAATCAAAGGGGAAAAAAAGGTATGAGTTGATATAACGGCGAGTACGTGTTTCGCCTGTTTGGATTAAGAATCTAATAAGATAGGAGTACGTGATGGGGGGACGTATATTTGTTATAGTGACAGTGCGTATGGTTATTCACTCGTGTGTTGTCAGGTACTCAGGTGGTTTCTCTCAGGAGATAGATTTCTCAGCATTACATTATCGACAGTGCGGATATCTTATGTCAAAGTCAAACGTCGGTAACAGCCTATTTAATTTCCAGCATTCATCTTGTGCCACGAGACCTTGATACCAACAGGCGCACCATATCAACTTTCCCCCTTTTCCTTCAAATCAACGGTTGAGAAGAGAACACAACCCAGTCCCTCAAGATTTAAAGTACAAAACTGATGCGCACCAACAAGAGAATAAGGGTATATGAACATTGAGAGATTTATAATCTGCAATTATTTGCTGGTAAAATATTGCTTAAATATAGAGAAATTGCCAAAAAAAGAAAGGGTGTTAATTAATGAGTGCTATTTAGTACCCCAAAATTCATATATAATTTAAAATGAGAATAAACTTAGGGTGTGTTTGGTTAGGTTGGCTGTGGAAAAGCACATGTAAGAAAGTGGATGTGGGAAAAGCAAAACGTCGTTTGGTCGAGGTGCGGTCAAACGTAGGTTGTCTAAGAAATACCTGTGCAACTAGGAGGAGGTGGCCACCTGTCAGGTGGCTTCGCCCGGCCTTGGAAGGACAAGCGGTGACAGGAAGGACGCGGTG
Source organism: Hyparrhenia diplandra (assembly GCA_015847255.1). Lineage (NCBI taxonomy): Eukaryota > Viridiplantae > Streptophyta > Magnoliopsida > Poales > Poaceae > Hyparrhenia > Hyparrhenia diplandra. The sequence goes on along the minus strand of JADLZK010012468.1, from coordinate 106,009 downwards.
GCGCTGTGCTTGCAAGAGGAGAGAAACATTGCTCGGAGGATAAAGTTACGAAATGTTTTCTACGTAACCAATTCACAGTGGATAATTTGGTGACCCAAAAGCAGCGAGAAAGTAGAGGGAAGTCTGCTTTTAATTTTGTACTAGCCAAAAGCTATTTTTGGTTGGCTTTAGATGGAAGCCAACCCCATTGGTTGAGCTTTTGGCTTTTGGAAGGAAAAAAAGCTACAGCCAAAAGGCCAACCAAACACACCCTTTATAGATTTTAGCAACACAACTCTATTCAAGTACCATCACGTAGCTTGTGAAGATCTCTAGATTGGTTTTGGCTAATTGATGACATCCTTAGGACTAATCTCTCTATGCTAAGTGTTGTGTTAGTTGGAGATTGGTCAAGCCAAGGACGATGCATGGTGGTCATGGTGGATGGATCGAGATGATTCAAATGATGATCAAGTGCATGACTTGGAGTGGATGGTGGATCAAAATGGGCTCAAGGCAAAGGTATATCCATAGGGCCATTTTGATTTTACACTCAAGACACCATAGAGGGTGTGAGTGATTATAGGATCGATAAGCCGTACTATAAAGAGGGAAAACTATCGCACATATCGATCCTCATGTGCCTCTAGGTTCAAAATCATTTGCATGCATTCTAACCTAGAGAGCTAACCCAACCTTCGAAATTGATTGTGAAAATGCTAACACACGAGCACATGGTGATATACACATGGTGGTGTTGGCACATTTGCGAAGGCGGTGATGGTTGCGGGGTTGAGATGGGTTTGGGTACCGCTCACCCTCCCGCCGAGCTTGCGAGGCGGATTCGCGCTTTTTGAGAAAATGAAACGTCTATTTTCTATTGTGCGGATGCATCGTGGTGGTAAAAACATGCTAGTTCTTGTTCTCAAGTTGGTACACTTGGTGGATAGCATGTTGGAGCAAAGGCGGCGAAGGAACGCGACGAAAATTCGCGGCTTCTTGCTTGGCCGACGCGGTGGCCGGACCGCTGACCGGACACCGCGTTACCGGCCGGGGCGCTCCGGTGGAGTGCCCGGCGAGCATGTTTTCCGAGGTTTGGCCGGGGCGACCGGACGCGACCGACGGATGCTTCCGGTGCTGACCGAAGCACCGATCGGACGCGCGACCGGACCCGCTCGGCAGCTTCGGTCGGCGATCCGGTTGGGGTTAATGCGGTTGTGACCGGACCCACGACCCGGACTCACCGGTGAGTCCGGTCGATCGCGTCCAGGCTGCTGATTTTTGCGCGGATTGCACCCCAACGGCCACATTTTGTGGTGGGGGTATTTATACCCCTTTGGCCGGTTCTAGGAGGTCTCTTGGTCATTTTGAATCAATCCTAACACCTCTAGAGCTGAGCACTCATCCTCCTCCTCACTCCTTTGCTTGAGAGCATCCATTCTAGTGAGTTGAGGTGATTTAAGTGCACTTTGCTTTGATCATTGCATCTAGTGGCACTTGTGGATCGTTGTGAGCGGTGGTTTTCTTGTTGCTCTTGGAGAGCACCACTCCTAGCCGGCTTGGTGATTGGTGGAGGCGTTGGCAAGAGTTGGTGATTGTTCTTGGCCACCTCCGGTGATTTGTGAGAGGACCGTGCATCCTCGTCGGGGACGACAATTGCAAGATAATACATTGCTCGTGTCGGTGAGTACCTCTCATTTGCTTTGGGTGCGGTAAGCCTAAAGGCATTTGGCTTGGAGTGAGCTCCACACCGACCCACACGTGAGAAGGTGGACACAAGCGGAGACGTAGCTTGATGGGTGCTCAAGTGAACTTCGGGATAAATCATTGTCTCCACTTGTCTCTTGTTGTCCCTTGGTGATTGGCAACGATTTGGTTATCTCATTGTGTCATCTTGGTGATTGGATTGACTAGCCTCGACATTGTGGTATAACTCTTCTACACTCTTGCATTACTTTCATAGATAGTGTAGTTTGAGTAGCCTTGCTAGTTGCTTAGCCTTGTTTAGAGTAATCTAGCTTGTTCACCTAGTTGGTAAAGTAGCGACTTAGCCTTTGTGTGTGAACTAGAGATCATAGCAACTAGAATTGTCAATAGGAGGCTTGCCGACAAGTAGAGCTAGAGCAAAAAGCGCGTTTATCGCCTTTTGTTATTCTAACAAGTTTGTCTAGTGTTTTGTAGAAATTTTTATTAGGCTATTCACCCCCCCTCTAGCCATTTAGGACCTTTCAGCTTGAGGCGGGGCTAGCTGATGGCGCCACGGAGCTTGGGCAAAGGTGGTGTAGCTCGTGAAGGGGCCTAGCCAATAGCGACACAAAGGCAGGCCCCAACAATTATTGTGGTGGAGTAGATTTGGTGATGGCGTCGCGAAGATGAGGCAATGGTGGCATGGCTCGGCTCAGGGTGGGGCTGGTTGATAGCAACACAAAAAGGCAACCCGGGCAAATGTTGGGGGGTAGGGCCAGCGATGCATCAGGGGCGTTGAGACATGGAGGAGGTTGGCTAGGCCTGACCCTAGGAAGGCCCTGTGGAGGAGCTTGGAGAAGTGGCGCCGTGGCGTAGGTTGAAGAAGCGGATGTGTGTGGTGGAGTGGGCGAGCCGCTAAGGTGGAGATGGCTAAGCCGGACGGGATGGCTAATAGCAACGCAAAATGCAACCCAAGCAAATGTGTTAGGTAGGACGCCATGCATCGTGGGCGTCGAGACATGGAGGATACTGACTAGGCTTGACCCCGGCAAGGCCTCGGGAGGAGCTTGGAGAAGTGGCGCTGTGGCGCAGGTTGAAGAAGCGGATGTGTGTGGTGGAGTGGGCGAGCCGCTAAGGTGGAGATGGCTAAGCCGGACGGGATGGCTAATAGCAACGCAAAAATGCAACCCAAGCAAATGTTGGGGGTAGGACGCCATGCATCGGGGGCGTCGAGACATGGAGGATACTTGACTAGGCTTGACCCTGACAAGGCTCTGTGGAGGAGCTTGGAGAAGTGGCAGGTTGAAGAAGTGGATGTGTGTGATGGAGCGGGCGAGCCGGTAAGGTGGAGAGAGAAGCGAAAGAATGGGAAAAGTGAAAGGAAAAATAGATAAGGATAATATGGACAATTTTACCTGCTACAGTAAACTTGAAGCTATAATAGAAGAGGAATTAAACTGTTTTACCCAACGTCTTTTCTAATTAGTGAACATGAAGATATAAAAATTGTTTCTTCACAAAAATATATGAAGTTGTTCTAAGAGCTAGAGCTTTATCCATTCAATGGTGTTTAATCATTTATTAAATTAATCCAACAGCTACATAACACATGATATGTCTTGTTTCATTTTCATTGATAGAGCCATCCATCATGCATAGAGAGGTGGCTAAACACGTGTCAATGTTGGGACAACACAACGCAGAGCAAATCATGGTTCTTCCTCCTATGATTTCTCTAGCTTAATTCATTGCTGATGAAGCTGCTAATATGACCCCTAAACCTGTTCTGTCGGCTCCTAAATGGTCCTCGAATCGACGTTGCAAGTCAAGTGACACGGACACTTAATATGACCACATGGCGTTGGGCTTGCGCTGCCGACGAAAAACGACTCACGGCTTAGCATTTCATGCTAAAAAATACGTTTTATTATGTATAGGAAAAAAAAAGAAGAAGAGGGCATATTCGAGGCATATGAGAGGTGCCGTGGAAACGTGTGCCAATGCCATGCACGCACGCAGCTTGCACTTGCCCTGCAGGCGCCGCCGCCGTCCGTCCGCAAGCCACTTGTGCCGGAATTGATCGATATCGCCTCACCGTCGCCGGTCACCGCACCACAAACCCGGCCATCGGCACTGGAAATCTCTTTCGCTTTATTCCTTCTCCTCCCATCGCCAAGGATATATGTATATATATTATCTACTCCTATCATCCTATGTAGATAGATAGATAAATGCCCAAGAATCTCACAGCCACCGATAATATATATATAGTACTCTTACTCTGATCTGAAAAATGAAGCTAGCACCTCAAAAAAGAGAGGAAATATTCCATATCACTATGAAAAATAAACATTGTACACCACTTTTCATTTTTTATTTAATATGGATTTTCATTCCTTTTCAAAAAAAAAATGGGGAAAACAACGTGGTCTGCTCTGGGCGCTATAATAGCATAGGTGCCTGCTCTCTCTCCTCTGCGCCTCGACGGAGAGAAGCTTGGTGCACGTATATAACCACACGACATAGTCCAGACAAGCTTTAGGCCGCCGGCCGGCAAATCGCGGCGGCGAGGAGGGATCATGGCGGCGGCGGGGGAACGAGTGGATCAACGGGTACCTTGAGGCGATCCTGGACGCGGGCTCGAGGCAGCGCGGGCAGCGGCAGCAGGGCGGTGGCGCGGCGCCGCTGACGACGGCCGCTCTGCCGAGGCTGCTGCTGGCGGAGGCCGCCGGCGGTGGCGGCGGCGGTGGTCAGGGTGCGGCGGCGTACAGCCCCACGCGCTACTTCGTGGAGGAGGTGGTCAGCCGTTTCGACGACCGGGACCTCCACAAGACGTGGACCAAGGTGCGTACGACGCTGCCCGATGATCGTCTCGTACGTTCTGATGAGCAGCCAGCGGTGACGATGGATGGCATGCCATGGCAATAAGCAGGTGGTGGCGACGCGCAACAGCCAGGAGCGGAGCAACCGGCTGGAGAACCTGTGCTGGAGGATCTGGCACGTCGCCAGGAAGAAGAAGCAGGTACGTACGCACGCATATGTTCTTCTTTCGTTCTGTGAGATACCATGCTCTGCTTTTTTAGAACTTGTTCAAGTTCTTGATTCGTTTGTCCTCCGGCCGGAAAAACGAAAAGATCAGCTTCGCCGCCGATCGAGTTAACCTGGCCCATAGGGCACCTGGCTCCGATTGTCAACTGTTTTATTTTTTCAATTTTCTGATTGGCACGGCACATGTCGATCGTTATCAGGAGAAGAGTTCCAGGCCATGCCTTGCACTGTTTACATACACACTTTCCTCGTTCAAAAGGAACTCCAATTACCACTGTACTAGTACTATTCTACTACTACGGTACCGGCCAGAAGAGACGTGCAACTGTTTGTTCATCGCCTGGTACCCTTTGATTCAGGTTGATTTGGCCCGCTCGGAAATGGACGGTGATGGGTCCATCCTGGAGCTGACGTGTCCGAATCTGAGGCTTCCTTTCTCTTACGATTCTAGTTCTACTATTTTCGAAAGAAAAATGCGGTGAAAACACGGTGTTTGACGACGCGAGAGTGCAGGTGGAATGGGAGTACTCGCGGCAGGTGGCGCGGCGGCGCCTGGAGCAGGAGCAGGGCAGCCGGGGAGGCCGCCGAGGAGCTCTCCGTCGCCGACGGCGAGACCACCAAGGACGCCCAGCAGCATCCCCGTCGTCGGTGCCCCGGATCGCCTCGGAGGCCCGGATCGTGTCGGACGACGAGGACGACGACGGCAAGGCCGACGACAGGAACCTCTACATCGTGCTCATCAGGTATATTAATAGCCATGTGATGCGTTCCTGTCAGGGATGGCTTGACACGATTTGTGTTCACTTTGCTCGCTTAAGATTTTGCTTTTGTTTATATATATATAAACACTAGCTTTTTTGCAGCATTCACGGGCTCGTCCGTGGGGAGAACATGGAGCTCGGCCGTGACTCTGACACCGGGGGCCAGGTCACTCTCAAACATTCCCTTCTGATTTCCCTGCAGTTGTATACATATAAAAATGAATGAATTTTCGAATGGCTACACTACCTCTGGTCCCATCCAGAATCTTATCCCTGGATCGGGGAATTGTCACGTCCGGTCCAGATGTTGACACGTCTGGTGCTGGACGGTAGTAAATTTACCCTTACAAACAAACTTTACCCATCCTTGTCCAGGTGAAGTACGTGGTGGAGCTGGCGCGGGCACTGGCGGCCACCGCCGGCGTGCACCGCGTGGACCTGCTGACACGCCAGATCTCCTGCCCGGACGTCGACTGGACCTACGGCGAGCCCGTCGAGATGATCACCCACCACCAGTCCGACGCCGACGACAACACCGGCGGCGGCGGGGCCTACATCGTGCGCCTGCCGTGCGGGCCCCGCGACAAGTACCTCCCCAAAGGAGTCCCTGTGGCCGCACATCCCCGAGTTCGTGGACCGCGCGCTGGCACACATCACCCACGTCGCGCGCGCGCTCGCCGACCAGCTCCACCCCGACGCCGCCGACTCCTCCTCCCCGTCATCACCGCCGGTGTGGCCGTACGTGATCCACGGGCACTACGCGGACGCGGCGGAGGTGGCGGCGCACGTGGCGAGCGCGCTCAACGTGCCCATGGTGATGACGGGCCACTCCTGGGTCGGAACAAGCTGGAGCAGCTGCTCCAGCTGGGCCGCATGCCGCTCGCCGAGATCCAGGGCACGTACCGGATCGCGCGACGCGTCGAGGCCGAGGAGACCGGGCTCGACGCCGCCGAGGTCGTCGTCACCAGCACCAAGCAGGAGATCGAGGAGCAGTGGGGGCTTTACGACGGATTCGACCCCATGGTGGAGCGCAAGCTCCGCGTGCGACGACGCAGGGGCGTCAGCTGCCTTGGACGGTACATGCCCAGGATGGTCGTCATCCCGCCCGGCATGGATTTCAGCTACGTCGAGCAGGATGACCTTGGTGGTGGTGAGGCCGACCTGCAGCAGATGATGGTTAGTGGCAGTAAAGCCAAGAAGCCGTTGCCTCCCATTTGGTCGGAGGTGCTTAGGTTCTTCGCCAACCCCCACAAGCCCATGATCCTGGCGCTGTCGAGGCCGGACCCCAAGAAGAACGTCACCACGCTGCTCAAGGCCTATGGCGAGAGCCGCCACCTCCGCGAGCTTGCAAACCTTGTAAGAACCGAGATGAAGAGCGACCTTATTGCCGATTGGTAATGGTAATGCTTCTGCACACCAGCTAACCCAATGCGATCGATGCAGACGCTGATTCTGGGGAACAGGGATGACATCGAGGAGATGTCCGGCGGCGCCGCCACTGTCCTGACGGCGGTGCTCAAGCTCATCGACCGCTACGACCTGTACGGCTGCGTCGCCTACCCCAAGCACCACAAGCAGACCGACGTGCCGCACATCTACCGCCTTGCCGCCAAGACCAAGGGAGTGTTCATCAATCCTGCACTTGTCGAGCCATTCGGCCTCACCCTCATCGAGGTAATCAAGCTTCAGTTTCAGACAATTTGGTTCGTTCCTCAATGAAATTCATTCACATTTTGTTGTGTGATATGTTCAGGCTGCGGCGTATGGTCTGCCCGTGGTGGCCACCAAGAACGGCGGGCCGGTGGACATCATCAAGGCGCTGCACAACGGCCTGCTGGTGGACCCGCACGACGCGGCGGCGATCACGGAGGCGCTGCTGAGCCTGGTCGCCGACAAGGCGCGGTGGGGCGAGTGCCGGCGGAACGGGCTCCGCAACATCCACCGCTTCTCGTGGCCGCACCACTGCCGCCTCTACCTCTCCCACGTGGCGGCCAACTGCGACCACCCGGCGCCGCACCAGCTGCCCGCGTGCCGGCCAGCCCGCGCGGCGCCGTGGCGGCCGGGCGGGCCACCGACGACTCGCTCTCGGAGTCGCTCCGCGGCCTGTCCATCTCCATCGACGCCTCGCATGACCTCAAGGCCTCCGGGGACTCCGCCGCGGCCGCCATCATGGACGCGCTACGCCGCAGGCGCAGCTCTGCTGCCAACGCCGACAACGACCGGCCGCCGACCGCGAGGGTCGGGCACGCCCCGGGCCGGCGGCAGAGCCTCCCTCGTCCTCGCCGTCGACTGCTACGACGGCGACGGCGCACCGGACGCCGAGCGGATGAAGAAGGCCGTCGACCTGGCGCTGTCGGCGGCGGCCGCGGCCGGCGGGCGTCTCGGGTGCGTCCTGTCGACCGGGATGACCATCGCCGAGGCCGCGAAGGCGCTCGGCGCGTGCGGCGCCGACCCGGCCGCCTTCGACGCGCTCATCTGCAGCAGCGGCGCGGAGCTCTGCTACCCGTGGAGTGGGGACAACCTCGCCGCGGACGAGGAGTACGCGGGCCACGTGGCGTTCCGGTGGCCAGGAGAGCACGTCCGCGCCGCCGTGCCGAGGCTCGGGAAGGCCGACGGCGCGCAGGAGGCCGACCTCGCCGTCGACGAGGCCGCGTGCTCCGTGCACTGCCACGCCTACGCCGCCAACGCGTCGTCCAAGGTGAAGAAGGTGGACTCGATCCGGCAGTCGCTGCGCATGCGCGGGTTCCGGTGCAACCTCGTGTACACGCGCGCGTGCACGCGCCTCAACGTCGTCCCTCTCTCCGCGTCGCGGCCGCGCGCGCTCAGGTACCCGTCGATACAGTGGGGCATCGACCTGGACAAGGTGGCCGTGCTGGTGGGCGACAAGGGCGACACGGACCGCGAGCGGCTGCTCCCGGCCTGCACAAGACGCTGGTCCTGCCGGAGCTGGTTTGCCACGGCAGCGAGGAGCTGCGCCGCGACGAGGACGGGTTTCTGGCGGAGGACGTCGTCGCCATGGACGCCCCGAACATCATCACCCTCGCCGAGTACCAGGCGGCGGCCGACATCCTCAAGGCTCTGTGAGAGTCCGAGTTACGTACTCTGTATCATACTAGATGCTCTGCTCCGACCTTCCAGCGGTTGGCTTGGTTCCACACCACACTCTGCTGGGGTTAGTATTTTGGACGGTCAGTTAAAAAATTCACAGAAAGTGACTGAACTCTTTGCGTACTAAATTTCCTCCTTCCTCTTATTTTCATTTTTTGTGCCGTTGTGTAATTGGCAACAATAGCGACAGAAAAGAGAGCTGCATTTTTCATCTTATATTATACTAAGATAATGTCCGTCTAACGCTTACTACGGCTGCATTTTGAGGATGCATGTGAAAGTTTCACTCGAGGAGCTAGAAGATTCAATAATCTTTCAAACCGAGACACGAAGGTTCAGTCAGCTTATGTGTTCTAAATTATATATATCCATCACAAGTTACATCTCGGCAAACTATCCATCATGAGTGAGCACAAGATTCACTTCAGCAATCTTAGGGACAGCCCTGCCTTCTGCAATTTCAATAGTCACCAATGCTGTTGCTGGACCTAGTCATCTTTTTAGTTTGTACTGAACACTTTTGTTCCAAAGGATGCAATAGTCACCCTGCAATATTGATGTACAATGATAGAGAAATAGATCAGAAAGCATGGTTACAAAACAACAATATACAGATTTCACTATTAGATAAAAGCCAAATGTTTACCTTGTCAAAGATGATACATAGATGTCCAGTTTCCAGAAGGTCACACTGCAAATCATGGATAGAATAAATTTGTACTAAATTATGCATAATTTGATCTCATCAATAAAATTAATAACAGCACTGAAGGCACTCTTAGCCCCATCTATGAACTTTATTACCTTTTCAAAATGTTGCACTACTGCACTAAAAGCACCTTTGCTCTGATAGAGTAAAAAATGGAACCTAATTACATATCAGGAAAATAACACAAATTTTATATTCTTGCACCAGCACCTTCCTCCTAGCCTCCAAAAAGCATCATTGGCGTACAAAAGCACATTGTAGCTGAAATCTTGAAATACAAGGCAACAACACACAGATTTGAAACGATTAATAGATCTTTGCATCATTTGGCACAGCTAGCCTGAAATAGTAAACTCCTTACATTGAAGCATGTCCATCAAAAACATAATTTGTATAATCTGAACAGGGTAGAATTCAAATTAAGTTCTATAAAGCAATGAAATCAGAGATCAGATCGATTTAGATCAACAAGCTCGCAACAGTGGAAGTAGGACACAAAAAAGGATGGAGCAGTGGGTACCCTGATCCCCAACGCGCTGGAGCAGGCCGAGCGCATGGGGCGAGATGCTGTGGCTACACAATGAGCGCGCGGGGCAAGTTGCAGACCCAGGAGTCAGCACAAGCAACCACCAAGAACTGCACACAAGAAAAGAAACCCAAATGTGATCTCATAAGGCTCATATTGCCAACATAAAAAATGATTTGCTACTGAAGTCACTATCACGTACCTTTGGTGTTTGCTGCTGAGCATGACTTTGGTATTATCAACCACCATGAACTGCACACAAGAAAAGAAACCAATGCAGCACAAACATAACATGGGAGTGAGGTACAGAGAATTCTTTGTTCAACTAACCCTGTCATGAGCACCTTTGGGATGTTTTGTACAGTGGATGCAGTGAAAAAGGACTCGAAACGTGTGACATTTGTCAAAGAGTAAACTGGTGGTATCCTGAATATCGAAGAGAACCAACTCATCTAGTCAGTGTATTTGATGGAAGTACTCATATATCAGGTCAATGTAGCTGATTTGTTAATAAACTAACGCTGCAATGTCATTACTACTGAGTAACAACAGAAGTTAAGCCGGTGTGACTACTACAATGTTGGTCAAAGATCCTCGTTAAATTCAAAGTTTGCAATGGTAAGTATATCCATCATAGCAAGACAAATAGCCCAACGATCAAACATGCAAAAAATTAAAACACTAATGTAGGTATGGAATCATTTCCAAATTCCAAGCATCAAAATTGAAGCTGAGAAAAAAAACTATTTATTGGGTAAAACAATAAAACATTATCAGTTACAAATTAAGAAAGATGGAATGGACAATAAAAGGAGTGCATTCTTGCAAAAAGAGAAAACAGGACAACCTTGGTGAAGTTATCCAGCAAAATCATTTCTTCTTAACTTCAAAAGCCATATCTTGTGCTTACGAACTTCAAATCATTTCACAACTTGTGCTTACGAACTTTCAGTTCATGAATTTCCATCCTGAATTGGCAATGCACACTGTTTAGCTGCCATTTTCAAAGATAACATGGATAGCACATGGATTGGCAAGGAAAGAGATAGAAGGAAAAAAATTAGTACAAGACACCACAGGTAACATACTAAAATAAAAACAAAGGGTTAAATCTTAAACCATGAATGGCCACCCATATTTCTGAGTTCTGACAACAGAAAAGAAAACAACAAAATTGAAGACCAGAATGGTTTGCACATTATTGATTTAGGACCAGCAACAGGTACTCACCATTCTGTTCTTGTTCGCCAAAGCCAAGACCTGCTTGCCAAATTGATACTTGAAGGGGGGAGGGAGGGATCTACGCATCAATTTTCTGGTAGTGGGCAGGTATCTGCGAACTGAAGGCAACTCTGAGTTCGTTTGATTCACCATCACATAGCTGATCACTCCATTCAAGAGCGATAAATGATATGTTCTTCTTCCAAATCTGCAAAAGGAAGAGACAAGCAATGAAATTTATAAGAAAAACAGATCGGAAGAAAATTGTGGGTCTTGGGGAAAGAAGCTGACCAGTGTGGGCCTTCTCGGGGATGAGCTCGATGGACCTGTAGTGGTGACGCTCGTGACCTTGTCGCAGCCGCTGGACGCCCAAGCTCAATGGAACCGCTTCCATTCCATGCCGAAGCTCCGTCACTTCGCCGTAGATCGAGTTGCCCTCGCCTTGTGGACCACATCTACTCGAGCTTTGCAGGTCGTGGAACTCTGACCGGCTTTCTCCAGGTTGGATTCGCCCTGTGCCGCCGCGTGGCCATCGTGGGGACGAGGTGTCGCCGCGACCCGTGTGGTGGGGAGCAGGACGCGAGGGCCCGCCTCTTCGCCCGCCGTGTCGCGTCCACGCCGCGAAGGCCCCAGTGGCGGCGCGGGCGCGTTGTCGTGGTTGTGGAGACTGCTGCCGTGACGAGGCCGGCGAGCGCAGCGGGGCGGAGCGCGTTCAGGGTCGAGGTCGGCGTCGACGTCGTGGAGGGCACCGTGGAGCCCAGAACGACGGAGTACGCGGCCGGTTGGTGGCGCTTGGTGCATCACGTTGAAATCCATAGGAAGAAAGGTTTCACGTTTGAAAGGAAAGAAAGGAAGGAGTGCGGGCAGTGCGGAGGAAATTGATACTCGCGCACCGCCGGCAGTCTGACGAGGCGGGCGGAGGAGGCACATACACGTAATACTGATCGTCGGATGAGGTTTGAGTAATTCGAGAGAAGATTAAGTAATCTGGAACGTTTATTTGAATAGATTTGAACGCCACGAAGTTGGTGCATTAGTAGTGTAGATAGATAGATAGATGCATTAGTAGTGTAGATAGATAGATAGATAGATTAGTAGTGTAGATAAATAGAATACTTGTTGTCACTATTAATTTTAGAAAGGTCCTGCCGATGAAACAAAATTTCTCTGGGAGATGATTATCGTTACAAGTTTATGTAGTATATATTTTCTGTTTTTTAGAAAAAAAGCCAAACGAGGAATCCCAATTGCGAACCGAAAATCCAGCAACGGCCACCGACGCCGAGATAGTTGCCTCCTCCGCCGCCTTCGGGTTGCGGACCCAATTAAAAGGCTTGCTGTCGGATCCCGCATCACCCAGCCAGCAACCCAGGAGCGGCCACGCTCATCTTCCCCGACCTCCTCTCCCACCGTGTGTCTTTATGTAGTGTTTCTGATGAATGAATGATACTGATGCAGGCGGCATTACACACTGTTTTTTTTCTCTTGATGTTAAGCAACAGATACATGAGTGTTCAAGCAGACCTAAGCAGTGTGGTGTGCCAAATGTCACTGTTGCAGCACTATCACAGGTTGATTTTTATTTCACAGGGCAACAAGAATGGGATCACTGGATAATGCGTGGTATTTTTGGTTGGCTTCTGAATCTTTTTTTTTAAAGATCCGGCGCAAGTCCAGCATATATTAATAAAAAGAAGAGAGATTACATACGCGCCGCCAGCCGCGTAACAACTTCCGCGTTTGACCAACCGTCAAGGCTGTGGAAGAAAACTAAATAGACTACTCACGTTTAAAAAAACAACCGGTGTCCGGGCGAATCTCTCCAACGCAAAGGGGAGATATCGTTATCGTTTTGGTTGGTGCAGATTAACACGAAACAATAGCTGCTCCCGGGCCTGCACAAGACGCTGGTCCTGCCGGAGCTTGTTTGCCACAGCAGCAAGGAGCTGTGCCGCTACGAGGACGGGTTTCTGGCGGAGGACGTGGTCACCATGGACGCCCCAAACTACAGTACCCCGTTATAGAAAAAGGCTCCTAGTCGGATGGCTCCGCACCCCGCTCCCGCCCACCACCCCACCCATGACTCCGGCGACCGCCGGCAGCCTCCCCCACCTCCGCCAGCCGTCCAGGGCCCCCACGGCCCGGGCGCCCTCCGCTGTTCACTCCCTCCCACAAACTCAAGCCCAACCACTCTGCTTCGGGACTCTGTCCCCGCTCCTGCTGTTGCCTGACAGCCATCACCCACCCTTCCCTTTTGCCCCACGGCCGTCGCCGCTCCGCCCGCACTCAGGCGTCCGTGCAACCATCGCGCAAAAGGGGGTTGCACCTACGAATGCCGGTGGCCAAGGCGGCCGCCTGACGACGAAGGGGAAGATCGACGCTAGGGCGCATAGCACCTGTTCGATGAAATGCCCAGCGCCACTGAAAGATGCAGTGGAGAAGTTGCGGCCTGTGGCGCCTACCAGTACCAGGTGCTCGAGGAAATGCCCCAACGAAGATTTCGACGCCTCTCAGACTCCTACGAACCCGAAGGAGAGCAAGGCTGGATCACGGCATGGAGCATGGGTCTCTAAGCTGGGTATGCCACAAGGTCGGGCATGTGTCGAGCTTCGCAAGAAGGGGCGTGTCAAGATCGGGACGAGCCGGCTCTGCATCGACTTCTCGCGGCACCCGGTACGCAGTTTCAAACCCGCTTCTTGGAAGACTACCGTTGCCCGATTGTTAGGCCTTTGGCCGCCTCTCTTCCTTCTGTACACCTGTGGATTACCCAAGCCACCAAACCTTTCGCTGTAGAACACGACATTGTGGCCAAAGCTATGGATTACAACTTCTGTGCTCCCCCAGAATCATTCCTTGTTCTTCCAGTCCTCCCTTTCGTCTTCAATACCTCGGTTGCCAATGACATCGTCAAAATCCACCTTCTCAAAATCAGGGTCTTTACCATGGATGGCATCATCTACCACCTGCATCCTGATCCCCAATCTGCAGCACATGATGTCATCTCCTCTGTCGGCGGCAAACCGTTGGGCTTCAGATTCAAATTTCAAAATTTTTCAAGGATTCAGGCCTGGCCTACCCTGGGACCATCCCACTTGCCTGACGCTGCTCAGTTGGAACCCACCTAGGAGCCGCTGGCAGGCCAGCTCGCTTAGAGCATACCCTGCGTCGGCAGCGAGGTGGAGAGAGCCAAACCTGCTGCGCCTGAACCTGCTAGGAATGCAGCTAATCCTCCTCCCTCCTACCGTGACATTGTTCTCCTGCACCTTAAGCCTATGCAACAGCCTACTAATCTGACAAGTAATGGAGACAAGTATGCTTACTCACCCCTCGTTACCATGCCTGGTTACCGTGGAGAAAGACGCCTCAAATGGACGACGCAGTTACAGCAGGCACATACTCCATCCAGCTGCAACAGTACTTCGCCGGTGACACCTGGATCCATGCATGCAAACTCACATTCAGCTAACACTCGCAAGGAGTTGTTCGTAAGGAGCAGAGGAAGCAAACTTGTGAAAATATGCTTTCGGTGCATATCCAAGGACCACCTGACCTCCCAATATTGGGACCCTGTAAAATGCACACTATGCATGTGCTCTGGACATAAGAGCTCCAGTTGCAAACATCATTCTCCTCGCACACCAGTTCCCACCACCGGCGCTCCGCCGCTGGTGCTGCCATGGTACAGAACTAGAGGTGTGCCTGCCTTGGAGGAGAAGTTGGAGGATGGACACGCTGACCACGACACCACGGTTGGAGGTGAGGTGCTGCTTGGGATGCCTGATCCGACGGACGCACACATGATCATGGAGGCAGCGCCCGTGGAGGGCATCACTGCGCTCACCCTGGATGAGTTGTCGGTCCTCTCTGCGGGGGAGCACACTGAGGTCGAACACGAGAGTTGTGCGCATAAGAGGCGTGCCAGGCGCAAGAGGGCCCGGGGCGGTGCGGTACTGCGAAAGGAGTCTGCGCCTTAAGGAGAGGGAGGAAGGCGACTTTGAGCTCCCGAAGCCCGAGCCGCCGCGTGTCTAGCGCGCGGTTCGATTTCACTGGCGCGTCTCGTAAGCCTCCATAACGCTCTCGCTCATTCTTATCTAATCTCTCGATCCTTACTCCCCCACTAATGATACTGACTCTCTTTTGGACATCGCTGCGGTGTGTGGAGCCAAAGAGGAGGAGATTGTTGGGATCTCTGGTGGGGCGGCACTGCCGTCCGGCACCACCAGATGAGTCCGATCTCTGTAACCCAAGCCGAGGGCGCCCACTACTACTTCCCTAGCGAGCGTTGCCGCTCCATTTTTCACCTTTGTAGTAGTAGACTTAGGCACCCTACCACTAGTATGTGCACTTGCCTCTTGTATGTGTGCCCTGATGCTTCCTAAGAGAACACCTGCACCTAGTCTCTGTAGCGTTCGCTGCTACATGAATAATGTAAAGAACCCGACGGCTGCCGTGGTGCCCCATCCCTAGTGTGGTGTTGCTGACATGATCAATGAATAGAAGCATCAAGTTATGTAGTTGGAATGTGCGTGGTCTGAATGACTCAATCAAATGTGGCAATGTGTTGGCTGAAATGATATTTGCCTCTCCTGATGTTGTGTTGCTTCAAGAGACCAAACTCCACACCATTTCCTCTCTTAAACTTCACACCTTTCTCTCTCGCCGTCTTGACAGTTTCTCATTCAATCCATCAGATGGAAGCGCAGGTGGTATTCTGACAGCGTGGAACAACAGTGCTTTCCTTTCAGGCACAACCACCTCCGCTCCACACACCCTTACGCCCCACCTTACCTCGACCTCATCCAACCTCGCTATAACTATTTCTAATGTCTATGCTCCTGCCTCTCCCGACATGAGAACCTCTTTTCTCCGGAACTCAACTCTCTAACTCCTCCCCCCTCCCCTAGATGCTTTTTGGTGACTTTAACATGATTAGATATCCCCATGAGAAAAACAATCCAAACTTCCACCTATGTGAAGCTACCGCTTTTAATGATTGTATCAATGATCTTTGCCTCATTGAGCTGCCTCTGATCGGTAGGCAATATACATGGTCCAATAAAAGAGAAACACCCACCACGAACGCCTAGATCGTGCCTATATCAATCTACACCGGATAACCTCCTTCCAAATACCACTCTCGCCGCTCTCACCAGAGCATTTTCGGACCATGTTCCTCGATTGTTAATATATCTACTCAAATCCCCAAGTCTAAGCTTTTCCGCTTTGAGAATTACTCGACACAATGTGTGGGATTCAGAGAAATTGTTGACTCAGCCTGGCGCTGTCGGACCATGAACAGTGACCCGGCTGGGGTACTTGCTGCCAAACTGAGAGAAACTAGGCGTTCTCTTAAGCTCAAGGAAGAAGCATGCCAACCTTAACCAACAAGAGAACGACTGTAGGATTGTAATCAATCTCCTGGACTACATAGAGGAACACCGACAACTGATGATTCCAGAAGCTAACTTGAGAACTGTTGTCGTCACCATGGTCCTGAGCCATGCCACACACTCCAAATTGACACTTTGGAAACAAAGAGCAAAAATTAAGGTGGCTGTTGAGGGGTGATGAAAACACGCGTTTCTTCCCTGCGTGTGCCAACCATCGCTGACGGAAAAATGGTATCTTTGTTATTGAGCATGATGGTTGCGAGATCCATGGCCATGAGTAGAAAACGGCTGTACTGCATGGATACTACATGGGCTTGCTTGGCTCGACTACAACAACTGAATGGCAGTTCCACCTCTCTAAACCGGTGTACCCTGAAGGAAGCTTGACTATGCCAGAGCTGGATGCTGACTTTGAACACGACGAGATTCATGCTGCCTTCCGACATATGAAACAAAATTCTAGCCCAGGTCCAGATGGCTTCAGTCCTCTCTTTTATAAGCAGACTTGGTCCACCATTGCTCCAGACATTACTCAACTATTTGCTGCCTTCCACAATCATAGCTTGTAGCTGGAGCGTCTCAACAGGTCATACCTTGTGCTCATACCAAAAAAAGAAGGAGCTAGACAGCCTCAAGAATTTAGGCCTATTGCTCTTCATAACACCTCGGTCAAGTCCATCTCAAGAGTCCTTATGAAGCGGTTGCAACCTATCATCCCATCCCTCATTGGTGTTGACCGGTCAGGATTTGTTCAGGGCAGGTGTATAGCAGATAACTTTGTTTATGCAGCGGACCTTCTAAATACCTGCTACCGAAGGGGATGCCCCACCATTGTGCTAAAGTTGGACTTCCATAAAGCCTTTGACTGTGTTGATTGGAGTAGCTTGCTTTCAAGATCATGCAATATCGTGGCTTCTCGATGGTGGTGTGCCTGGATCACCGACGTCCTCCAAACGGGTAGGACTGCCGTCCTCCTCAATGGTAACCTAGGGAAGTGGATTAACTGTAAAGAGGTCTTCGCCAAGGAGACCCTTTGTCGCCCCATTTGTTCATCATTGTTGCAGATGTGCTTCGGCATCTACAAATGCATCCCCTCAAGCTCGCCATACGCCACCCCATCCTCCTCGGCGCTCCTTGCCCGGTGCTGCAGTATGCGGACGACACCCTGATTTTCTTGCACTGCTCATCTGCCGCAGTTGAAGCCACTAAACAGATCCTCCATTTGTTTGAAAAAGCTACGGGTCTCGCTATCAATTACCACAAAACCACCTTTCTCCCCATTGCTGTCCCTCCTGATGAAGCAAATGCTCTTGCCACATCCTTCCACCACTTCTAGTTTTCCCCAGACTTACGTTGGTCTGCCTCTGTCTCCTCACAAAATTTCTGTTACAGACTGTCTCCCTCTCATTTCTTCTTGCGACAAAATATCTCTCGGGTTGGAGAGCATCTCTTCTTAACCGCGCTGGCAGGCTTATGCTCTGTACCTCAGTTCTGAGCTCCCTGTCCCTCCATTTTGTCTGCTCTTCGCGTTCCGAAAACAGTCATCAAAGCCATAGACAAACGGATGCGTGCTTTTTTCTAGACAGGCGATGATACCTGTCATGGCTCCAAATGTCTGGTAGCCTGGGATGCAGTCCAGGCTCCAATAGAGAAAGGTGGCCTTGGTGTAAAAGATTTAGAGCTGCGGAATCGTTGTTTACTTATGAAGTTTATTGATAAGCTCTTCTCTAGTGACCAGCCATGTTGGAAAGAATGGGTGCTCCACTCCTCAGCCTTTAACGCACCAGCAAATACCCCTCCGCGTTTCCTTTGGCGCATCGTCAATGATGAGCTTAATACATACCGCCCATCACTCTGGTCAAGGTTCACAATGGTGCTTCCACCTCCTTTTGGTTTGATCACTGGCTCCCCGATGGGCCCCTTGTCACCACCCACTCTGCCCTCTTCTCCCACACCACCTCCCCTAACATTTCGGTGCAACGTGTCTTCCAGAACGGATTTGAATTGCACCTGCGACCGCGCCTAACCACGGCTGCTAGTCTCCAACTAGACAGCCTGCTTCTTTCCTTGCAGGGTGTTCAGCTAGACGATTTGCACGACATCCGGCTCCTGAATCTCACCGGCCGCCCATATGCCACTAGAGATGCCTACACAACGTTCGATACTGCAGGAGATTCCTCTGCTATACATGGCCGATGGATTTGGGGACAAGGCTCCCGAACAAGGTCAAGATCTTTGCTTGGTTGTACTTCAAAGACCGGATTAGCACAAGAGCCAACCTCTATGCAAAACATGTCGTCGACGGGGTTCAATGCGAGCGTTGCTCACAGCATGCGGAAGACAGGGGGCATGTCTTCTTTGGCTGCGCTCAAAGCTTGCGGATTTGGGAGCTCCTTGGCATGCATGAGGTCACGCGAATGCCAGATGAAGAAGCATGGACCGCACACACACCTACAGGCCTTGACCCCTCGCTTTGGCCTTTTGTCTTTCTTATAGTTCTGTGGCGAATTTGGGACGGACGCAAGCGGCCATGTCTTCCGCAATGAAACTTTCTGCTGTCGGGCAGTCTTGATGAAAGTCTGTGATGACTTAGTAATTTGGCGCAATAGACTTCCACAAAATCTTGTAAACGGCCTCCGAGGCTGGTGTGATTACCTTCGTACTTGTATTCCTCCGCGGTTGTAATGACTCTCCTCGTGTCCTAGCGATTTGTTTGGGACCGAGTGTTTGAAATGAAAAGGTGGGGAACCTCTCCCCGTTTAAGTTTCAAAAAAAAACCATGGACGCCCCAAACATCCTCACCCTCGCTGAGTACCAGGCGGCGGCCGACATCCTCAAGGCTCTCTGAGAGTCCGAGATACGTGCTCTGTATCATAGTACATGCTCTGCTCCGACCTTCCAGCCATGGGACGCAGCTAGCAGGGGGCAACCCGGCTGTAGCCCCCTTATGACTCTAAACTATATGGAGCCCTCCCTATAAGCCCCCCCCTCCTAATTTTTTTGTATAATTTCATATATTAGAAGGGGCTAAACTTGATTATGTATTGTTTAGCCCACCATAAAATTATTTCTGGCTTCGTCCCCGTAGAGATTGGCTTGGTTCCACACCACACTCTGCTGGGGTTAGTATTTTGGACGGTCAGTTAAAAATTCACACAAAGTGACTGTGAACTCTTTGCATACTAAATTTCCTCCCTCCTCTTATTTTCATTTTTTATGCCGGTGTGTAATCGGCAACAACAGCGACAGATATTTTGACCATTCATCTTGTTTGAATAATTCATATGAATATTATCAATTTTGTTATGACTTATTAGATTATTCAAGATATTATTAATAATAACTAATTTATTGTAGAATTTACACAAATATTTTGAATAAAATGAATGGTCAAATTAGATTTTGGAAAGTCAAAGAATTGCGTTTTTCTTGGACGGAGGGAGTATATATTTTCTGTTTTTTTAAAAAAAACAAAAAAGCAAACGAAGCAGGTGAGAGAAAAACCCTTCTCACCGCTCCAGTTGGAACCCAAAATCCAGGGCCGCCGCCGACAGCTGGCTCCTCCGCCGCTGAAATAAAAAGACTAGCCGTATTCGAATTTCGGATCCCACCTAGACAACAACGGATCTACCGCCGACTTCCCCGGCCTCCTCTCCAACTGCCGCCGCCAACTCCTCTTTCCCGGCCTCCTCTCCCACCACCGCGCCACGCTCATCTTCCCGGCATTCTCTCACCGCCACCACTATGGACATGCCCCAGCCTCCGACCACCTTTTGAGACGAGAGGTTTTCGGACGACCTCATCCGTTTAGTACTACGCCGCATCCCGTGCAAAGATGACCACGCCAGCATGTCGCTCGTCTGCACGGCGTGGCGCGCCATGATCACCCGCCTTAGCGATTGACATAATGTAACCTAGATATAATTTTTTATTTGCTAATTCTATATAATACATAAAATTTCTATCACACTACATTTCCTATAATACATAAAATTTCTATCACACTGCATTTCCCAAATTTTATATTACACTTGTCTCTACAATTTCAGATGACTTTCTATTTGTTCCCTTCTATTTCTAAATTTTTGTTTAAATCTCTCTAAATTTCTACATAGGACAGAATGCAAATTTTATATGTATATGGTTGTTAGTGTAGCCAACAAAAAATATATATGGTTGCTAGTGTAGCCAACAAAAAATAGATTGGACCAAGGGAAGAGAGGGAAGAGCTAAATGGTCAGCCTCCTCTCCCCCTCTTCCGTTTTTATAGGGGAGGTGGGAGGTGAGGTTCTTTTCATAGCCTCGATTGGGCTTATATGTACAGAAACACCATCATGTGTTACAAATAGACCCTTGGAGGCTTGCATTTACAAAAGATGCCAAAATAGCCACTAAATATTGTTTTTCTTTTTTTTTTTTTTTTTTTGACAATGATAACGCCAGACGCCTCACAACAACACGCACGCACACTCACCCCCTATGAACACACGTGTCACGCAAACCCTACCCCTATGAGCACCTCCGAAGGACTGAGCACCCCGCAGATCCGGAGATTCTCGGTCACCATTGGCGCGCCTGTCGTCGGCGACGAACGCCGCTACCACTTAATGCATAACGCCGAAAATCCCAGGGGAAAATCCCAGGAAAGGTCGCGAAGCACCAGATTTGAACCCCCTCGGGTAAGGCGTCCCACCTGACCGTCCCTACCATTGGACTACAAGCCAATTCGCCTAAATATTGTTTTTCTTGAGGCTAGGCTATCCAAATGGGCTAAACCATGAAAACATGGTCCTCAGCATATGGCAGACCCCAAAAGTAGCCCCTCAGCATTTTGGTTTTGATTAAATGTTCAAAACCCAATAGTTGAACACAATATGTTGTGGCCCAATGACAACTCAGATTTGGTACACCACTTTCATCTATTCAAGGATAGCCTAGAGTCTACTTCGCCTTTAGCTAGTATCTGGCTTGTCTTCGTGGCCCAAATTACAACTTAGTTGAAATAGGCAAAGCGATTGACGTGGGCAAAATAGTCATAGATGGTCATGACATGTCTTCAAATCTTCACTCACCAGCGCCAGACAAGGCTTCAATCTTCGAGCGGATTGCTTGACCAATGTGCTCTGTGCCAACCCCTCTTGGTTGCCGCTTGTGGAATCCTTTTCAAGATGTCGATGCAATCACTTCGCTCCAAAATAATGGCGAGGGCAAAGCCGAAGCTTCCGATTGATGGCTCCTTGAACCGAAGTGCAGGTGAGAATGTCGAAGGTGCCAATGGAGACCTCTTTCTGAAATGTTGATAACACCGAAGTCATTGTTTGCATTGATGAATTGTTGGGTTTCATGCTCTTTATTAAATAACTAGCCTCTAACCCCGCGCTTCGCGCGGGCACCAAATGAACCAACAATATACAGGACATGCAGCAGATTTGTTGCAGTGGAAAGAATTGTAGCATATCAGTCAATTATGACGCAAACATTAGATGTGGTTGGCTTGCAGGAAGGATATATTAAGTTGCAGGTGGCAGTTGAAGGCCAAACTGGCAACTAAGAAGCGAAGACCATGTATAAATCTCTACAACATAAAAAGAAACGAAAGTAAGACTTCCTAATGATGCGATAATCTTTGGTTTGTCCTCCTGCCCTTCCCCTCATGTGACCCCCCTCCCGCTCCTAATCCCCCTAATCCAAGCGATCCAAGTCACCGCGCACATGCAGTGAAATTGGAAAAGAAATTAATGCCCGAAATAGGGAAAGCAAATCACGCTCATGCATGCGCATCTCATGCAATCAAAACAGCCCTGCCATGCAGGTACATAAGGAAAGCCCAATCACGGCAAGATTGGAAGGAGAGGCCTCGTGCCACAAATTTGTAAACCGGAGTCAATCAAGGCACCACAATATCCTCTCCCCGGTGCGGCTACAAAGCCCCCGCTTCCCATGCGTTCTCCTCTGCCCGTCCGACCGCAGCGCGCCGCCTCGACACCGTCGGTCGTGCCTCCGTGCGACCCAAGCCGTCGTTGTTCGCTAGCGCCATTCACCCAAGACGGAGTCCTCGGCTGCAGCGCCTCCACCTCGACGACGCCGACGTGCCGCCGCCTCCACGGCCAGCAGCATCGTCCCTCCGTGCACCCGCCGCCGCGCCATGTATTCGTCTCCACGCGAGGCTCCAACCGGTGTCAAGACGAGCCTCAGCCTCGCCGCCGCCCTACAGGTATGTCCATCTCTTCTCTGTTCTCCCACTTGTGCCATGCCGAGGATCCAAAATTCGGTTTCGGTGCCAAAGCTATTGGATTTTGCCCCTGGAGTTGTTCTTGGTTTGTTGGTTTGCTCGGTAGTGGGTTATGAAAGAACTTTGCTTTTTTTGGGATTGGTACTTGGATTTGGGAATCCACTAGAAGCAATTGGAGAGTTTTGTAAATCTACTACCAGACATGTAACAAATATTGCTATAAACCTTCTGCTCAGTTTAATAATAGCAAAATTGCTACCCATCATTGAATTGGTATTAGCGCTCAGGGACTATTTAGGACAGAAAAAAATAAGCATATTTAATCAATCATTCGATCCAAGAGTTTATCTAAAGATATTTTAAAACCATTCTTCAAAAAAATATTTTGAACCTATTTGTTCTTCTGAATCAAAAGTACACAGTGGATTCAGGTTTACTCAAGTTATTATTCTATAAACCCTTTGACTGTAAATGAGGTCTGATATTTTGATAATACTGCCCTTGCTGCTACGTGGGATGATTACAGGCATTAAATCAGGTTTACTCAAGTTTATGGAATGATTATATAGTTACTTTATGCTCAACTAATTCCAGTCATTATTAACAATTTCTTTTGCACGGTTTTTGTTCTCTCCAAGTCTAATGCTATTTTTTTTTAAATGAAATCCTGCCATTGTCTATTACAGGTATTAGTAGTTTCAATTGGCATGCATTCTGTATCATGTATTAGTAGTTTCAATTGGCATGCACTCTATATCCAAAAAGACCTCTTGTAGTTAACTGTATTAGTAGTTTCAATTGCATGCTCCTTATTTGATAATCTAAAAATCATGTATTGGTAGTTAAGTGTGCGAAGAAAAGTTCAGGATTTTAATGCAATATGCCTATTAGCTTAACTTTTTTTCATGTATGGAATGATCTTTTTACTACTGCTGAATTAACTAATACATTTAGCAATTTAATCACACACACGTTATGAGCTTGGTCACATTTTATTTTTCTTGATCAGTGCATTGAAACTTCGGTGAATATTTGTTTATTGTCTGACAAGTGCATCTTCTTGGCTACTGGCTCTTATTACAATCATGCTAAACCGGAACCATAGGTGGATGCTTGTATTTGAATGTTCCATAAACATTGATAGCTTTAGCTAGCTTAGGTAAGAAGGATTGTATTTTAATATGTTGTTTTTTGTGCATATAGCTGAACTTACATCTTACATATGTTGTTTTGTTCAGATAACTGAACCTGCTTCTTACGTGTATTTTATTTTTGTTGTGCTGCTTAGGTGCATGCCAATCATTATTCAGATTGCATTTGGAATTGGAAGTCTGACGGTGTTGCACTTTGACATGATATGGTGCTGATGCCGGAGGTTATATTCAGATTTCCCTTTCTCATTTGTGTAGAAGTAGGTCAACTAATTCCAGTCATTATTAACATATTGTAGTTAAGTGTATTAACTAGGTACTTCTAAATGGTTTATCAGACTCTACACGGGGGTGTTATATGCATAATACATGAATGTAAAATCATATGTACATATTATATTCTCAGTCTGTATATGTGGCTTCATTGTTGATTTTTTTCTCAAATTTGATTATTTTGTAAAGATTGGCCATGACAACTTGTTTATTTTCACAAAGTAGAGTTTACAAACTCGCGAAATCCATGATTGATTGTGAAACTTGTTTGGATTAAATATCACTTTAATATCATTGTTTAATTTCAGAGTATTGCTATTTTATCATGCGATTCGTGTTTTTTATATAAAATTTAGTTACCCCGTAGCAACGCACGGGTATTTAACTAGTAGGTTATAACTTATAAACAATGGCATATAATTCTTTGAAGTACAGGGCCACAAAGGTTAAAAGTGTCTATGGTACAATTAACAATTGGTCATGGTGGAACCATAGTAATCCTGCCTATGTGCTGGCACGCGTTCATCTCGAGCGCGCCGTCGTGGCCGGCATGCGCAGGGTGCTGCACCGCGCCGGAGGGGATGGCGGAGGGTGGGCGCCCGTGCTGGTACACAAGACGCTGGTCCTGCCGGAGCTAGTTGGCCACGGCAGCGAGGAGCTGCGCCGCGACGAGGACGGGTTTCTGGCGGAAGACGTCGTGGCCATGGACGCCCCCAACATCGTCACCCTCGCCGAGTACCAGGCGGCGGCCGACATCCTCAAGGCTCTCTGAGAGTCAGAGATGCTCTTGTGTATCATAGTACATGCTCTGCTCCGACCTTCCAGCACACTTTGCTGGGGTTATTTTGGACGGTCAGTTAAAAAAAAAAACTTCACAGAAAGTGACTGCGAACTTTTTGCATACTAAATTTCCTTCCCCTCACCCCTCTTGTTTTCATTTTTTTTGTGCCGGTGTATAATCGTTAGCGACGGCAGCAAGAATAGCGACAAAAACGAGGGCTGCATCTTTCACCTTGTCCTTTGTTGCCGCTATTAATTTTAGAATGGTCCAAAACAAGAAAAACAAAAACAAAAAACAAAACAAAAAGGGACATTAATAAAAACAAGTCTACCTTCTTGATGAAACATACTCTCTGTTCTAAATTATAAATCATTTTAACTTGTTTGATTCATCCATTTTGCTATGTATCTACGTATATTATTATATCTTGATATATAGCAAAATGAATATACCAAAAAAAATCTAAACGACTTATAATTTGGAACTGAGTGAGTACGTAACTTATCTGCTATAGGGTAAGCAAAATGAGTGATGATTGGTACTGACGTTGCGCCAACAAACATGTCACTATTTTTTTCTCATACAATATCCTCCGCAGAAGTATTTCTGTGTAAATATTACAAAGCTTGAGAAATGATATAAAGCTGTCCAATGAGAATTGCGTTGGCAAAAAGAATTCATATAATACGTATCACTAATTTTTTATACTTCCCTTTTCACCCACTGGCTTACTGGAAAAGCAAGTGGAGATTATTTAGATCCTCCGTAGTTGACCTAAAAAAATACTACCTCTGTTCTTTTTTTTAGATAATGGAAATTATATTCGGCTTCAGTCATCCGAGGATGCATCGGGCCAACAAAATTACAACTGAAACAGTTTACAGGTAAGACAAAAGTCACTTTCGAAAACACCGGTGCACTTTTAAAACTAAAACAACTAAAACTCATCCACCATTGGAGACTCCGGATCCTGTAACACGGCAACGAGATAAGGTCCCACAAGCGTGTCAGCGATGAGCGCGCCGCCTTGATGCCAGGCGTCGGCCGACATCCAAGGGATTTTCCACCGGCGACGTCTCCAACGAAAAATGCCATCCAAAGACGCCATCGCGCCCACCAAACTGGTGTAGGTTTTCACCGTAGAGATCCACCTGAAAAAGGCGGGCGCCTCCAGCGAGGAAAAGTGGCGCCCTCGGGCGTCACCACCGTCATAGTAGTGGCGGCCAATGCCATGTCCCCAGGGCCACGCCCCGTTCCGCCAACCGCCCGGTGGCGTGCACCATCGCCGAAATAGAGATCAGGAAAACAAATGCCGGCGTCCATTGCCATCCCGGCGTCCCTTTCCACGACTCCTCCACCTTGGCGTCTGCCGTGGAAGCCACCATGGCGGCCACGGGTTCATCCCGGTGCAGCCAACCCAATTGCTTCACCGTCGCCGCCGTCCCGAAACACCGCCACCATGGTCGACGTCTTTGCGGCGCCCATCGCCCTGGGTCGCGGATCAGCCGGCCCGGGTTCTCTAGCGCCCGGATAATGGCGGTCGACTGCGCCATCATGGGGTTGAACCTCTTCCCTGCTCCGCCCAAAGCCCGGCGCTCCACCGCCACCGCCCACGGCGTCCGCACCAGCCTCCAAATCACTGCCTCCGAAGAACCCTCCGCCAACACCTCCACCACCGGCCTGGTCGGGAGTGGCGGTAACCCGCCACCGCCGCATGAAGATGCGGACCTCGCCCGTCCCTGCCGTCGTTGCCCGCGTCGTCGATCGGATGGGCGTTGGACAGATCCGCCACGGGGCCATGGATCCGATCGCAAGGGCCCCGGAACGGCCGCCGTCGTTGGTTACCCCCCAACTCCCCAACCGCTCGGTGCGAGAGAGGAAACCAGAACGCCGCCAAGCGCCCGCCCGCCGCCTTCCCGGCCAGCCGTCCGGCCTTGCCGGCGACCAGCTCTGCGGCGGCCGCGGCCTGAGATCGAGAGGGAAGGGGGCGGCGCTAGAGTATCGTGGGAGGCTCAGCGTCGCCCGCTGGGAGGCGACCGGGAGAGGCTGTTACTACTACCTCTGTTCTAGATAGGTTCTTCTGTTTTTTTTTTTTTTTTTTCTAAACACACAGTTTTTACTTGGGCAGACGCACCAGTAGTGAGGTGGAAGGCTCTCTCAGTGGTTGAGCTGGCTGGCAACCTTGGACCTTACTAGTATTGTGTGCCCATGCGTTGCTACGTAATAAGTAAACTTTTATATAAAAACACACGGATTGCACTGTGAAAATAAATATAGACATTAAAATGACAATAGAAAACAAACTTTCATAAAATTAACACAACCATGCAGATCAGTGTCACAGGTTGGAAAACTCTATTGTAATGTCATTTAAGTTGGTGATAACAAAGTTCTCTTCAAATATTAATTAATTCTGGGCGATAAGTGAACTGGGTGAACAGGTTACATTCAGCAGTGGTTCAGTCCCCAATCAACTGTATCGACAACCTGCAAGGATATTGTTAAAAAATCAAGTAAGTGAGGTAGCTACACCGACAATTAGAACTCTGCACCTATTTTGAAAGAGTGGGAATATCAGGTGTAAATTGAGTAGTGTAAGTTGGAGCACAATCACTAAAGAGATATTTTTGCAAGCATTTAGTGACAGACCATGCATATGCAGCCCAATGACTTCCTAATAATTTCAAGCAAACAATACCCTTTGGTATGGATTGCATAGTTAAATATATATTTAGACACAGAAAGATGGCATTGAAACTCTTAGAAAATAGTAACTGATCGAGCATATTTGGAAATGTAATAGGAAATGTCTTACCCCATATTACTGTGGTAATAAGGGAGGAGGTCGGAATGTCGGATGCTGGGGTCAGCGCCGTGGCCGCAGCAGTTGCCGTCGGGGGCGTTGCCGCGGTGCGACACTTCAACGACGTCCTACCAATGACCTACCAATGTTGGCGACAGAGGGGGTGCTCATCGGCATCGAGGCGGTGGTGCATCGAGGCAGTGGTGTTGCGCGGGGAGAGGGAGAACGGACAGCGAGGCAAAGGCGCTGCGAGGTGCTGTGGTTGCACAGGGAGGGAAATCACACGGGGAAGGTGGCGTGCAGACTGCTGCCCGTTCGGGGTGGTTCGGTTGGTTCGTCCTAGCGACGGTGGCTGCGCGACTGGATTGCTTCGTCCTCACGCCGCTCTGAGCACCGGCCACCTGGTTTGCGGGAGAGAGGGAAGGAGGGAGTGGTGGCGACAGCGCAACCGGAGGGTAGGAGTTGCAAGTGACTATGATTGGTGACGTAGATTGCCTAGGAGCTGATTGCGGAGACTTTCCTTTTCACCGATGTGGGGTCAACAGGAGAGAGAAGGCAACGATTGCACGGGGCGAGGTTGACGTACCAAAGTTTTTATCACACCAAGCCAGATTCTTATTTTTGTTCCTTTTATGTTGTAGTGCTCTAGAAGAGAATTAACTTAGACAGAGAACTCTATAATTTTGTTAAATTATTTTTGTCTATGGGTGTTGCATTCATGCAGGTGGGTGATTCTATTTGAGCAAAAGAGAAAAAAAAGTTTCGTGTTTCTATCCCTGCATAAAATTGCCATTGCACTCTTCGGCTTGAAAACATAATGGCGAATCACAACGGTTTAAAAACAAAGAGAAAAATCATTGTTTCATTCAAGACGAGGACATGAACGCCTATGCCCCAAAACTTGTTTAACAAATGAGCTTAAGTATGAGTTTCAAAAATCTTTGAAAATGTAGTTTTATAGATTAAACTTGTTTCATTCAAGACGAGGACATGAACGCGGCGTGGACGGGTTTTTCTGGCGGAGGACGTGGTCGCCATCGTCACCCTCGCCGAGTACCAGACGGCGGCCGACATCCTCAAGGCTCTCTGAGAGTCCGAGATACTCTTCTTCTGTATCATAGTACATGCTCTGCTCCGACCTTGCAGCCAATGGTTACACACCACACTGTGCTGGGGTTATTTTGGACGGCTAGTTAAAAAATAATTCACAGAAAGTGACTGTGAACTTTTTGCATACTAAATTTCCTTGCCTTTTTTTTTGTGTGTGTGTCGGTGTATAATCAGCAACAATAGCCACAGAAAAGAGGGCTGTATCTTTATCCTATCCTACATGTGTCGCGGGAACAAAGAGCTGCTGGAGGAATATGTTGAATAGGGTGTTGGACAATCCATTTGCCAATCCAATGACGGACACTATCGTCTGATAGAAATCAAAATTTCAGACGACTGTAATATAGCAACACCCTATATCCTACTATACTTGTTGTCACTATTAATTTTAGAATGGTCCAGAAAAAAGGGACATAAAATAAAACAAGTCTACCTTGCCGATGAAACAAAACTTCTCTGCATAATGAGAGATGATTATTGGGTCGCGCCAACAAACATTTCACTAATTTTTTTTTTTCATAGAATACCCTCTGCCTCCGGCAGAGGTATTTTTGTGTAGATATTACATGGAACACTTGAGAAATGATATAAAGTTTCGAATGAGAATTTGCGTGGCAAAAGGAAGTTTATGGACATATCGCTAATTTTTATACTTCTCTGTTTTAGATAGTAGGTTGTTCTGTTTTTTTCTAAACATATAGGGCTGTGTTTGTTTTGTCGGTCATGCTCGAGGTAGATAAGGGCATGTTGTTTGGTTCACTTCTTAGTTATGCCTGACTTACTTCATATTTGGTTACCTGGTCAGCTTGAATACAGTCACCTCGTCCTCATTCTGGTATGGTTACCTCATTAAGGCATTCTATCGAACATAAGCAGATCGTGAGGCACGTCCGCCATGGACAACTACCAGAGCTTCGCCCGGCGACAGCCTCGGCTGCTATTTCCGAATCCAAGACTTTGGGAGAGAGAGGAGGATGAGGGGATTCCAATTTTCGCTATCTGCGGTGCATTAGTGATTGATGGTGATATCTTATGTGGGGCCTCAACATCGATGGGTATGTCATCAATCTTGTATTTGGCGTCGGTGTTTGTTTTCCTGTGTTTTTCTTGGTGACGTGAATGCCCACACTGCCAAGATAGTGCTTGACCTGGAGTCCAGAATATGGCAATGAATGCATACAGAAATTATGGAAGGTATGTCTACCAACCTGTAGAGAAACCGGTCTGGGTTTGGATCACACCTTCTTTGGTGGTTTTGCTTCCCTTCGGGTTGTATCTTTCTCCGGCAAGTCAGGGTTGCTGGTGGCCTTTGAGGCGCCAAATTCCTTGTTTTATCAGGGATGTGATGGTCATCAACCATCTTCCTCAGCTAGGACGTCGAGGCTCTTGATATGCGACTCATGGTGGCATCGAAAAATTGTGAAGAGGTATCATCCTAAGGGGGTCGGCCTCAAGTTGTTGATTGCTTCGATAACCGATGACAAGGTCAATGGGAGGAATATGATATTGCAAGGACTAAGTTTTACTTTTATTTTCCTTGAGAGAGTTTTTGTAAGATTTGGTATAAACTTTAACACTTTTATGTACTATATTTCCTAGTTTTCTAAAAAAAAAAGTCAAATGAGGCGAGCAAGGCAAAAAAAAAAAAAAAATCTCACGACAGCTGACTCCTTCGCCGCCTTCTATTTCTGAACCGAAATAAAAAGGCCTGCCGGATTCAGATCCCACATCACTCCGGCCAGGCGGGACCACACTCATCTTTCCCGGCCTCCTCTCCCACCGCCACACACGCTCATCTTCCCCGACTCCTCTCCCACCGCCACACACACTCATCTTCCCCGACTCCTCTCCCACCGCCACACACACTCATCTTCCCGGCCTCCTCTCCCGGCCTTCTTCCAATGCATCCACCATGGCCACGCCCCAGCCTCCGGCTGCGCCGACCAACTTTTTGGCGGGCGAGTGGTTCTCGAGCGACCCGTGCG
Source organism: Hyparrhenia diplandra (assembly GCA_015847255.1). Lineage (NCBI taxonomy): Eukaryota > Viridiplantae > Streptophyta > Magnoliopsida > Poales > Poaceae > Hyparrhenia > Hyparrhenia diplandra. Next base: position 75,246 of record JADLZK010012468.1, on the reverse strand, counting down.
TTTGGTACTAGGCCACATCCCGTGCAAAGACGACCCGGCGCCCGGCATGTCGCTCTACGCCGCGGCGTGGCGCGCCATGATCACCCGCCTCGGCAGCCAGGCTCCGCCCTTGCCTCCGCTGCCATGGCCCTTCTCATGTGTTGATAAATTTGTATCACTTATATATAATGTTATTGTTCTAGTTCTTTGTGACATAATATAACCTGGATATATTTTGTTGTATTGATAATTCTATATAATACATAAAATTTCTATCACACTGTATTTCCCAAATGTTATATTATGCTTCTCTTTGCAATTTACGACTGATAAATGTTTTGCGTAAAAAGTTAAAAGTGTTATTCTAAACTTGAATGTAGAGTCTACAATGGCTTACTGTCTTTCCCTTATATTTCTAATTTTTTGTTTAAAAACTCTCTGAATTTCTGCAAATCTCAATTGGATAGAATGCAGATTTTATCCATACATGGTTGTTAGTGTAGCAAAAAAAAATAAATTGGACGAAAGGAAGAGAGGGAAGAGCTAAATGGTCAACCTCCTCTCCCCCATCCCCCTCTTCCTTTTTATAGAGGAGGTGGGAGGCGAGGTTCTTTTCATAGCCTCCTTGCATTTACAAAAGATGCCATTAAAGTCCATAAATAGCCCCTAAATATTGTTTCCGTGAGACCAGGCTACCCAAATGGGCCTAAAACATGACAACATGGTCCCAAGCGTGTGGCGGACCCCAAAAGTAGCCCCTCAGCATTTTGGTTTTGATCAAATGTTCAAAACCAAATAGTTGAACACAACATGTTGTGGCCCCAACGACAACTTAAAATTGGTACACGACTTTCATGTATTCAAGGATAGCCTAGAGTCCACTTTGCCTTTAGCTAGTCTCTGGCTTGTCTTCGTGGCCCCAATTATAACATAGTTGATATAGGCAAAGCAGTTGACGTGGGAAAAATAGTCATAGATGGTCATGACATGTCTTCAAACCTTCATTCATCGGCCCTAGGCAAGGCTTTGGTCTTCGGGTAGATTGCTTGACCAATGTGCTTTGCGTCAACCCCTCTTGGTTGGCGCTTGTGAAATCCTTTTGAAGATGCCGATGCAATCGCTTCGCTCCAAAATAATGGTGAGGCGAAACCCGAAGATAATGATTGATGGCTCCTTGACCCGAAGTGTTGGCAAGAATGTTGAAGGTGCCAATAGAGACCTCTTTCTGAAATGTTGATAACACCGAAGTCATTGTTTGCATTGATGAATTGTTGGGTTTCATGCTCTTTATTAAATAATAGGTTGTCTTTTAGCGATAGGACAAATAGAAGAGAAAAGAGCCCCTTGTTGTTTTTTTATTAATTCGGCGCCAACCCCCATACTTTTTAGGCGAAGAGGTGAAATGAGCCCTTCAACGCTTTTATATCATTTTGGTGCCACCCCCAAACCTTTTTGAGGCGAGGAGGTGAATAGAGGTGAAATGAGTCCCAAGACACTTTTATATCATCTCAGTGCCAACCCCTTATACTTTTTGAGGCAAAGTGGCGAATAGAGGTGAAACGAGTCCCTCGGCGCTTTTATATCATTTTGGCACCAACCCCTCATACTTTTTGAGGTGAGGAGGCAAATAGAAGTGAAATGAGCCCCCATATTTTTTGACTGGTGATTCCCAATCAACGGTACTGAAGCGCCGCTAACTAAAATTGCAATCGATGTGGATTAAGAAACCATATATCTTTTCACATAAAATACTTGCTTTACATCTTTGGCTTTTATTTTGAGGGCCAAGTGTTTTAGCCCTTAGACTTTTGACATGTTCGAAAGGTGGACATAGATATTATGAGAAAGTCTGCCTGAACAACCTTTTGTTACATGATATCCGAGAATTTATTATGTCAAGACTTGTTTTGATGTTCGAATGGATATTTTCTTGAGGAACATATGAAACATGTTCACAAGGGTACAAAGGATTGCCCCATATATTTTTTGGAGGGACGAAATCTTGAGTCTTTCGGCTTTTCATTTTGCTTCACTCTCGCTTATGTTTGGAGGATCAAAGTCTTGAGCACGTAGTATTTCATTTCCTTAAGCCCTCAATCTCATCTTTTTCGGATGGTCAAAGTATTGAGCCCTTAGTTGTCGTTTCCTTCGCCCTCTCGTCAGTTTGGAGGGTCGGTATTGAGCCCTTAGTTTTTGGTTCCTTTGCCTCTTGGTCTATTCAGAGGGTCGTAGTATTGAACCCTTAGGCTTTTGTTTCCTTCGCCCTCTTGTTTGCTCGAAGTGTCAAAGTCTTGAGCCCATAGCCTTTTGCTTGCTTCACCCTCTCATATGCTCGAAGGGTTGAAGTATTGAGCCCTTATATTTTTCTTTTGGATTTGCCCTCTTGTGTGTTGGGAGGGTCAAAGTTTGATATCGTGCAGGCGGTGCAAGCCCTCTGATACATGGACTTCTGTGACTTCTCGCACCTCAACGAAGCTCTCATGGTGCTCCTCCCGAAGAATCAGTCTCTTGCAAGCCTCCGTGACTTTCATCCCATCAGCCTCATCCACACCTTTGGAAGCTGTTCGCCAAGTGCCTCACTAGGCGCCTCGCCACTGTTGGTAAATCTAACGTCACTATAACATTAGGTGGAGTTAATCTCACCTAAGGCTATAAGCCATCAGAGAAACTCAGTGTGGTTCATTTTTTAACACTACTATGTGCTAGGTTGTCATCCCGGCCAGCAGTAATGCTAGGAAATGCATAGGTGATACTTGTGATATGTGTTGTCTGCAATCTATAAGAAAATAAATATAAAAGGTCTATCCGCAAAGCGCACGAGATATAAATACCACTTTGTAGCATTTCACCGGGAGTAATCCGGGTTTTGTCATTTATATTCTACCACGGGGAGGAATAATTGAAAGGTGGGCACAAACATAATTAATAAGTGGCATACTTATGAAAGATTACATTACTAGTGCTAACTTTAGCGAGGGGTAAACCAATAATGATAATAATATGATAATGATAAATAAAGGCGGGAGGCATCACACACGAGAGAGGTAACTACTACAAGTTAGACTTAACATTGGACTACTTTAAGAGACGTAATTCATCTATAGCATTTAATCTACTAAGTCATTACATCTACTCTAAGGCATATGTTATCATCTATAGCATAGTAAACTCTAGATCATGTATCCGAACGACTATCAAGGAAAATCAAGAGCAAAACAAGATATTCCCCATAATCAATGTCCACTTGTCTTATAGACGGAGGGTGGATTCAAAGGACTTAACAGGACTTGTCACTCCCGCAATCTACCACACGGCCGGGAATATAAGGTGCATTCGCGGAGTAAATCATATATAAGCACCACGCTTACATAAATATCTTTACCACCTAACCCACTCGAGTATTGAATTAGGCGCTCTACGAATAGATACATATATCTATCATAAACTACATCTATATCAATCATACTATTAGAATAAAGTAAGAACATAGCAAACAAACACATATTATTAATAAAGTGCAAAGTCATAGATACAAGATAATATTAAATACCGTAAAACTTGAAGATCGAGAACTGCGGGTAGGCACACCCAGGCTCTAATTGGATAAATACGCTAATCAATTTGAATGAACTAGAACTAGATGAACTAGAACTAGAACTAGTAGCTAACCCTAATCTCTCGGTGGAGATACTCTCTTCTACTTACGCGACTTGGTTGATAATGACTAATAATGAACTAGTATGAATTCATGTTTAACCACGGGCGGATGATGGTCTTCTTATATAGGCCTTGGCGATGAGCGATGACCATTGGATCAAACCGACCTTCAACAACGGTGTAGATACAACCTCAAAGTCGGTTGTAAACCGACCTAGAAAGCTGAGGCTGACAGGTGGGACCCACTGGCGGCCGGCCTAAATGGGTTCAGCGCCGCCCGATGGCCTGTCTCCTCTCGGCCTCTGGTTCCTTACGGTGTTCTCGATATCTTCTAGAATGTTCTAGTTCACTTTTCGGGTTGAGTTACTTCACGGTCAAGTCTTGTCATCATATGTCTTGTATATTCCGGAACTTTCTCCATCTTTCTCTATATTTATCTGTTAAGTCCCTGGAAATACATAATTCACCAAAACTCGTGGAACTTATTAGTATAAACCTCTAAACTAAGTATATATTCAATTTATGTCCTTATTTCATCTCTTGTTGACATATAAAAGTATAGGATAACAGGTGTCAACAGCCACCTTCATGCCGCAGCTCATCCAAGACAACCAGTCTGCGTTCATCAAGGGTCGGCGCATCCATGAGAACTTCCACTCTGTTCAGGCGATTTGCAGGTGGCTTCATGCCAAGGGGCCCCCCGCTATACTCCTCAAAGTGGACCTCGCCAAGGCATTCGACTTAGTGTCGCAGCCCTTCCTACTAGAGGTGCTTGAGCACATCGGTTTCCCTCGACGGTGGAGACACTGGATCTCCGCCATGCTGGCCACAGCGAGCACCAAGGTTGTCCTGAACAGACGTCTGGGACGTCGGAGCTTCCACGCTCGTGGATTGCGGCAGGGAGACCCGCTCTCGCCTTTCCTCTTCGTCCTTGTCATGGAGGTCCTCAACGCTCTGATCAAGGAGGCTGATCGTCGCGGCCACCTCTCGCCGCTGCCCGGGGCTATGGCTACGCGGCGCGCCTTGGTGTATGGGACGACCTCGTCATCTTTCTTTCACCCTCGCCATCGGACTTCGGCTGCATTCGGGCCATCCTTGGCGTGTTCACGGGGCCCTCGGGCCTCGCCACCAATTTAAAGAAGTGTTCCATCACTCCGATCAATGCTCGGAGGAACAAGTGCAAGCCATCGAGACTCCTTCCCTTGCCCCGTATCGGACTTCCCCACAAGGTACCTGGGGCGCCGCTCTCCATACGACGGCTCACTTTCGGGCACAAGAGCGACCTACGGTGGATGCGGTGTCGGCGACGGCCGCCAACCTGAAAATCGGGCATCTTGACCCGCGGTGGGGCACGCGACACTAGCCCAAGCAACTCGTCGCCATTCCGTCCACACTTCGATCTGATTGCGCACTCTCACCTTGGGCCATCAAAGAAGTGGACAAAAGAAGATGTGTGTTCCTCTGGGTGGGAACCAACACGGTGGCGGCGCGACAAGTGCAAGGTGGCTTGGCCAATTGTGTGCTCGCCAAAGGAGGATGGAGGCCTCACTCTGCCTGACCTCCGTGTCCTTGGCCGCACTAAGGCCGGTGGCGGTGGGCGGCCGGGACGAGGCCGAACTCCATCTACACCCTTCTCCCGGCCCCAAGGAGCAAATGGTCGATGCCATGTTCAGGGCATCGGTTTCAGCGGTAGTGGGTGATGGCGCCACCACAAAGTTACGGATGGGCGGCAGTTTGCGGACGGACCCATCTACGCCCGCGGACCTAACCTCTTCATGGTGGTCGGCGGCGAGCGAAGAGACATGTGCGTCAAGGACTCCCTGTAGGCCAACCGTTGGATGCACGACATCACTGGGGCGTACACGATGGAGGTTCTCGTCCAACTCTCGAGATCTTTGGGTCAAGTTGCAAGGGATCTCTCTTGTTCGGGGTGCGGACCAGTTCATTTGGAAGTGGACTGCGGGAGGAGAGTATTCCAGCTCATCGGCTTTCTTCCTAGGCTCGTCCCAACTCACGGGCGCCAAGGAACTTTGGAAAACGGTTGCCCCTCCCCCCCCCCAAAGGTGAAGTTCTTCTTTTCGGCCATCCACGAGAGGTTTTGGGCGAACCGGCGTCGGATGCGGCATGGCTTGCGGCCGACGGCGGTGTGCATTCTTTGCTCCCGGGAAGTGAGTCCACCGACCACCTCTTTTCCGCTGTGTCTTCACCGGGGAGCTCGGGTTCGATTCTTTAGCGGAATGGCGGGCCTGGAGCATCTTTTGTCCGGCGCACACTCCACTACCGTGGCGTGGTGGTTGCACGCCATTGCTGCCATACCGGCGTTGTTCGCAAGGGCTTGATGCTGGTGGTGCTTCGTCCGTGGGAAGTTTGGAAAGAAAGAAACCGCTGCACCTTCCGACAACGTGTCCAAGACCATGGCGTAGCTCCGCAAACCATCATGGACAAAGGCGGATGAATGGTGCGACAGTTCGTTAGGCCGCTCTCCGCTTACTCTCTTGTCGCATAATTGGCTACCAAGTTAGTACGGCCCCACTAAGCTCAGCGCCCGGCGATTTGTGTTAAGTGTGGCCACTTTTGTCCGGTGGCATCTCGCCAATGGGCGAGGTGGGTGTAAAAACATTCTGACTTCCCTTAATACAATGCGTGCTAATGCACGCTTTCGAAAAAAGGGTCAAAGTTAGCATCCAAACCAAAAGTTTTACTAGAAACAAAGCAAACAAATGATATTTTGAATTAACCTGAATTGACTTATCTCAAAGAAATTGACAAGCTATTTTTCTCGTGCCTACAGAACGATAATTTGCAGAGATTGGTAGTCGATGAAGTTCAATAGTTAATCAAAACCAATGAGTACCAAATAGCTATATGAGCAAGACCGAAACGTAGCTTATGTCAATGATCAAAGAAAACCCATACTAGTTGAAAAGCCATATAGAGCTTGGGTATAATCTGCCCTGCATCTTTCTAGATGGAAAAGCACTGAGAGAAAGATGACGAGGCATCCCAACATTTCCACCACAGATTGGGTGCGGATAGGAATGGTAGGATGCGAATGGATGCAACACATAGTTCAAAAATCATGAATTCCACACTTCAATTCCCATGCAGTTAATCACTGAGCCAGAGTTTTTTGCCATTAATGCTAAGTTGGTTAATCCACCCCACCCCAAGGCCGGAACGTGGGGGAGGTGCTCCTCGGCGCCACTGAGAGCACCACCCAACCCGCTCATATATTTTAGTTGTTTTGTCCTAACCGAAGCATTGAAATAATATGAAGACATTTTGGAGAATTTAAATGAACTGATTTGGTACTGTAGGTAATATATTTCTATAAATAAATTTATTAAAGTTGGATAAATTTAGTTTATCTTATTATATAAAACTATTATATTATTATCTATCTTTTTTTTTTTTTTTTTTTTTGTATCTATCTATCTATAACTACTATAAAAAACTAAGACCCACTAGGGGAGTTTTTTTGGGCTGTGCTGAAACCACGTCACCGAAACCCCCTTCCGATCTGTTAGTGCTCTCTGATTCGTCAAAAAACACTCGGTTAGTGCTTTGCCTTCATCCTACGTTTGAAACGCCGTCCTCCTGCATACGAAGCATTCAAGCCCAGGCAACACATCCTCCTGCATACGAAGCATTCAAGCCCAGGCAACACATCCTCCTGCATACGAAGCATTCAAGCCCAGGCAACGTACTAGCACCGTTCTCATTCTCAATTAATTAATCAGTTTATTTAGTAACGGACATAGATCATCATGTGAGCCGCCCATTCATAAAACGATTCACCTCGCCACTGTTCACAACATTTGTCGCTTCTTCTTCTAATCGGTTTTGCTATAAATTCTCCTACAGCCTCATCTGTTTACCACCCCTGGCCTCGCCTCATTGCAGAGTTGCGACTCTGCGAGATCCTTGCCGCGCGTGAGCTCTCCATTGAGCAAGCTTGCAGGCAGCGACGGAGCGTGCATGAATGTGTAGGGGGGGCCAATCAAACTATGGCGCTACAGTAATTACAAACAGTGATACAGAGAACTGAAATTCTGTAGAAATACCTTTGTTTTTTTCAAGTTCCGTTCCAACTGCCATGAACAATTAAAAATCATGTCAAAGAAGAATGGACAATATGCTCAGATTGCCATGAACAAACTGCCGTTCACTCATCAGCAAGTAGTAGCTTGCAAGCATAGGAAAATGAGAGAGGTTTGTATATATTGCATGCATGCAGCGACATGCAAATTTCTGATGCAGCTGCCGAGCAAGGGGGCCAGGACCCAGTTTGGCCCCCCACTAAGCTCCGTCCGTGCTTGCAGGTGCGGTGTCCCACCGCGTGCAATTTCGATTATCGACGTGAGAAGCCCGTCATGCATGCAACCTCGCCACAACCTCCAAATCGCTGCTCGCCATCCACACGGCTGCCCAGGCCACGCGCATAAGAGCGATTTGCTCAAGCAGGTGTGTTAGTCAATGAACAGATGGACGAGAGAGAATCACGGTAGTAGATGCCACAGACCAAGGACTAGAAGAGTTCTTTACGTACTATATATATCATTGTTTGTCTTATCAATATTGAGATTCGTAGATGATGTATTGCTTTCTTTCATTCAATTTGAGTTTCACTTTTCCACCTCTTTTCCCATGTTTATCGGTTACTTAACATGAAGAAATAAGAAGGAAACCTCTTCTCTCTTCTTGGCCATGGGCGGGACCATTAGGGTTAATTAGTAAACTTGCTTAGGCGGCCAAGTAAGACCTCTCTATATCATGAGAGGATTTGTATTAATTTACAATCAAGCAAGAGATAAGAAGGAAAACCCTTCTCTCTTGTTGGCCATGGGTAGAGCCCCACGACCGGCATTCCTAGCGCCCAAAACCCTAGCCGCCGCTATGCTATGAACAGTACCTGCGGACACTGTAGCACTTTTTCAAAGCCGACCAATTTACATTTCATTAAGTATAAAAGTGGTGTGGCAAGGGACTCGCTTCAATACGTAATAGCATACAAATCCGGTATTTCAGAAATCTCAAAGTGATTTCAAGCTTATCAAAACAAATCTTCGAAGCTCATAGTGTAAAATCCGCAGGTATTCAAAACACAAATCGGAAACAAATTCAACGGAGTTCAAATAGCATTTAATACAATACTTAAGTAGCCGAAGCAAATAGTTTTAAAAGAGTACCAAATAGTTCAACATAATAATAGCGCCATTAAATTAATACTCTAGATTATTGACACTGGAAATATCTAACTCTTCAAACATAGAAGATCAAAATAGACATGATATATCTTGAATAGTGTGATGGATAAGTAGATCAATGATCGCTCAAGGGCAGGTCCGCAGGAACTGAGGCCATGGCAGGGTGTAGTTGAAAGTCCTCCATGTGTCACGATAGAGCTCCTGCGGCAACACACGCAGCTCCATGGTGTTAACGTCGAAAGAGAAGTGCCACCATGGTCCTCCACACCGCATCGTATATGCTGACAAGATGGCAAACGACGCACCGCCGTCTGCAATATGGCCCACCATGGTCCTCCACACCACATGTGGCTCCTTGTCTAGGGAGATTGAGAGACCACGTGTCGCCTCCGACAAGTTGTGGATGCTGTGCTCCAGCACCCACTCCTCCCTACCATGGACATGGCGGAACAGCTCTAGCTCCTCACCACGCACGTGGACGATGCTAGTCGTCGGCGACGAACATGGACCAATTAGGACGCCGGGGCCATAGACGATGGTGAACGTTGACTTTTTGAAACTTGCCGTGTCCAGCACTTGGGTGGTAGGCGGATTGACCCTGGAGAGCACCAAGCTGGTGTTGTCGACGGTTATGATCCTTGTACCAAAGCCTCGAGTCTTCATTAAGACCACGTACAGGGATCCGTCGTCGGCGCGGCCGGCGACCATGTACCCGTGACAGTAGCTCAGTATGTCCTCGTCTGCCGACCGACTTAGCAAGCGCCAATCCCACTCTCCACCGTTAGCTGTGGAGAATACGTAGGCCATAGGGTTGGAGGCGTCAACGTTGAGCTGGTGCAGCACCCTGAAATTGGATATGGAGATGTTGCCGTCATCGCCGTGGAGCAATAAGTTGTCATCATAGCTGTAGACTCCATGGTACGGCGGTGGTGGACTGCGGATCTGCCGCTTCTGGCATGTCAATGGGTCGTAGACGACGAGGCTTGACCAGTAGGGTCGATACGTTGGAAAGATGAACTTGCGGAGAAGGACGAGGCCACCGTGGCGGTCGAGGACGAGCCAATTTGAGTTCTTGTCGAGGAAGTCGAGGGAGAAACGGTTGCCGTCAATGGGCGACGAGGGCGTCGGCACGAACCGAATCTCGCCAATAAAGCCATTGCTAAGTTTGTTATGGTACTGGCCGACGGCGGTCGGGTGGAGCGAAGTTGGCGAGGCGTAGGAAGGCACGGCCTTCATCGGGGCCGTCAGGTGACCACGCGACGCCACCGCTTTGCGGCGCGCCGCCGGCGGATGAGCCAGATCGGGGAGTCGAGGCAGAGGAGGATGAGCCGGAGTAGGTCGTCGGGAACGTCATGGATGCTCGTCGCCTTCTCGTTATTGCGCCATTGCCGCAGCAGCAGCAGCGGCGGCGGCAGCAGCGGCAGCCGCCCGCCACCACCACCAGCTCCATGGGCGCCGTGGATTGGATTGGATTGGAGGATCGAAAGCCCTAAAGTCGTTGCGAGGCGAGAGCGGCGGCTTGAACCAGAACCGTGACGAATATACCCAAGGATTGCTATGGCCCATTTGCCAGACCATGTGTATATTTTTTAGAATGTAGTTCTAATTCTAATACGCCGTGCTCAAAATAGGTGAGTGGCTTACAGAATACTGTATCTAATAGGAGTATAATATTGTATATATTGGGGTATTGTATGCATTAGCTAGGACTCATTGTAGCATCTCACACGACTGTTATCCGAAAATGCAAATTGAGAGTTGCTGCCATGAGTTTTGGGCATATACACACAATAAGAGCATATTGGCACAGCACCAAGAGCATCTTCAGACTTCAGCAACGGTCGACACATAAGACTATTAACTTGTCTGTTTGGATAGCCAGCCATATTTTGGTGTTATTTCTCCAACAACACTACCTAAAACAGGCCACCCAAATCTATCCTATGCTCTTGCGCTGGTCGCCATAGAGGAACTAGGCCGCGATGACTCAAGTGCCAGAGGGGAATGAGGGCACTACCAAAAGAGCAGCATGATCGCCACCCAAATCTATCTTATATGCTCTTGCCCTGCTCCTGCTCGGCGACCGTGCCCCACCGACGGTAACGTCGAGGTCGCCGTCGGCTCGTCACCCATTGTGGCCCCAAGCTCCAGGAGTTGTGCCCGCAGGGGATGATAACGATGTGACCAGAAAAAGAGGATGATAGGTGGGTCCCACTCAGAGGGCAAAGTGGACAATTCACATAGTATAAAATACTATTTAGAGCTCAGAGTATCCTTGCAGCCAAACACCCATAAAAGACAAATCAATAGGCCCATAAACTATTATGACTCTACTGCATAGATCTACTCACAAGGATTTCACAAAGTCCACATTTGCCATTTTATGATTTTTCTACAATTTACGATGTATTTTGGAAGTTCGGCCGATTTAAAGCAACAAACAGGAAAGATTAAAAAAAAAAAAACGTTTCTCCCAACCCCACTGGACGTTTCTATAATTAACCGAGTCCAGATATGAAAAACATTCACTCTGGCGCTTTTGCACATGGACCCAGTAAAGAGTTTTTCTTCGCGCGAGGCCTTTCTTCGTCAACCTTGGTACAGAGCGGGGCAGAGGAGGCCGGGGCCCGGGCTCCGGCCGATTCCTGGCGGGATGGCCGACGGTGGCGCAGGATAAGTGGCTGCCAGGCGCACCAACCGACGGGCTCAGCCCAGTCGGCGACGGCCTACAGGCTGCCAGCCACGGAGGCGGCGGTCTGCGGCGGCAGCGGCTCCGGCGATGGCGACCATGGCGACGAATACAGCTAGCGAAGGGGTGCTGCATGAGCGGCGAGGCGTGGGGAGGAGCAGAGGGTGGCGAGCTGTGATGCACGACACTAGGGAACGGCTGTGGCGCAGCGCTCGGTTCTGCTCTATGCTGCTCGCGCGAGCGGAGAGAGAGAGCGAGCGAGAGAAAGAGCTGCGAGGGGCGTCGGTTCATGTTTTTCAACTCAGGAGCGCGGCAAAATGAGCCCGGCGCCGGCGTACACGGGGTCGTGGTGTCCAAACGCTGTGGCCGGTCGGCCACTGAAGCCGGCCGATTTGCATCGGCAACCGGCTGGTTCAGGCCATTTGGCCGACTGACGGCCAAAGTTTGCTGCCCCATTTTTCATACACAGTAGGATGGTTTTTTCAAAGAAATTATCCCACTGCAAAAGAGCTAGAAGAGCACATAAATTTTTACTAAACTATAATGATCTAACTCATCCTATATTTCAAACTACAAAGCCCCAAACAAGGGTACATCGAAACTGAAACAACATTTCAGACTAGCAAAATTCAGAACTCTGAATCAGCCCCTAAACCTGACTTGTGACCCCTAAATCAAATCGTTAGGCACATTTTTCACAACATGACCCTTAAAAAAAGTTTGTTCATTACAAAATTTTCTACACATTTATTAAGGGTGCACCAGCATGCAAACACTCTAGCTCTGCAGCTGTTCTAAAAACTGTGGGAAAGAAAAGCTGCACAAAAGTAATGCTCTGCAGTTGTTCTAGTGCCATTCTTTATCCTAACCAGTTTACTGTGTATTTGCCAGGTGAGACAAACAGAAACAGTACCATTCATAATCAACTAGAACAATCTGCTGCTATGAAAACACCAATAAAGTCTACGTTCAGCCCAGTTGATATTTGTGTTGCATGTTCAGTGAACTGCAAACAGAAAATTGGAAATGCAAGGCGAGGGATAGTAAGCCACTGTTGCAATGCTAATAATAAGACAAGATGTTGCAAATTTCTGGACACTTGCGAAGGGCAATTCAGTGAGTCAACAGGCAAGTCCACTAAGGAATTAGCATTCAGGCTTAGCTAGAATCTGGTATACTCACAAAAATATTCTGCAGTCTGCACACAAGTGTAAGTAATTGGGTAGGCAAGGAATGCAGCACTGACAATCAGTAATAACAAATGTAACAATTCAATGCACAAAGATATTGGTTCAAAAAGAATCATCATGCCCTGACAACATCACTGATCTTAAGAGCAAGACAACAGTCTGAATATACTGTAAACGAGTCAATCCCTTGCACTTACACTCCTGTATTGAGATAAGGAACACATAGCACCAAGATCTCAAGCAAAATCAAACTCAAGGATCATCATATGTAGCAATTCAATGCAGAATCATCAATCACACTCAAACTCGAGGATCAGATCATATGGTAGCCAATACAGAAAAACCTGTCAAGGTAGAAGCCAAGCCGGAAGAGATCCACGATGGGTCATCCCGCGGGAAGCAATGTTGGACACCGTCAGTCTCAGACCACCTCCCATTGTCGCTGCAGAGGTATTGCTCGAATCCAAGAAGTAGAACTCCTGATTATCGAAGAAGTATATGTCTGCCTTGAAGCCCTTGTACTGAATCCGGCCTTGTGCATCATTCAGCTCATAGGACCTGGAGCATCCACGGCCGACGAAAAGGATACGGCCGTCGAGCGAGTCCAGTTCGCTCCATGCCCAGGGGTACTTGGTGACGGGGAAGCGGGGTCGACCTCAGGCACCTGGTGCGGCCGCTCAATGGCTCGGAATACCTTGAACTTGGAGGTGGAGGTGTGCTCACCAGTGCGCGGCGCGAACCTGACGACCAAGAGCAGTTGGCCGCGGGAAGAGACGAGGTAGCGACCGCGAACGAGGTGATCATCATCATAGGTACGCCGTCCGGGATGGAAGAAGCTTCGATTCTCCCATTCTTCCATGTCGATCAAGAGCAGTTGTGGCGTGCACACCAAAATGTTTGCGCTACGCCTGAGCAGCAGATGGAAGGAGCCATCATGGTACACCAAGTCCTCCGCATCCACGGGCACGAAGCTGTAGTCTGGCTCTGGTGGCTGGATGTGGAAGGCGACCTGCTGCCCCATGCGCCAACGTACGACGTAGCGAGCCGTGCCGGTAGTTGTGACGATGCACGCGGCCACACACATCTCATCATCAGGCGCTGCCGAGAGCGCGACGCCGTGAATGGTCATGGGGAAATCCAAAATGATCGGTAGCGGATACAAGTTGATCTCCATGTGGCTAGGAAGATCAAGGATGGCGCCGGTGTGGATGTTGAAGAGCCTGTGGCCTCGGGGATCGCGGATGCCGAGGAAGAGCCAACCGCCATCGTGGCAGCCGAAGCAGCGCTTGCCGTGAGGGATGCGGGTGGGGTGGCGGCAATGATGCCGGTGGTCGTCGTGGACGCAGACGAGGCTGGGGAGCCGATGGGGTTTGGCGCGGGGAGGAGAAGCGACGGGAGCGCGGGCGGTCGGAACGCCGCGAGCCACCGGGGGCAGGCGCGGAACGCGCTGAGGCGGTCCGCCAAGCACGGGACGCGACAGAAGACCTCGCGCAGGCAGGCGGTGGGGAGGTCCGCCCAGGGCCGGGCCTCCGGAGCGGCAGCCATGGGCACTGCCGTGCCGCCGGGTGAGGTGGGGATAGCCCGCGCCGGCAGGGGCGTGGCTGCTGATTCTCGAGACGGTGATGGAGGTGGAAGAGAAGGGGCCGGGGTGGCGAGGCGGATTGGAAATGTGTTGGGGGTGGCTGCTGCTTCACCCGTTTGTTCTGGAATCCGGAGGAAGAAGGCGGCGGGGCGGGCGCTGCCCACGGCAGGGGAGGAGGGAGTTGCCAGCTGTTCGTAGCTGCAACTGCAACTTGCATTGCAAGGAACCGACTCCTAGCCGTGGAAATGCTCCGATCTGGGGGTTTGGAAGCCTTGTTTAGGGCAGTCCCAATGGAAGACACTGACACGTTTTCTATGGCAAAAGAAATCACCTATATAAACCATTCTTCACAGTGGTAGTTTCTTGAGTAATAATTATTTTCTCTTTCTCTCTCCCAATTCCACGGGAGAGTTGCATTAATCCTATAGAAACTAGTGGTTTCTCCCCAATGGCAAATTCATGGTTTCTTGTGCATTGGGTCAAGAGTAGACATGGTTTCTCCATGAAGAAACCATTTCTATGATTTTTGCTCTCTTTTCCTCATTAATTAGGCTGCCACATCATCATTTTGCTAGTTGGCAAGACATTTAATAGAGATAGAAACTACCATTAATACACCATTGGGAGTGCCCTTAGATGGCTAAAATTTCTAACCTTTTCCCCACTTTCTCTCCATCACATCACATTAAATACACCAAAAGATATATATTTGGAGTATTAAATGTAGGTAAAAAAATAACTAATTACACAGTTTAGATGTATATTGCGAGGCGATTCTTTTGAGCCTAGTTACGCCATGGTAGGATAATATTTACCACTAACAAACGAAACGTGCTTTCGATTATGCGATGTGACATTCCATTCCAATTTTAGCCATCTAAACAAATCTTGGCCCAATAATCACTGCCATTTTATTTATTTATTTTTTTTTAATCTGAACTAGCTTTTTAGGAAAAAAAGAATCGACACTTCAGAAAAAAAAATTAGGGCCCGTTTGGCTTCCTAGAATTTGGAGGAATTGGAATCTACTTAACAAATTAAGCTATTTAGTTTGAAATTTGAGATTCCATAACTTAACAAAGTTAAAAAAAGTCTATCTCAAAGGGTGTTTTCGCGGTTGGTCAATGGAATTCAATTCCTATCTCCCACCCTATGAATTTGAGATAGGCTTTTTTTTTAACTTTAGAAAGTTATGGAATCTCAAATTCCAAACTAAATAGCTTAATTTGTTAAGTAGATTCCAATTCCTCAAATTCAAAGGATCCAAACGGGCCCTTAGCGAAAAACAATTTCTTTAGAAAACTATCTAAACCACATTCCCATGGAAATTTCTCCACAATTTTGTTTAGAAAATAATCTTCCAACAAGGTTTCTTAGAAAGCTCTACAAAAATAGCATTTAAAATATTGACCATCAGCTTTTGTGCAAGACGATTTTTTTTAAAAACAAATATTTTAAAGTAAATTGTTGTATATAACTTTCTCCCATGAAGTTTCTAGAATAGAGAAATTATTTGAGATTAAATAATGAATAAAAGGAAGCATTCAGACCCACGTCGGTTGCCGTTAGCAGTAGCACTCCACCATCAGCCTTATTCATATTAATTCAGCCATTATAGTTAGCGGAAAGCTTCGCACTCTATGGTGTTATAATACCCCGGGTATCTCAAAGGCCCAGCTAGTTAAAGCCTAGTAACCAAACCACAAGGGACCTAGGTTGAACGCTAAGAGAGACAATAGACTACGACTTCTCCTTCGTCCCGGCCCCAGGAGGGAATGAAGGGAGGCCAACACCATCAAAGTGAACCTACCTGGGTAGAGACAGGCACACCTTGCTCAAAACCACCAAGAATGAAGGGACGACTATCTCAGGGGCCATCATTGCGCCTTGCTACAGACAAGACAACATCACCTTGCTACAGACAAGACAATATCACCTGACGATAACAGTCGACCGACGCCCCACCGTCCAAAATGCGATCCAATAGGACGGCGGTACAATTCGACCGACTATGGGATGGGGCGCACAATCCCATCTTGGTGAAACCATTGGCTGCCTCTACTTTGTGGCTTGGGATCGAGACCGCTGACACTAAGGCTTGCAAAGGCGACCGACAACTTCGGAGGTGGCTACCAACTCTAAGCGCCGTCAAAACGACGCCACTACAAGACGATGACAAAGGCTGTGGCGGTCCCATGTTTGCACATGACAATAGACAAATCACCACCGTGCCAACAGTGCCCGACATAACTGGCACTATGGCATCATGTCACGCCACGCCACGGCGGGGTAGAAGACCATGACAAAAACCACATCAGAACATGCACCGGTGCAAGGAAAATAAGGTATTACATATTCAAACCATTCATCGATCAGAGATCCACATTGAAGAAAGGTCAGAACCTTGAGGCAACCCTATCCAGGCATGGATATGGTGGTTCATCCTTGGTGTCCCTATGGGTACTGTTCTACACTTCTATAGGGATCTTTTCAAAAACATGAAGTCTTTGGGAAGAATTGCTAGGTTGTTTTCTCTT
The DNA here is from genome assembly GCA_015847255.1 of Hyparrhenia diplandra. Lineage (NCBI taxonomy): Eukaryota > Viridiplantae > Streptophyta > Magnoliopsida > Poales > Poaceae > Hyparrhenia > Hyparrhenia diplandra. The sequence continues at coordinate 58,405 of JADLZK010012468.1, read as the reverse complement.
CTAGACTCACTATAGTGAGAATTATTGAAGTTGATCATGAGTTAACTTATATAACGTTGATCATTTGGCAATGTTCTCAACTGCTACTCATACATGTAACTATACTTGGTAAATAATTGCAATGTGATTCATGAGCATATCATCTTTTAATGAATGACATGTTTTTTTATGCAAATTTGCAAATGCCTATCAATCCAAGTATCACCAAATATATATATGTAGGAATAAGTCCTCAGAGTCATTGTACTCACGGTATTGCCAACAAGTTGTTTTTAAGTACTTCTGACTTGATGACCGTTGAGTCAATCTCAATGAATTCAAAGTGTAGAAGACACGGGCGTCCCCAAAATGAGCTACAGTTACTCTAATGTTAGGATAAAAGTGTGAAAGAGAGCAAACTTAGCTACAAAAGTGAAAGAGAGCTACAATTACTCTCGTGTTTTATCTTTTACGTGTGCTTTCATGATCAACGATGTAACTTGTTATTCTTCATGATAACAAGATAGAGCACACTAGAAAAAACTTAAAGGCACATATCATGATAGAGTACCTTGCGCTTTTTAGTGGCAATTTAAATTCTCTAGTTTTTTTTTAGAAATTCAAACCTTCCCGTGGTCACAAGACTTTCACTTGTGAATCCTAGAGGAACCGCCATCTATAAGTCTGCATATATGCTAGAAGTACGGGACATAATGCAATCAGGAAGCAGACCATGAAGGTATGCCCTTGGATTGTGGCAAACATGGCAAAAGAATTCATAGACAACACGAAGAATCATCAATGTTTTTTTTTCGAAACCGGGACTTAACCCGTACAATCATCAATGTTGGAAAGCAATGACGCACCCATGGAGCAGAAACTTCCCCAAACTCTCCTCATATATCAATGGGCCACATGGATCAACACAACCATCGCTACAAGCTTTTATCGGGCTATGGTGCATTCACCTGCTCCTTAATGGCTGACGCCCCACAACAGGTCATCACGTACTCAACGATGCCCAGAACCATCATTGGTACACCCCTCCATTGGCACATACAACAAAAAGTTTGACGTTCATATACCATCTCTAACACAACATCTTTCACTTACACTATTTTGGCCTCACTTACACCGGAGTTTGACGTTCATATACCATCTCTAACACAACGCCTCCTCACACTTTTTTTGGCCTCACTTACAATTTTTTAGGGCTCGGTGGGGGAATCCCCACCTATCTTTTTTTTTAATTTTGAAGGACACAAGAGTACAAATACAAATGCACAAGGTGTGCAGCAAAGAGAAAGAGCCTGCAAGCTCAAAAGGAAAGCTATAAAAAACATTATGCTAAATTATCTAGATACATGTTCAGAGAACCTGCAAGGTTCGGTTTGACCTAGATAAGGCAGGCCAATTTCCTCTACGAAACGAGCTTTCCAACTGCCCATATTGCAAGTTATTCTATCAAAGATCAATCTGTTTATCCTTGCTTTGTGTAATTTTGAACGATAAGGATTATAAGTTGGCTCTTGTCCTTCCAAACTTCTAAGATGGTACTAAAACCACAACTGCAACTCCTCTTGTGCCATGTCATATGGGCCAACAACAAAACTACTAAAAGCTTCTAACGGTCTAGGGTGTTACACCAATACAATACATGTGTCAAAACAATGGCTAAGATTCGAAAATATATCAACCATTTTATTTCCAAGAGACATCATGTGGAACAATTGTTGGTTCCCATACCGGCTCAGGTTCAGTTTGTAGTTGCTGAAGATTCAGCGGCGTCTGAGTAATGGAAATCTATTTTCACCACAAAAAAAATATAGGCAGTCTGGTTACTATGGCCCCACTTCATTTTACCTTTGCCGCCTCTCTATGACCGGAAGCCGATCCCTCCCCAGATAGAGAGAGAGAGAGAGAGTAGTCCGAAGGCGTGGCTGCAACGGGACCCTCTCTCTCCGTGGTTGCGTAGCAGGTAAGCAAAGTGGTCGGCGCCACCTTGGAACCCGGAGGCAGCCGCATCACTGCTCGCGTTGAGGGCGCCGTTCGGTTTTACCGTCTTTGCCGCCGCCACGGGCAGCGCGACGGCCATCCATGCGGTGGTGCATGGGGCCGTATCGTCCCGTCGGCAACCGGCGGGCGGTCGCGGGACGAGGATGGCGGCACACGGTGGTGGACGGAGTGTGAGGCGCTGCCCGCGTGAGGATAATCGGAAAGGAGAGGGCGGGTCTTTGGTGCGTGGTAGAAATTTCGGGGAGTTTGTTGTTGTTAGCGGGTTGTTACAGATTTTAGGATCCGAAATCGTAGACCTGGATTCGTTCTGATGAAATGATAGGGTGATGGATCCGGTTGGATTGCGTGCCTTTTATAGGTTATATTAGACACAACGATGAGCACTATCATTGGCGGTGTTGTTGTGGATTGCATACATTACATAGAACCTGCACTTTCGTCATAAAAATTGTAAATTGAGCATGTATTCTTCTTGTCAAACACAAACTGAACACAGTAAACAACCATGGATTACTTGATCCATATCTATACCTATGAATAAAGAGAAGAAATTTCCGTCGTCTCCCTCCCTTTCGTCCGACCTTCAACACATCTTTTTTTTTCACATTAAATCAAATTGACTTACGATTTACGTTTTCATCTAAAGGCTTTTTTTCTCACCCTAAATTCGGCTATGTTTTCGTGTTGACTCAAATTTCGTCTTTCTGTATAGATAGAGGTATAACAAGTACTATTCATCTATCGCAACCAGTGGAGCTCCCCGTAGACCCGCACGCCGCGTGGCATCCTCGCGCTATATCGCTATCGCAGCGCCGCGGCCATGTAACTCCCGCGACGCCGACGCCTCCTGCAAGCGCTACTCGCATGCGCGCCGCGACCATGGAGTTCCCCGCGACGCACGGCCTCCTGCAAGTTGCTCACACACACGGCCATGGAGCTCACGCGACATGCGCACACGCGACGGCCATGGAGCTCACGCACACGCCGGCGAGAAAGTTAAATTTACACCTAGGTGCACATGCACCCACACCGTGAAACCACATGATACGCATTGTGATCCGCTAGGCACACTTCTCAACGCACACCGCTGCCTGCGAAGTGTGCTAGCATGGATCACAATGCGTATCATGTGATCCACAGTGTGGGTGCATGTGCACCTAGGTGCAAAAAAAACCGCTTCCCACACGCGGCCTCCTGCACGCCGGAGCGGCACGGCCAGGGACGTGGAGTTGGGGAAGAAGCATCTGCCATGGGGAAGATTGGAGCCGCCGGTAGCATCTTTGTTGGGCCAAGAAGGCATGCAGCACCTGAGAGGGGGCGTGTTAACTGCCGACCTGGTCGGCGCGAATGCGCGCGCCGACCAGGTGCGGCCCGTTATGGCGAGAGGCCACATTAGGCCCAGCTCGCGCGTTCACTGGAGGCAGCCCATGGAAACGAAGCCCAGTTTGCGTGGAGGCAGCCCATGAAAGCAGTTCGCTGGAGGCAGCCCATGACAACGAAGCCCAGTTCGCGAGGGGCGCGTGCAGCGGCCGGCAACCAGACCACGTCAGCCCAATAGGATGTGACCGACTTGGGGATATCATACATGTTGTGTCTTGACTCTTGCTGGTGATCGATTAGTACGTGTACCTATCAAGATATCTCCGTGTATATATAAAACTATATATAAAAAATTCTCAAAAAAAAAAAAAAACTATATATAAAAAAAATATGCATTGTCTTTGTCGTACGCCGTTCCAAGAAGATGGCTTGGATATTGGTTTCCGGCCCGAAGCATCGACATCGTGTAAATATACTCGATCGACTCTATGGATGACGCATCACATTGACATCGTGTAAATAAGTACGCAATCGAAAATCTGATTTCACCATCGTGTTTTATACGTACTAGAAGCAGAGGCACGGGAACATGCAGACATGAGTATTTCGTTAGCTTTCTTCTTATAGCTCAACGTGACCATGCATGGCACTGTATCGCAGAGAAAATTAGAAGCTTCTAGCTTCTTTTATTTCTATATACTATAAATAGCAAGCGTACTTGCATGTAAAAGACCATTTTAAGTCTAGGAAAAAAATATTAAATACTCATGGACTATAATTATATCTAACAACATCAATGTACACTTGCAGACATCAAAATATATAGTAGAACATCATACTAATAATACAAAAAAAAAATCAAAAGATATATCGAGAGAACATCGTATATGTACTATAGGTACATCAAAAGATGTATCACATCACATCACATTGTACTATAAAAACATCAAAAGATGTATCAGAGAACATCACACATGTATATAGTAGAACATCACACTAATAATACACAAACATCAAAAGATATATTAGAGAACATCACATATGTACTATATGAACATCGAAAGATGTATCACGAAACATAACATATGTACATATAAACATCAAAAGATGTATCGAGAGAACATCACACATGTACTATAGAAACATCAAAAGATATATCACGAGAATAGCACATATAGAAACATTAAAAGATATATCACAAAAAAACAACACACATGTACTATAGAAATATCAAAACATGTATCACGTAACACCACATGTGTACTATGTGAACAAAATAAAATATAATAAAAAAACATCGCATGTGTATTGTAGAAACATCACATATGTAATACTTAAACAACATGAATAAGTAAGTAAAGTATACATGGACGAACCAGATAAAAAGTACCTATATGTACAACATGGATAAGTAAAAAAAAATATACATGGAACACGTTTCTTTTAAAAAAAAAAAAATAAAAAGAAATGGAAAAGAAACACACCACTTACGACACATGCACGTAGGAGTCAACGGAGAAAAGAAAAAAATAAAGTAATAATAATAATAATAATAATTAAACCACCGAACAAGATAAATGAAAAAAAAAAAGTAAGTAAAGTAAAATAAATTATATAAGAAAGATAAAAAGGAAAACAAAATAAAAAAAAAAATAACATAAAACTTTTAAAAAGAAAAAACATAAAAAATAAAGAATAAATGGCCACGTGCAAAAATATATACGGAAAGAAAATCCGTGTATACATTATAGAATATATCATATTTATACTAAAAAGAAAAAAAATTAAAGAAAAGAAAAAAAAAAAAAAAATGGAAAATAAATAGGAAAAAGATAAATAAAAACAAAAATAAAATATAAATGAAAAGAAAGAGAAAAAGGAAAATAAAAATAAAAAAAGAAAAAGGAAAAAAAGAAAAGAAAGAAAAAGGAAAAAGAAAAATAAGAGAATACTTACGTACGTGACGGCGGGAACGGAATTGCTCGCACTCCTGATCACTCGTACGAACCTCCACCATCGCTGGTCGCGGGCCGCGTGCCAGAAAACAGTCTCACAACATATTGGACTGTAACAGGGAACTGGGCCGAAAACAACAGAATAGAAACGTGGGCCGAGGTGGTCGGCACAAGCCTCACGGCAACTGTGTAACGAATCAAATCATGAAATGAATCTTAATAGATTCATGGCTAATTGAATTTAATTAAAATATGTTTCTACACTCACCATGGTTTGGAAAATTGAGAGAAATTCCCGTCATACTCATCAAGAGGCGAACCAACCAAAATATTTTCTTATTGACATGATGGAAAGTAATTTCTTGCACACTTTAATAATATTATTTTTTTTTGGTACCAAAAACTCATGCGATTAGATATTTAACTACACATGTATAGAACTAAAATAAAAAGTTATGACACACTGAAATTAAATATTTTTCTTTTTTGCAACAAGAGAAAAATCTATAGAGATACTATACTTAAATTTGATAAGAATACAAGATTAATACGACGCATGTTGTCAACATTAGTATGAGATTATGGATGTCATGAACATCATAAAAATAAATAAACTATATACTAAGTTGTAGATCGTTTTGGTTTATCAAAATGCATTGATTTAATTACATATGTATATGTAGATATATATAACTTTAAAATTTATTCAATATACAATTGCTATTGTCATTGCACCCGTTACTGCATACGGGCATATTTACTAGTAAATTATTATATAGTAAGATCCAATAATAGTTCTAGTCAGTGGATCCGCTGCTCGAACAGCTAGACCGGGGTTTTCACATCCCCAAATTGGACTCTTGATTTCCCAAATACCAAAGTCCTTCCTCTTGCAAAGATCACTTCGGATCATATTCCCTGCAAAGTTTCAATCAGCACCAGTATCCCCGATCAAACATTTTTCGCTTTGAGAATTTCTAGGCGGAGCAGGAGGATTTCTTAGCCACAGTGCAGAACAACTGGTTGTCTTCTCCCAATGACAATAGTTCGACTAGAAAGATATCCATTAAGTTTAAAAAATTAAGGGGAGATCTCAAAAGATGGAGCCGAAATCTGTCGAACATAAAGCTGCTCATTAGCAATTGTGAAACAGTAATTGCATTTTTGATAATCTTGAAGAAGGCAAACGACTATACAATCCAAAGGCAAATCTAAGGCGTTTGGTCAAAGCTCAACTACAGAAATTCTTACATTATCGGAATCTATATTGGAGGAAAAGGTACACAGTAAACAGAATCAGACTAGGAGATGAGTGCACAAAATTCTTTCACAGCATGGCTACACTTTCGTTCAGGAGAAACTCAATTGCACAGATCCTAAATGACAGTGGAATATGGATTCAAGATCATCAAGGAAAAGTGGGCTTGTTATGGACATCTTTCAGAAACTGTATGGGTATCAGCACGAACCCGACTATGCTCTTTGATTTGAATAATCTCATTGAACCAGTTGAAGGTATAGACTGCTTGATAGTGCCATTTACCCAGTCAGAGATTGACCTCATCATCAGAAGGATGCCCAGCGACAAAGCACCGGGACCCGATGGTTTCAATAGTTTGTTCATAAAAAGTTGTTGGCAAATCATCAAACCAGACTTCTACAAGTTGTGTCATGATTTTTATATGGAAATGGCCAACCTTGAGTGTATATATCAACACATCCTATATCACTTTGGTCCCCAAAACTGGCAACCCAGAAACAGTGAGTGATTACAGACCGATATCATTGATGAACATGTAATACTTAGGGGATCATCTAGGTCCAGATCGAGTGGGTTCTGCTCTTTTATTTGGTATAAATCGATGTAGATCATGTATATCCTGAGAGGGAGATGGGGAATGGCAGACACATACAGTGGCTTGGTGTAGATGCAGTAGTAGCAGTGAAGTCCGACGATGGCAGGGACATGGACGCCGCCGGTGGAGCTTCCCGTCGCTGGCAGCGCCTCCCTCAAGATCGGATTAGGGTTTGATGGTGGGGACTGGCAGCTATCGTGAACCTCGTGATCTGAGCCCGTGGCCCCCACCTCCTCTCTTATATGCACTGTGCGATGGGGGCCCACCAGCCACTTCATTGGGCTGGGCATCCCCGATCAGGACGCGAGTCAAGGGCCCCGGGCCAACTGGTGGAGATCAATCTAACAAAACATAGGACTGAAAATTATCACCAAAATCTTGGCAGATCAGCTACAGTCAGTGATCACTCAACTTATCCACCGGAACCAATATGGTTTCATCAGGACGCGTACTATACAGACTGCCTAGCATGGAGCTTTGAGTACATACACCAATGCCACCACTCTAGAAGACAAGCCATTATACTGAAGCTCGACTTCGAGAAGGCTTTCGATACTGTAGAGCACTCAGTCATCCTCTTGGTAATGCAACATTTGGGATTTCCTTCTAAATGGTTACATTGGGTTAATAGCATATTGAGCTCTGGTGCATCGGCAGTTCTTCTAAACGGGGTTCCTAGAAAAATTTTTAAATGCAAGAGAGGTATCCTGCAGCATAATTTTCCTAGATTGATGTCATATGCAATATCAGGAGGCGCTTCTGTGCTGGAGGTAATGCAGGAAGAAGAGCTCGATTCATTGTTCATCATGCCTCTGTCACAGCAGGCTTATGCAGAGTTTGAGCAACTCCAGGAACACCTACAGGATGTACCATATGACGACAACACCCAAGACTGTTGGGTACCAATATGGGGCAACAGTTACACCTCAAAGAAATTTTACTCCCATATCTTCGAACCATTTGATGCTCACCCAATTTTCAGAGAAGTATGGAGGTCTGGATGCACGCCCAGAATTAAATTTTTTTGCTTGGTTGGTTTCCATGACGATGACCTGTGTGTCTTGTGTGAAGCAAGGGCAGAAGAAAACATTGATCATGTCTTTTTCACGTGTTGCAATGCAGTGTTGGGCAAGGATCAACTTCAATTTTTTTTTTCGAAAGCGTGCATTGTGCACGTGCTGCATTAAGGGAAAGCAGAGTTTATGAATACATCCTACTTACGCTTTGGCGAGATGCCATCAAGAAGGTCACACACGACACAAGTCGCCCGGCTTAAACGGCGCAGCAAACTACGATGTACTAAGTCCGGATAACTAGATGTGCGACTAAAGAGAACGCACGCTGGTTTCGCCTACGTGACGAGCCGACCAATTTATAAGAAATCAAGTATAATTCGCAATTACGAAGCAATCGCGATCTACACTTGAGTCCATATAAACCCGGTATTCGGAAATCTCCGAAAGTGATTTCAAACTCATCAACAGTACAACAAGGATCGTTGAGCTCGATGGTTCAAATCCGCAAGTATTTCAAACCAAATTCAATATATTATAATCGAGTCACGATGTACACATTTGTTTACAAAGTAGTTCGAGAAAGCGGAAGCAAGTAATTTTCGAAAGCCAAATAATTGTATAGCGGAAATAAAATAAGATAGTGCCAACATAGTGTTAACCCTATAATAGCATGAGAGCGGGGAAAATATGGAGATTGCCATGCCTAGGCATCATCCTTCAACCACAGCACACCACAACTGGATCAATTCATGCTAGACGAAGTCACCGCAACATCGAATTAACCCGTGAGTACTCAATTATACTCCATAAAGACTTACCCGTCTTAAACCAGAAAAATAAGGAAAAGACTCCAAGGATCATGCTTGGCTTTATCCGAGTTTGGCTGACTCACATTTAATTTCAGAAATAAAGTTGATTAGTGAACCTACACATACTATTTAAATTCTTCCAAGTTAAAAGGTTATTTATTATATACATAACCATAGATCCCCGTATAGTCAAGGTTAAACATATGCTCGATAATATAAATAACAGCATAAGTAACTTGATCATTATTTTAACAAAGAAAGATCATGATAAATATAACATATATTATGATATTAAGACTACATTGCCATGGGCGCAACCCGGGTTCTCACTGACCAGGAGAGATGGCGATTCGAATCGATTACAAACCAGCTGGCGAATACCCTGACACACACCAAGTCTACTAGATCAAGGTAGACCCGATTACTCCTCAAGATGTTACGGGACGTAAAAGTCTCGGTCTTGCCGGCTACCCCCTCCTTCTCGGGTGCCAAGTGAGCGTGCAACGAGACCGACATCATCGTGCATATCTTCTTGCACCCAATAAAAACCCTCTGCAACCAACGCCAAAGGAGGAGCGATAAAGCGAGCATGGCCGCCCCTAACATTCTTGCGAAGCCGTGGCTCATGACCCATGCCGAGCCTACTATATGCCGTGCACGTTTAACTTCCGACCACATTCCGACAAAGTATGAGTCCTTAATCGATCAGGTGAAAAGGACCACAAGTTCCACCCAATCTCACATGTTTTATGTTATCAGGTTCTCAGCAGCAGCTTGTTAGTCACCCATGTGACTAACCACAAACATCCTCTCAAGTGACCGGAATCACTGTCTACTGCAATCACCATACTGAGCATTTATAACCTAGACCTCTAAATAGGATAGGGCATCAACTTCAACAAGGATATCTGTGCATCAACGGTTTCAATCACTTTCCCTAAACTTAATGCATCAACATATATAAAGGGCCGCAACACAATTTAGTTAGAAAGCATAGGAAAGGGCAGCATGCACCGGGCTTGCCTTGAGAAAGATGTTAGACGATGCCTTGGGCACTTCAACAGCTTGACGACATGTCCTCGCTTCTTCCGGAACCTCCTCTTCTTTGCTCTTTGATCTCCTTGTGCTCTCATCCTTTCGATCCAATATGAATGTGTATGCAAAAATGAATATTAAGGAATGCTCAATTGACAAGGAATGGTGAATGCATTATGATGTTTGATATTAGTAAGTGCATATCTCTTACTCGAAAAAACACAATTATAACTACACCGAAAAACCCTAATAACCTACATCAAGCAAAACACCTAATTCACTAATCACTGGGAAATGGCAGCTAGACATGCTTTGTCGAAAAAAAAAGTCTACCGCGGGGAGTTCTATAACTCCAAATGCAGAAAACGAATAATCTTGTTGGAAAGCTAACAAAATTATCTTCAAAACATTCCATACCATCCTGCCCTCGATTCTTATCATCATTAACAAATTTTTGAAAATAGGGAAAACAGAGGCTCTGTTTCTAACCTATCAAGCTACATGCAACTACTATAACTTGCAAACTATTTATGCAAACCTTACCAAACTTAACCAGCAAGCAAACAACGTCATTATCTATCAAATAAACCTACTGGATAAGCCAAAGGATAAGTTAAAGCACATAAATTGATATGTCCTAGCAAACACTACACACGCACAATATAATTATATAAAAGCTAGGAATAATAAATCTACCAAACTGCCAAGCTTATCAAACTAAACTTACCAACAGATCCTATTCATGCTAAGAACATACAATAAAATTATCAACACACATTACCTTAACATAAATATGCATTTCTAGGCTATTTTCCATGCAACATAAATATGGTAAAAACATAACCACCTCAGGAAATTCTACAAAAATTACCAGAGCATCCTACTGGTCTACAAAGGCTACCATAAAAATTCCATGGCAAGATCATGCATATCTTGTCCTACACAAAAATGACAAGCTAGCAATAAATCTATGCATGGAAATACTTTGTACTATGAAAAGTGTCACACAACAGATTTCTGAGTATGACAAGCTATTAAAACCTATCAAAACTAATCACACCAAGTCTCACATCCAAAACCCTAGTAATTATTTTTCTATGAATTTCCTAAGAAAGCATGGTAAATAGCACATAAATCAAAAAATCATATTTGCACCACAGAACCTAGGGTCAAACCTATTTTTACCATGATGTACATCACAAAACATGAACATTTTACACAGGGACCACTATTTGATCATGCACCAAAAATTAGATATGCTTTTATCTATTTACATGGCATTTACTGGCATAAATATAAATAAATATAAAAACTATCAGAACATGGCATATCATATTTTTCTATCATAGAGCGAGCATAACAAACATGACAAAATTTGTCTCACTCAATTTGGAGCTAAAATGACCAAGTTATGAATTTTGCAAGTCATGCATGCAATTCAAAAACAGATAAATGAAAAGGATATTGATGCGATAGCTGGGGCCCGCACGTCGCTGACCGGAAGCAGGGGGAGCGGCGGGGTCGACGGGATCTTCGCCGTCGGTGGTCCTCCGGCGAATCCAAGGGCATCTACGGACTCGATTAGACGGATCGATTAGTGGCCAAAGGGCGCTGAAACGGTCATCGTGACGCGGTCGGCGACGAGGCGGCATCGCGGGCGGCGTGGTCGTCCCGCGTCCTCGCCGTTCCGGCGATGGCGACGCATGGCGAGGTGAGAATGAGCTTGAGGTCGAGGCGGACCGGATCCACTAGCTGGCGGCCCGGAGGGCGGCAGGACGAGGGTCGACGGCGTGCGCGCAGCCGGGCGGCGACCATGCATGCGGCGCGCTAGCCGCGTCCGGCGAACCGGGCGCGGATTGGCTCGACAGGCGGGCGCATGAGCACCAGCAGGTCGAGGCGGACATGGGGCCCACTCTAGGTTGGCCGGAGATGGCTCGACGAGCGTGGCCGCGGTGAGCCCGCGTGCGGCGCTCCCGGCCCTGGACGACGATGGCGGAAACTCACCGTTCCGGCGGTTATTGGCCGCGGTTTGGGCCCCTGTGGTGGTCGGGAGGTAGAGGGCGAGGTGTCGGAGTTTTGGGCGAGCTAGAGCGGGCTGTGGCGCTGTTGTGGGTGTGCGGCACGGCGGCGACAACGAGCGCGGCCATGGCGGCGATTTTTTCGGCGATGGCGAAACGGCCGACTAGGCCCTACCTTTGCTCGATTCGGGTTCCAGCGGTTCGGAGGGATGGTGCTCAAGGTGTTGAGGCTCCCAGCAGCTTTGGACGAGTGTGGACGGGGTTGTGGTGGCGTTCGACCCGACGGCGGTGATGGTGGCCGCGGCGGCTGCCGCAGCCGGGCTTTGCTGGCTTGTGAGGCAAGGGAGGGGAGAGGGTGAAGTGGAGTGCACGGCGCGGCTCGGCTTTCCCATAAAGGCGCGGCACGGGTAGAGGTGGCGGGAAACGACGCCACGCGGCGGCGTCGGCGGTCGAACGCGCCGGCGGTGGCGGCCAGATTTCGTGACGGCCAAAACAAAAGCGTCACTAAAAACCTGAAATCCAAACCCTAATCAACCTATTTTACCTTGTGCTTCGAGATTAGGTAGCAAAACCAGCCAAAACTCATATTGAATGAAATGTTCGTTATAAAATTCTGAGCATTTCATATATAGAAAGTTTTGGCTAGTTTGGCCTAGATTTAAAACTACAATCGGTCGAAGCTAAACTACTCGGGGTCAAAGTAAACCCTAATTAAGTAATCAAATCAAACTGCTTTTCGACTTTTAGGACACGATCCACTCACTTTCATGAAACGAGCCTATAACACCTTTTGTTCTACACTAAATTATTCACACATTTCATGAAGGGTGCACACACATGCATAAAACCTAGCTAGGACTTTTAAGCAAAACAAGACAATTCACTTGAAAGTCAAACTATGTCAAACGAGGGTCAAACCAAGTCAAGCTACTATTATAAAACCTAATTAAAAGACATGACCAACATCAACCTTGCTCTAAAACATCTTATAAATATAACTAAGAATAAATAAATATCAAACAACAAATTATGCAAGCATTTCATACATAAAATGACAAGGCAAAGCATAGCATGCAATTATGAGCAAAACATGATATAAATGATAGATGCATGCATGCTAATGATGTTTATGGTATGAAATGCATGTGCTAATGTCATGCTTAACACCAGGGTGTTACAAATCTTCCCCCCTAAAAGAAATCTCGTCCCGAGATTTGGTGTTACTTAGCACTTGTTTGAAAAACATGGGATAAGTCGCACAAAGATACTTTTCTACTTCCTACCCGGCATCATTCTCATTAGGGTCCTCTATGGAATCTTGTTCGACCTTTTAATCGCCTTACAACTTGCTCTTCCTCTGATATCCAAACTCAGATTGGTTCTCCAAAATAAGTCAAATTGATGTTGACTTGAAGATTTCTCGACTTGAATACGCCCTTCAAGTAATCTCGGACATTTCTTTAGTTGTAACCATGGTAGGAACTGAAACTTCGCCTTCATCTATCTAGATAACTGCACTTGCTAAACTAGTTTTTTCTAGATAGGGACTTACCGTTCTTGATGCTAAACTTTATAGATAAGAAGCTATTACTCTTGGTGTTAACCTACTTTCGATTCCAAGCCTTCAATTGCTCTTCATGGTTGATGCTTGAGATAATCGTAGTCTCTATCTTGGAATCCAAAAATAGTCTATGCTTGTTGGTATAACTCTTCTAAGGTGTTGAAGCCTATTGGCTAAGATTCGAGATATCTCACCCATTATCATCTTTGTTGGACTTGAGAGATTTTAAAACTAACATCCGATTGAGATAAATAATGTTGATCCTTACTTGCCATGCAAACTGTTTAAACCATGAGCATTGGGTGCTCTCTTTGATCGAATAAAAAGTGACATATGTCCATAAAGGTGACACTACCCATGGATATGGTCAGCAACTTCACCTTGTTTATCTCTTCTTGTAGTCTGTTAATGTTGATGTCAGTGACCTGTTCTTCCAAAAATCATCTTATTTGCCATTCCAAGGCAAAGCTCAACTTCAAGGATTGTATAAAGATCTTTCAACAGGATATAGAATAGATGATCAAGGAAAGTATCTGTAGAAACAACACACTAGTGTAGTTTTGACAATGAGTCATGACTAGTAACGACGATACCAGCGCGTGCCGAGCAGCACACCTTGTGCCTGCAGTCACAGGAGGCTCCCGGTTTCGTCGCGGCACCATCGGTTATAAATCACAGCAGCATAGCAATTCTACAACTAACGTGATATTTAACATGACACTGACGGACCTTGCATGTATAAGCATCACATGCAAGTTAGGGTTAAGACAACAAGAAGTATCACATGATTCAAGAGACAAAAAGAGTGATTTTTCGAAGACTGATCTGCGAGCTCTCTTATCCTTAATCATAACATGGCAGTCATCAAGCATTAGATATAATTTTCTTCAATCTTGAAATGGGCTCTCATTGTTTCGTTGAGTTTCTGATTGATGAACGAATTGCTTCTGTCTATTTTCATGTCCTTGACTATCGGTCTTCCTAGAGAACTTGAACCAAATGTTATGCAACATTGGAGGGTGCAATGTGCCTCCAGATTCTAGGCGTCTACACTTTGTGATAGCCTTTGGTTTTACTGAGGGATGGTAAAAGCACTTCCAATTTGTCCTAAGATACCCGCTCTAACTATCTTCTTTGTCTCATCTTGAGCGAAGGCCTAATCAAGACTCTTGTATTTGAAGCAAGGTTGACACACCTCTAAGTAGGTTGGTAGCACCAAATCTTCAGAATATGCACTATAGCTAAACTTTTCAAGTCTGTGTTGGGTAATTCACCTCATGTTCCCTTAGTTGCCATGAGGCATAAATAATTACCCATCCTTCTTGCATAGGTGCACACCATACTCGTACCATAGACGTCACAAAACACATCAAAAGGTTCCTCAGTGCATGCGTACAAACACTAGAGTGGTTGTTAACAACTCTCATAAAGTACGAAAGTCGTCTCACACTTCAGTGTTTACACGAATTTTCTCTTTCATCTTACAACAACGTTGTCATGGGTTCAGGAATCTTTGGTCGGCTATAAATTGATAACTGACTACACTTAAGAAAACTCCAAACCATAGTGACAAACGTTATTGTCTCCAAATTCATAGTCACTCGGACTAGATTTGGATCCACAGCAATATCGTCTTCAGGTAAGGCATATCCAAGAAGCGTACTTTCTCCAACTGAATTTTCTACTTGCTGGAACTTAGCATCGCGCTGATATTCTCTGGAGTTAATCAAAGCTATTCTCAGAGGTTCTACATGGTCTTCACCATTTATGAACATACAACAATGTTATCGATAAGTACGACAACAAAGTATAACTTGGGCATGGATACCAATTTCATTGGGTACATAAAATAATTTAGAGCAATTGTCAGATCAAAGGACATGACAAAACACTCATGCAACCCATATCTTGTAGAGAAGCGGTCTTCAAAATGTCTTGTATTACTGGTAACTTAGATAAAGATCGATCTATTTAGCATCGACAATCGACCAAGAAAACGCCAATCTTTGGGAAACGAATACTTGTTCTCAATCGCTACCGCATTGAGTGGTCGGTAATCCAACACATCCTCAAGGGCTGGCCTCTATTTTTTTCGAATAGGGCAGGGCATCCCTATAATGAAGAGCTTGATCTAAGTAAACTTTAAGCCCACAATTCTTCACACCTTTATCTGACATAACTCATGATAACTTTTTAGGGAAAACATCCAGAACTTATCATACCATGATACGTATCTGATGTACCGGTAACTTGCACCATAGCGAAGATAGGCAATTGCTACATGATTATCTGGGTTCTCTTTCATCTCGGGAGTCTCTCAAGATAATTGCTCATTTCAAAGTGTCCATAATTGCTCCCCATTATTTGTTCAACTTAATTCCAAAATAACACACTAGCTCCAACAAGACAATATTACGAGAGAAGTTAAGATTTCCTTAACTCTCCATCTTAATCCTTGTATCACTTATTATATGCTCAATAAGTCGATTATCCCATGTTGAGCTGATATGACATCCATGTTTCAACTCAACTATTTATCCATGATGCTCTTGTATGTATGTTCGACTCATAAACGAATGTAAAAATCCGAGGTCAAACAAAACAACAAACATTAAAATGGTTGGTTAGGCACGCGTCTTGATGGTTCTGGCCCTTCTTCTTGGATCTCTTCAGTATTGGTGCAATGAGCTCATTCATCTCGGTTTTGTTGGTCTCATTCTTCCTTGGGTGTGGACAAAAACCTCAAAAGTGTCCCAGCTTCTCATAGTCATTGCAACTGTTTCCACTAAGAGGTCTATACTCGGTACTCTAAGTCATCTTTCTCTTCTACGTTGGGGTGGCATAGGATTTCTTGTACCTAGGGTTTTCATATGGTGGCTCCTTCGGTGGTGCATACAAAAATCTTGCAACTAACCGAAGATAGTCGATCAACGGGCAGTGGAAGTGTCTTTCTAAGCTAAGCCATCTACAAAAAAAGGGGCTGCTTCTTGATCCCGTGGCAAAACAAGTGTTATTATGGTTGTCTTCCCTATACAAGGCGGGGAAGGTCTTCTGTCGCAATTTCCAACGGTAGTCAGTAGCTTAACATTGAGTCCTCTCTGAAACTAGCTGACTCCCTAGCTTCAAAGTTAGTGTACTCTAGGGTATAGCAAGATAAACTGTTGAAGGCTTGTAGGTACCAAGTCATTGTTTTGGCACCCGGTGTTGCTCTCATAAATTCGTCTCGCTTTCAAAGTGACCCCACCGGTGTATTTAAAAGCCTCACAAAAAGTTTGTGTGGGCCTAGTTCAAGTAATAGAAATATTAACTGGTAAATGACACAATGGTGAGAACACCATATTCCTACTAGTCCATCCAACAGGCGGGTGATAGACTCGGTCTTCAATCTTTCGTCAACCAAAGTAGACCAAACTTGCTTTCCAAGGTCAAGTTACTTGTCAGTTTCTCTAAGGCAAAAGGGGCTTGGTATCTATGAAATCTTCGAGGGTATTGTATTGATTACTTCACTCTCATGGTGTCCACAACAACCATACACGGTGTTGCACAAAATGTTGCATAACTCTCCCAAGAGCTAGTTAAGGAACAACTCACGGTAATTAGAGAGGGTGGTGGTAGCTGGCTGGTTTTCTTCTCGGTTGAATCTGAGGGGTTTGAGGCATCTCCAAATGTCCTTAGTGGTGAGTACGAGTTGATAAATCCAATAGTGAATACGGTTATTAAATCAGAGCTACACTGAATTTATTGAAAAGTCAACAAATAAAGGTAACCATAATTTAATCATCACATCACCATAGCACTAATACAGAAAAAGGTGCATAGTGTATGCATAAAGCACAAAACTTTCATGGAGCTTGTCTCCTTCATTAAATCCATCGAGGTTGGTAATTCCTCTAATGAAGTCCAGGGGTTAATCCATTACTTCACTTTCAAAGGATCCGTAGTTGAGATAAAGTCTCAGGGGAGGGATTAGACTAATAATAAAGCTAAGATACATTCTCAACGAGGATCACGTGAGAAACTTATCATCTAGCGTACAGCTAAGGAGATGAAGCACATCTACGGACGTCCAAAGAAGCGTTCAACATGTCACCTCCATTTTCAGCATCCTCTGAACCATCATCCTCTTCGCGGTGCGCGACGATAGTGTGCATTGAACAACTGATAATACTCCTTCTTTGCAGGTATGTTGTATCTCACAAATCTTTTGCAGACCTTCCAATTCTGCTGTCTCAACTACTCATTCTGACATCTTATTTCCGAAGTCATGGGTCAGAAAGGGAAAGACATCTTGCCTGGTCTTCACTCGTACTCCAAGTCTTTGCTAGGTTGGTTTCCCTATAGGCTGTACTACCTAACCTTGGCTCTAGGTCCAACACTCATTTTAGCACTACCGTGTGGCACTATAGGTTAGTCTTTCTAGGGTCGAGCTAAACATTGACGTTGTAGGTCCAACACCATTGCTTGAGCTGGATTCTTCTTTTTCTCACAATCCATGGTGTCTCAATCATTCCAACATCTTGTGCGTAGTTTGCAACCCTCGAGTTGTTACTCGCTTCATTCTGTATTCTCCGGGGTTGCGTTTTTTGTTAGTTGTCTTCTTGCGACATACAAACAATGTTTTGCTTGACAATTCTGGTATTGATCTGCCCTTACCTCCATCCGGTTGGACACTTCCATAGCATTCTGGTACTAGAGCTTTTTGCCATCAATGATCCATAGTGTGGCAAACATGGTACTTACGGTCTCGCATAAGCTACCATGCCTTCCATCAAGGTGGTACACTTGGGCGGGATCAAATCAGCAACACTTAGATCATCCTTGGAAATACTGGTATTGTTGTACCCTTCGAGGTTCTAGGATTCTTCGTCATGAGGCTCTCTAATGAATTAGCTACCACTAGCTGTTGCTACAAGGGCCATAGGTAACAAGGTTGGGTGATTTTCGTGAGAGTATGACTTAAGTTGATGATCACTTTTATCAAAAAGGGACGAGTACTTTAACAAGGGACGATCAGAGAGGGAGGGAAAGGAAAGGAATGCATTTTCATTTTATTTATGTGAATGCATGAATGCAATAACCATTATAACCATGATGCATGAACGCAACTTACGTCCTCACAAAGATTTGGAAAGATTAGTTACTACTCGTTATAAGGGGTGGCACAACCAACGTTCTCTCGAAAAGAAAACAAATCGCAACTAGTCGGTCTACACGTTTTGCGTAGTTAGTGTACCTGCAGTTTCATTTCAGCCCAACAATATATTTATGCAATGCATGAATTTAAATTGCATATACTTGCTTTGTCGTCCACCCGACGGCATCGCATACCTTGCGGAAAAGCACATTTTACACCCAGCACACACCCTGTACCCCTACACAAGTCTACAGGGGCACTACCCGACCACGGAGCTCTCAAAACATTTTATTTTTACCCCCTAGACCGGCGTTTGTCCGTTCATGCTCTCACAGCTCACATCTTTACCTTAGGCGTAGAGGCATTGAACATCATTTACCTGGGGCGTAGAGGTATTTCGATCCATACATGACTACTCAAGTGAGTAGTCCCGTACTACTGGCCGCACGGCAACCCAACACAAACAACAAAATATGATGCATAAACCCATCCCAAGTTAGTAGGGCCACCTTATTGTCCTTAATTGGGCATAAAGGGTATGACCATGGCACTATTAATTTTGCAAATCTTTTACCCACACCACTGAAAAGATTTTATTTCGTAAAATTTTCACAAAAGATTAGTGGTTCATTTTAATTTAAACACCGGATCGGTTTTTAAGTACTGAACTAAGCTCGATGCCAGCTGTGATGTAGAGCCGACCAATTTATAAGAAATCAAGTATAATTCGCAATTACCGAAGCAATCACAGTCTACACTTGAGTCCATATAAACCCGGTATTCGGAAATCTCCGAGTGATTTCAAACTCATCAACAAAGACAACAAGGATCGTTGAGCTCGGTGAGTTCAAATCCGCAAGTATTTCAAACCAAATTCAATATATTATAATCGAGTGCGATGTACACATTTGTTTACAAAGTAGTTCGTGAGTGCGGAAGCAAGTAATTTTCGAAAGCCAAATAATTGTATAGCGGAAATAAAATAAGATAGTGCCAACATAGTGTCAACCCTATAATAGCATGAGACAGGGAAAATATGGAGATTGCCATGCCCTAGGCATCATCCTTCAACCACAGCACACCACAACTGGATCAATTCATGCTAGACGAAGTCACCTGCAACATCGGGAATTAACCCGTGAGTACTCAATTGTACTCCGCAAGACTTACCCGTCTTAAACCAGAAAATAAGGAAAAGACTCCAAGGATAATGCTTGGCTTTATCTGAAGCTGGCTGACTCACATTTAGTTTCAGAAATAAAGTTGATTAGTGAACCTACACATACTATTTAAATTCTTCCAAGTTAAAAGGTTATTTATTATATACATAACCATAGATCCTGTATAGTCAAGGTTAAACATATGCTCAGTAATATAAATAACAGCATAAGTAACTTGATCATTATTTTAACAGCAGCATCATGATAAATATAACATATATTGTGATATTAAGACTACATTGTCGTGGACGCAACCCGGGTTCTCACTGACCAGGAGAGATGGCAATTCGAATCGATTACAAACCAGCTTGCGAATACCCTGACACACACCAAGTCTACTAGATCAAGGTAGACCCGATTACTCCTCAAGATGTTACGGGACGTAAAAGTCTCGGTCTTGCCGGCTACCCCCTCCTTCTCGGGTGCCAAGTGAGCGTGCAACGAGACCGACATCATCGTGTGCATCTTCTTGCACCCAATAAAAACCCTCGCAACCAACGCCAAAGGAGGAGCGATAAAGCGAGCATGGCCGGCCCCTAACATTCTTGCGAAGCCGTAGCTCACGACCCGCGGAGCCTACTATATGCCGTGTGCGTTCAACTTCCGACCACATTCCAACAAAGTATGAGTCCTTAATCGATCGGGTGAAAAGGACCACAAGTTCCACCAATCTCACATGTTTTATGTTATCGGGTTCTCGGCGGCTTGTTAGTCACCCATGTGACTAACCACAAACATCCTCTCAAGTGACCGGAATCACTTTGTCTTGCAATCACCATCTTGAGCATTTATAACCTAGACCTCTAAATAGGATAGGACATCAACTTCAACAAGGATATCATTGCATCAACGGTTTCAATCACTTTCCCTAAACTTAATGCATCAACATATATAAAGGGCGCTTAACACAATTTAGTTAGAAAGCATAGGAAAGGGCAGCATGCACCGGGGCTTGCCTTGAAAAGATGTTAGACGATGCCTTGGGCACTTCAACGGCTTGGACGACATGTCTGCTTCTTACGGAACCTCCTCTTGCTTTGCTCTTTGATCTCCTTGTGCTCTCATCCTTTCGATCCAATATGAATGTGTATGCAAAAATGAATATTAAGGAATGCTCAATTGACAAGGAATGGTGAATGCATTATGATATATGATATTAGTAAGTGCATATCTCTTACTGCTCAAGAAACACAGTTATAACTACACGAAAACCCTAATAACCTACATCAAGCAAAACACCTAATTCACTAATCAATCGGGAAATGGCAGCTAGACATCTTTGTCGAAAAAGCATCATCAAGGGAGTTCTATAACTCCAAATGCGTAAAAACGAATAATCTTGTTGGAAAGCTAACGAAATTATCTACAAAACATTCCATACCATCCTCACCCTGATTACGTCATTAACGACCTTGAAAACGAGGGAAAATAGAGGCTCTGTTTCTAACCTATCAAGCTACATGCAACTACTATAACTTGCAAACTATTTATGCAAACCTTACCAAACTTAACCAGCAAGCAAACAAGGTCATTATCTATCAAATAAACCTCTTTGGATAAGCCAAAGGATAAGTTAAAGCACATAAATTGATATGTCCTAGCAAACACTACACACGCATAACATAATTATATAAAAGCTAGGAATAATAAATCTACCAAACTGCCAAGCTTATCAAACTAAGCTTACCAACAGATCCTATTCATGCTAAGAACATACAATAAAATTATCAACACACATTACCTTAACATAAATATGCATTTCTAGGCTATTTTCCATGCAACATAAATATGGTAAAAACATAACCACCTCAGGAAATTCTACAAAAATTACCAGAGCATCCCTCTGGTCTACAAAGGCTACCATAAAAATTCCATGGCAAGATCATGCATATCTTGTCGTACACAAAAATGACAAGCTAGCAATAAATCTATGCATGAAAACACTTTGTACTATGAAAAGTGTCGACAATAGATTTCTGAGTATGACAAGCTACTAAAACCTATCAAAACCAATCACACCAAGTCTCACATCCAAAACCCTAGTAATTATTTTTCTATGAATTTCCTAAGAAAGCATGGTAAATAGCACATAAATCAAAAATCATATTTCCACCACAGAACCTAGGGTCAAACCTATTTTTCCCATGATGTACATCACAAAACATGAACATTTTACACAGGGACCCCTATTTTATCATGCACCAAAAAATTAGATATGCTTTTATCTATTTACATGGCATTTACTGGCATAAATATAAATAAATATAAAAACTATCTGAACATGGCATATCATATTTTTCTATCATAGAGCAGAGCATAACAAACATGACAAAATTTGTCTCACTCAATTTGGAGCTAAAATGACCAAGTTATGAATTTTGCAAGTCATGCATGCAATTTTGAAAACAGATAAATGAAAAGGATATTGATCTTTGACAGCTTGGGGCCCGCACGTCGGTGGCCGGAAGCGAGGGGGCGGCGGGGTCGACGGGATTTTCGCCGTCGGTGGTCCTCCGGCGAATCCAAGGGCATCTACGGACTCGTCTCGGCGAGACGGATCGATTGGTGGCCATAGGGCGCGCTGAAAAGTCATTGACGCGGCCGGCGACGAGAGGCGGCATGCGGCAGCGCGGTCGTCGGCGTCCTTGACGTTCCGGCGACGGCGATGCAGGGCGAGGTGAGCACGAGCTTTATGTGGTCGCGGACCGGATCCACTAGCTGGTGGCCACGGAGGGCGGCAGGACGAGGGTCGACGGCGGCGGTGCGGCGGCGCAGTCGCGTTCCGGCGAACCGGGCGCGGATTGGCTCGACGGGCGGGCGCGCATGAGCACCAGCAGGTCGAGGTGGACATGGGGCGCACTCTAGGTTGGCCGGAGATGGCTCCGACGAGCGTGGCGCGGTGAGCCCGCCTTGGCGGCGGCGCATCATGGACGACGACGCTGGAAACTTCGCCGTTCCGGCGGTTATGGGCAGCGGTTTGGGCCCCGGGTGGTCATGGAGGTAGAGGGCGAGGTGTCGGAATTTTGGGCGAGCTAGAGCGGGCTGTGGCGCTGCTGTGGGGCGTGCGGCACGGCGGCGACGACGAAATGGCGGCCATGGCGGCGATTTTTCCGGCGATGGCGGAAACGGCCGACCAGGCCCTACCTTTGCTCGATTCGGGGTTCCGGCGGGTCGAGGGATGGTGCTCAAGGTGTTGAGGCTCCCCGCGGGTTTGGACGAACGTGGACGGGGTTGTGGTGGCGTTCGGACGCCAACGGGCGGTGATGGTGGCGCGACGGCGCGCTGCAGCCGCTGCTGCTTGGCTTGTGAGGCAAGGGAGGGGAGAGGGTGAAGTGGAGTGCACGGCGCGGCTCTGGCTTTCCCTCGAGGCGTGGCGCGGTAGAGGTGGCGAGAAAACGACGCCACGCGGCGTGCGGCGGCCGAACGCGCTGGGCGAGTGGGCCGGCCAGATTTCAGTGACGGCCAAAAACGAAAGCGTCACTAAAAAACCTGAAATCCAAACCCTAATCAACCTATTTTACCTTGTGCTTCGAGATTCGTGCAAAACCAGCCAAAACTCATATTGAATGAAATGTTCGTTATAAAATTCTGAGCATTTCATATATAGAAAGTTTTTGGCTAGTTTGGCCTAGATTTAAAACTACAATCGGTCGAAGCTAAACTACTCCGGTCAAAGTAAACCCCAATTAAAGAATCAAATCAAACTGCTTTTCGACTTTTCGGACACGATCCACTCACTTTCATGAAACGAGCCTATAACACCTTTTGTTCTACACTAAATTATTCACACATTTCATGAAGGGTGCACACACATGCATAAAACCTAGCTAGGACTTTTAAGCAAAACAAGACAATTCACTTGAAAGTCAAACTAGGTCAAACGAGGGTCAAACCAAGTCAAGCTACTATTATAAAACCTAATTAAAAGACATGACCAACATCAACCTTGCTCTAAAACATCTTATAAATATAACTAAGAATAAATAAATATCAAACAACAAATTATGCAAGCATTTCATACATAAAATGACAAGGCAAAAGCATAGCATGCAATTATGAGCAAAACATGATATAAATGATAGATGCATGCATGCTAATGATGTTTATGGTATGAAATGCATGTGCTAATGTCATGCTTAACACCAGGGTGTTACAGCCTCACAGCTCCTCGTCCAGCTCAACGAAGGACCCGGGCTTCATCGGCGGGAAGAGTTCCACGACCGTGAGCTGCTCGAGGAGGGGCGTTGGGCGAGAAGCGGTCGTGGAAACGCCGCAGCCAAGACCGGGTCGGGGTGTTAGGCGGCTCGTCCGGTCTCTTCCCGTTCCACTTGTTCGGGAGCACTCGGCGGGCTTGGCATTCCGGACTGGATCCCCTAGACGGACCCGCGTGCGCGGGAGGCTGCGGCGGATGGAGTGGTTGCCGTGTACGGGTGGGATGCACGTCGAAGAGGCGGCAAGCGCAACAGAGAGGCTCCTTGATGGGGACGACGTGGAAACCCAGGAAGGCGGCAATTGAAGCCTCGGTGGGCGGTGCGGCCTCCATAGGCGTGGCGGTGCGGGGGAGCGAGCTCGTGGACCGCCCGTCCCATAGCGACATTGTTGTCCGAGACGACCTGCGACACTGGAGGAGGAAGTGTGGAGCGGCCGTCCCCAGCGGTCTCCTCAGCCCCCATAGCCGAGACCTGGGTGGGAGTAGGGGAAGACAACTGGGGCAGGAGCCCGCCGTCCACATAGTCTCCAGCTGCATCCTCCGCCCGGTCGCCCCCATCAAGCTCGACGGTGGCCGCAAGCGGCTGTAGCTCCGCGAGCGCAAGGTTGGCCCACCAATCGCAGGGAGACGAAGGTGGTACAGCAAGGTCCCCCTGCTCGAGTGGACCCGATGTTCGACGAGCTCGCGGCCTGCCTCGTCACGACTACGTCCACCTCGGTGTCAACTTCAATTGGGACCAATCTCAACCTTCAGGACCGTTTCATCCAAGCTCGACAAACACATGGTTTAGCTTTCTTCACTGAAGCCTCTCTAATTGCTACATGGGACATTTGGAAGATGCGCAATGACAAGATTTTTGATCGACGAGAACCCAGCCAAGAGAGTTGGTTTTGTAATTTTAAAAATCAATGTAATCTTCAGTCGCTTAGATTCAAGCCTGATCTTAGGTCGGCTTTTTGTTTCTGGTTAGATACATTCAGTTAATTCTCCATGTAAGTCTTTGTAACTCTCCTTTAATTAATTTATAAAATCGTTTTGACACTGTAGGGAACTCCCCCACAGTTTTTGCCGTCAGAAAAAAAAAATGACCGAAGCAGTCACATTAGGTGACAATGACTGATACAGAGCAGCACAAGTGTCAATTGTACAAGATGCTCACGATGGCTTCCTCGAGTAACATGCTTGATTACTCCATCATCATTGGTTCTTGCAATCTGGTGGTAGCACGCATGATCTCTTCAGAAAAGATATAATGGGAAAAACTTGCGAAGGTGGTACAACTAAAAAAATTAGACATATGACTATGATGTATACTGGAATAACATCTCAGAGGCAAAAATAATGATACAGCAGTCTAAATAAATTTTAGAAATTTAGTACTGTGGAAATAAATCAGTGGGCATGAGGCTAGTACTAGGAGTGTAGAAGCTTATGAAGGGAAAGATGTCCTTGAAATCCCCTCCCTTTCCTATCTTCCTGGTCCGGCCAGATTTTAGCTCGACAGTGAAAATGCTATTGTTTGCTCTCAAGAAGATGGAACCAGCACCTTCTGCGAAATCAAATGCATAAAGCTTTGTAATGAGGTCACCAATGTCAAGCTGGATGACTCTGCCCAGTTCCCACTCCGGAATGCCACTGGGGCCTGTCCGCCACACCCACAGGTGCAGGTTGTGGCCCTCCACACCAAAGGCGCCCAGGCCGCCGCCCTCTGCCTTGATGAGCACCATATTTCCGATAGGCAAAGGTGGTGGGCTCATCACCGATATGACACAGCTAGCCAAGTCGTACTTGAGGATTCTCCGTCCTTCCTCGAGGATGAAATATAGTGCTCCTCTGGCAACTAGGCTGCTCCCTATCACCTTGCAGCCAAGCTTGGGGAGGCCAACGTGAACTGATGAGAGACCAGTCCTCCATGTGCCAGTCTCCGATGAGTAAGTTCTAGCTGATGCATCGTCACCGCCAAGCTCGTTTGGGAAGTCGATGACTACTAAGACCACGCGGAAGGACCACCACAGCAACTGAGATGGTCGCAGCCGTCTAAGGGACAGAGCACCGCTGCCTTGAAGCAGTAATATTTCTCCATCTTGGGCCACCCAAGGTCCCGCCGGCTGTTGGTGATCGGGTCCCAGACGATGAGACCTATATTATTGCGGTTCAAGAGGAGCACGCGGCCGTGGCGGCAGTCGAGGATATAGCAGTCCGGCGGCGGGGGGTTAAGGATAGGGGACGCTTCTTTGACAGGGACGAAGCGGGGGGAGAACTGGATACCATCGTACTTCTTGCGGTCGACCTCGTTGTGGAGGAAGCCGAGCAGTGGTGGCACTCCGTGGAACTCGCGGTAGCGGCGGGGGAAGCCCGGATCGGAGAGGAGGCGACGCCAGGCCTTGCAGACGAGGGAGACGCGGACAAGGCACTCTGGATCTTCCGGCGATTGACGGAGAAGGATCTCGCCGATGAGGTCGTCCATGAGCCCTGGCGACGCCATCGATCTTGCTGCGCACTCGATCGGGGAGAATATAAGGATTAATCTTCTATATGCTTCTGGTAGGTGGCGGTGCGTGTTGGGCTAAATATATAGGTGGAACAGGTCACGGGCGACTTGGACTCTATTTCGACTTGGAAATTGGGATCGATCATTGAGAATTTTTTTTTTTGGGTAACCAGCAGTGCGGGGACTGCGGGGACATACGCGTAATCTATTGTTCCATGCCATAATGCATATATACCCTCCATACTACGCCAAGTCAGGTATTACTACAGTGAGCGCATATATATATATCTACACCTATTGATAAAGTGAGTAAATTTCCAGCATCTAGAGCGCAGATCCTCCTCGGCCATCGAATTAGAATCAACGATTTAAATCAATTGTCAGATAAATGGGCCTATGAGATAGCGTAGACCAATAAAATTGCACAGCGCAGACCCAGACAGCAGAAGTTGAAGCCCATGGGAGAGTTGTACAGGCCAAAAGGCCAAATAAACCATGTTCTACTTTTTTTGTTTAGTCCCCTTTTCCCTTTTTTTATCAACATCTCCATTTTTCTTTTTCTTTTTTTGGTTGATACGGAGTATGTCTCGCTGCCCTGCTACGCCGGACATCCCATGCTCCTGTGTTTCATTATTTGTTTTTATCTTTTTCCTTATAACTCACTTTTCGATCAAAATAAATAATAAACACCGCATTACGATAAAATATAAATAAATATATAACAGTGTCGTTTATCCGTCCGGTTACAACGTATGGGCATATTTCTGTACCTACTAATAAAGAGAGAAAATTTCTGCCACTTTTTTTCACCATCGTTTTCCACTACAAGAAATTTGGTCTTCTATGACAATTTTCGGATGACAAAGCGAGTTTCTTGTCACGAAACGATGTGTTTGTGACAATTTTTCAATGAATGACAAGTGTTTGTGACTAAGTTGTGCTTTAGTCATAGACAATTGTCACCATGTGCACTTCCCAATCTTTGTGACAATAGCTCGTGACAAAAGTGATCAAATGTGATGTCATTAATTGGAAAACATATTTAAAACACATTGCCAAAGCCCTAGACGGATAGTACCCACATACCAGCTAGATGTGTACTAATTGAATGAGTGGTATCACATGTTAGTTAAATGTTAACCGTAAAACATTTATAGCCCCTACTATAAATTTAAAACTTCAAAAGAAAACTAATCTTGTGATTGTATTTGCATGAAAAAAAAATCAAAAATATGAAGCAAAAGAGCTTGAATCGGCCACCCTACGTGTCAAGATGTGTACTAATTGAACGGTGCTATCTACTGTTAATTAAATGTTAACCAACCGATATTTATGGCTTCATTATAATATAATAGAAAAGACTAGTCTTGTGTTCGGATTTGCATGAATAAATAAAAAAAACTAACAATTGTGAAACAAAAGATGCTTGACCTGGTGACCTTATATTGCGATTCCAAAATAGATTGAGGTCAGTTCAAAAAAAAAAAAAATTGAGGTAGCTAATTAAACCTCTGTATCAATTCATTAGAGCATTTTGTTTTCTTTTGTAGGATAAATCTAGATACAGAACCGAAAAATTGGTGACAAAAAAAATGCGTAGGTGAGCTTGGCAGCAACTACGCCAACCGAGTGGTCCTCTATCCATTATTTCGTTCTGACATATTTTTTTCTAAACACAACACGTAAGCAAAAAAACAAATTCGAAAAACTTGAGCCAAAAATTGAGGCACCGGCGGTTTGATCCCAGGACGCCCTGCTTTCAATGCGTGCACCTCTACCACCTGAACTACAAACATTTGGTGTCTTAAGGTCACACACACTATAATATGTAGCATAATATCTCGGATTCCGCAAGGTAACGTCCCGAACCTCCTCCTCTTGCGGGATAGAACGCAGGGCCACGTGGCCACTCCCCACTTGCCTGTTCATGAGGCCACCAACTATGAAAGCTCAACTTTTGTTTTTTTTTAATCTGTACTTAAATTTTCTATCTATTTTTTCTCCCTCATACTAACTCCAAACAAGATGATTTTTTTTCCTGTTTTTTTAGTGAGTCACGATCTATCAATTGGCGGTGCAGGTTGAAAACGATTCCATTTCAAACTATCTATGGTGCGAAGATTCTATTTCAATGATCTCATCTTTGAAATTCAATTATTTTAAACCGTTCAATTAAAGTTGAATGGATAAATGACTAATGTAAAATTTGTATGTCATGATGATACCTATAACTTTTTAGTTGACGACGTTTTTATTTAAAATTATCTATTGCACCTTATTCATAAATAGACACATCTTTCATATAGTTATATGTAACTATGTGAGAAGATATACCAATTTTTGAACAACATATAACCATAGCTTATTAAAACGATTTGAAATTTTTACTACAAGCTTATACATCTGTAGTATGCCCATATGTCAAATTTCAGGATTTTTAAACCACTTTAAGATATTATTACTTTTTTCCAACGGGCCAAAAAAATACAAATTGGAGTAATCCCTATCAAAACACTTCATTTTCCATCCAAATTTAGAATGTGGGCTCAAAATAACATGTATTCTTATATATATTTTATTTATAATTTTTAGACATTGTTTGACATCACAAGTAGTTTAAGTAACTGATATCTGCACTTGACCTGAAGGCTAACTATCCCGAATTCATTTTGTTTTTAGCATGGATGTCCAATTGAACGTCGATGGTTTCAGTAACTGATAATGAATTGAGATATTCAGCTTACTTTCACTTATTGACGCGTTAGCTACAGCGTTGGGTGTCACCCCGGCGCTGCCGCCCCGTCGCCGGCTGCCCTCCGCTGCCCGTAGCCCGCCCCCCCGGCCGAAGCGGATCCGGACTCCCCTCCCCTCGCGGTCGTCAGCTCGAGGCCCAGCTCGCCCCGCGCGCGCCCTGGGACGCTGGAGATCGGGTCGCCCTCTCCCCGAGGCCTGTTCCCGCCCGCCGCGCTCCTCCGGGCGCCGCCGCCCCCGCCCTACTGCCACCCGCGCGACTCGTCGTCAGCAGCAAGACGGTCGGTCGCGGCAAGCCAACGCGCGGAGCCACGCCGGGGAGGGGCTTGTTCGGGAGAAAGGAGCTGAGGCACCAGGCTGCCCGGGAGAGCTTCGCCGCCTTGCCGGATCCGCACGGTAAGAGACTTCGCCTGCACCGGATCCATCGCGGTAAGGGGAGTCGTCGGATCCGCGCCGGGGAGGGCTCGCCGCACTGCGACGGTGAGGGCTTCGCCGGACCCGTGTTGGAGTGAGGCTCGCCGCTAGCGCGGGGCGGGGCGTCACCGACTCCATCCGACTGCTGCCCGGCAACAATCCGTCGGGAGGAAGCGGAAGAAGCAATTTTTGGGGCGTTGAAGGACACCTCGGGCTGCCCGGCAACACAGCAATCATCACCATTGGCCCCATCGTCTTTTGATGTGAGGAGCCTCAATTCAAAAGCGCCGCCTGCGGCGGTGGCGGAGCTCCGACCCTTTGCTAACTCCGACAAGTCGGCACCACCTTCGTCTACTTCACGCAGTGGATCGTCTCCTTCGCCAACAGCTGCTCCATCGACAAGCTTCTCTTCTTGGCGGGGATCCTGATCTGCAGCTTGTCGACGGAAGTTGGAAAGCACCATGTCGTCGTCTCCAAAAGCTACTCCCCGTGCAGAGGCTCAAGTGGAAGGGCGCTCCCTCAACACATCTTCATCATCGTCTCCACCTTCGTCTCCGTCACTCAAGACACAGTCAGAGCAGAGTCTCGCCTTCAAGAGGTGGGCCCGAGGTCGATGCTACCGTTGTCTTGCCCGCGACCATCAAGTTAGATCATGTCGCGACTCCTTTCGCTGCATTCGCTGTCGACGTCCTGGGCATAGAGAGCGGCAATGCCGTTCTCAGCATGGTCGGAGTTGCGCAAATGTCGTTGCCATGCCTCCATTGACAGAGCTCCGTGCTTCATCACTAGCAGACACTACGTCCGCGAACCCAAGGCGAGTGCAGGACCATTGCAACTCGTCATCAGACCGACAACCTTTCGGTTCGCATGATAAAGATGTTGAGCTTGTTTGTCGCAACTGTTGTTATGTCTCTCCTGCTTCGACGACTTCGACCCTCCAATCTATGCTTGCACCTCTGGTGGAGTCCTTGCGAGCAGACTTGTTGGAGTCATTGCGATCAGACCTCGATCGTTTGATTGCAGTTCGTATGGAGGAAGCGATGCGCCCCCTCGGGGAGGAGGCTTCAACCATCAAGCTTTGGCTAGCTCGTATAGCCAACCATTTGGAGTGTGTGGAGCCGCGTGCTGATCATTCTTCTATTCCTGACGTGCCTGAGCTCTTTGGTCCATGTTCTCCCGTTCGACGGACGCCGACACCTTCGATCCTGGCTTCCCTCGCAGCGGCTTGCATGCCTGTCGATTCCTTGTGTGAGGACACTAGTGCAGATAGTGCAGATCTCATTCTTGCCAAGATGACCGTAGAGGTGACTACCACAGAGATTCACCAAGAGGTGACTAGCACAGAGATTCACCAGAAGACAACCATAGAGCAAGCTAGTGAGGTGCTCACGGGGACCTTGACGGAACAGGAGGTCACCTCTATTGAGGATGTTGTTTTGGTGGAGGATGCATCTGTTGATGAGGAAGTCGTCTCTAATGCTCAGGTGGCTGAACCTATCCTTCTCACAACAGAAGACTGCCCTCTCCATTCCACGACCGAGATCAACATTGAAGAGCCCCAGGAGGATCCATCTATAGAGATAACGTCTCCTCCAAACCCTAGACCTAGGGATTGAGAGGACCTCACTTGTCGCCGTGAGTCCAATGATAGGTCATCGGTCGATGTGGAGCGCGACACAGCTAGGATGGAGCAGGACGTGGCGTGTCCTCCAGTACACCACTCTTCGCCACCTCCCGTGATATCAAGTCGTCATCGTCGACGCAAGTCCTATGATAAGTCTTCGCTTCGCAGAAGTGGACGTCTTGCTCGACGTGGTGTGTTAGGGGATTTGGGCATTGTTGGGAAGGATGGGAAGTTCGATGACGACGCAATTCAAGAAGTCGTGGTCTTTTTGAAGGATCTGTTGCCGCCAGACATCCTCAATTCTTTGATGGGTTTAAAGGGTCCTGCCTTCTGGAACCTTGTGGCGGAAGTTGCTTTGCCTCTTCGTAATATGTTGTAGGGTTTTTTCTTGTTGTTGTTGTCGGTAAGGTGTTGTTGGTAGTCGACCTTGTTGTCTTTCGTGGTTTCTTTCTTGTTGTTTGTGGTCTTCTAGTTGTTGTATTGTTGTGCTCAGTCTGAGCTTATCTTCTTTTTAATATAATCGGCAGCTCTCCTGCCTGGTTCGTTTCAAAAAAAGTAACTGATAATGATGGCTGTACCTGGATGTAATTGGTAGTGGAATGAGGTTAACGTTGGCTTCATAGGAATTCTTAGTATTATATATTTTAATGCACAGAACTTATCAATGGCCTGCAGGATGAACTGTTAGCATGTAAATGGACTTGTATGACACTTATGAATGTTATGGCTGTGATATGTAACATTGATACAATTTACTTGTGTGTTGGTAACCCTCTTTTGCATCAGTGTCTGCATCCTCGTAAGTAAAAAGTCTGAATAAATTTCCACTTATTTAGCTATTGATTCACTGCTTTCTAATGATTTCTTTGTAGAAACCATTCACGCATGGACATGAAGCCCCTATTCATTCAGTCTGATAGTGCAGGGAGCTATGATGTGCATTTTGGTACTTATACAACTTGTTTATATCAATCTTTGCTTGAACTTTGAAATCAATCCTGTGCCTAATTATTTTTTTTGGCTTTGTTGATACTGTAGGCATTAGCTGGTGGCATATTTCAGCATAGGCATGGTGCTTTAGGATCGTCAAGAGCAAGGACGAGGATTCCCATGTAGAGCATGAAAATTGGTAACGAAAAATTTGGAATTACTAGCCTAAAACCGCTCCTTACTTTCCATCCTGATAAAGTCAATACAACTAGTGATGTTTTTACTGCTCGATAACATAAAATAGGGCAGGTGCTGTGCTGACTGTCTTCACACTGGAGTTTGGAGTTTCTGTGCGTGGATGTTGCTGTTGGTGATATGGTGATCATGGTCTTCACTCGAGTTTGACTTGTGGTTGCTCCTTCTGAAGACTATTGATGACGATGGACCTGTAGAACTTTGTGGTTCCTGCTACTGTTGTATGTTGATGAATGTCTCGTACTAATAAGTATTGTATGGATCACTACTTCTGGATGAAATAATCAGTTTGGATGTGTAATTATTACTGATATTATTAAATTCTTCGTGGTATTGTATGAATCACTCATTCTGGATGAAATAATCAGTTTGGATCTAATTATTACTGTTATTACTAAATTCTTCGTGGTTTATTATTTATGATGAAAAAATTTGTTAATAATTGGGCCAAAATGGATGGCTAGCCCATAGGCTAGTTGGGCTTGGTCCGATTAGAATTGTAAAAAACCAGGCCATGGGCCAAATTCATTTTTGTGACAACATTTTTTGTCATACCAACTATGCCACATCATACGCCATGTCATGTGCCACGTCAACAAAGGGACACTTGTCATCATGCCATCTTGTATGTTATGACAAATATCATAGTCATAACTTGGTGACAAACTATGTAGTAGTCACTAAGATTAGTGACAATTGGGTTACATTAGTCACGAGAAGGGGTTTAATGACCCACCTTCTCGTGACAACTGCTATATAGTCACAGAAGGGGGTATAGTGACAAGAAAAAGGCTGTAATTGTCACTATTAGCTTGTCACAGAAGGCCTAAACTCTTGCAGTGTTCTTTCACCTCTTCGGCCTCCCTTCGTATCTATCTGGGACTCTAAAAGCCCTCCTGAAAAAGAAAATACATGTCGCAACTCTAAAAGCCCTCCCGAAAGAAAATATCGGTCGCATCCGACCAGTCTCCCACACAAGATTGCTCTCCCTCGCATCGCATATACATCCGCATCCGAGAATCCGAGACATCACCCACGAGATTTGTCGGACGGTCGATTCGGCCGATTACACGCCCCCGCCCGATGTCCCTTCCCTCTCGTTGACCATCGCCGCCCACCGCCCAACGTCGTCACTTTCGGCAGCCATGGGTACATGAAGGATCAGCTTCTCATGCGCCTCCAGGTCGATTACCCCACCCGGGCGTTCGGTAATACCGAACCGATCGGTTTGGTTCCTCGGTTTCCTCAACAAATTCGGTTCCTCAACAAAGTGGTACCGATCGGTTCCTACACAAACTTCGGTACCGAGCAAATTCGATATCGGTTCTTTTGGTTCGGTTTCGGTATATACGAAAAAGAACCGAACAAGAAAATAGAGAGGAGAAATTGAAGGCGTCGTCGCTATAGTCGGCCGGCTTCACCGCCTCTGGATGACGGGTCGACGCGCCGCGGCGCGGGGGGACGTTGTGCTCGTGAGCCTTGTCGGGTGCCACGTGAGGTGACCGGCGCCCGGCTGTTGGGGGGCGCGCCGGCATGCATCGGGGGCTGCGGGAGGGACGGCCGGGCGGCCCGATGTGGAGTGGGGCGCAGCCGAGGGTTGGGCGGAGCGGTGCGCATCGAGGGCGGGCCGGCGGCGCGTGCATCGAGGGGCGGGCGGCGGGCGGCGGGAAGGACAGCGGCGTCGCGGCCGGTGCGGGGATGCCAAGACGGGAGGGCGGCGGCGTGCTTGTGCGAGACAAGACGGGACCGGGCGGCTGCGAGACGGGAGGACGGGCGGGCGCGCGAGTGGTGTGGAGCCCGGGTGAGTAGGGTTTCCTCCATGTGGGCGAGTGGGCTGTTATTGGGCCTAGATTTTTATGGGCTGCTGTACAATTTCGGTTCCAGTTCGGTTTTTCGGTAAACCGGGTAAAAAACGAATTTCCCTTGGTAAATTCGGTTCCCGAAACCTGAAACGAACAGGAACCGAAATATTCGGTTTTTGGTACTTTTCGATTCGGTTCGCGGTTTTTTCCTGTTCGGTTTCGGTTTTGTAATTTGTGCCCAGGGCGTCAGTACTACAACTCTCTACCACCTCCGCAGCCCTTCTCGGAATTGCTAGCGGCTATCGTGCCTAGGAAGATCGACTAGATTGGCCCCGGTGGCCACGTCGGTGCCCCTGCTTTGGCACCATCAGGATCATCGCGCTTGATTTTTTTCGAGATTTGAGTTGTTGTAAATACTATTGTAGCATTAAAAGGCGTGGTTGCATCGAAATTTACTTGCGCGGATAGAAGGAAAAGGGTTGTCATGATCCGGAAATAGGGCCCGGGAGGGACGGCCCGACGGGCCCGAGAGGCCCGCGCCGCCCCCCCTCGCGGCTCAAGCCCTCGCCGCCCCGTCCCCTCCCTTTCGCGGATTCTTCGGCAACTAACCCGGAGATAAAGAAGGAAATATCTAGGATTATCTTTAGGCGTTTTGGTGTGCAAGGGGCTATCTCATCTATAAGGGAGACCCTTATTAGGAAATAAATAAAATAGGAATTGCTTGTAAAAGGTATTCCAATCTATAAGGAAACCTTTAGAGAGATTGCTTGAGATACAAGTCCTAATAGCCGGGCTATATAAGTAAGGGGTCATGTAATCTTTCGGGGTAACAAGCAAATAAAGAATTTTTATCCCAACTCTCACTGCCTCCCTCTCCCCGCGCGCCCACCCCCCGCCCCCGCCGCCCGTGCCGTGCGCATCCACCCTCGGGCAGCGTCGCACCGCGCCCCGTCGCCCGGCCAGCGGCTGCCGCCGAGCACCGCCACCTCCGTTTGCATCATCCCCTCCCCAATCTTTCCCAATTCACGTGTCAATTCCGGCCCAATCTAGCTGGAATCTGCCACCGGTATCCGGAGACCACTACGATC
Organism: Hyparrhenia diplandra; assembly: GCA_015847255.1. Classification (NCBI taxonomy): domain Eukaryota; kingdom Viridiplantae; phylum Streptophyta; class Magnoliopsida; order Poales; family Poaceae; genus Hyparrhenia; species Hyparrhenia diplandra. The sequence continues at coordinate 22,921 of JADLZK010012468.1, read as the reverse complement.
CACCCACCACCATGGACACCGAATCCAAGACGGCTGGCGAAGAACTTAACGAACGAGGTCGTCGGGATCCACAGCCCGGGATAGACCAGCTCGATAACAGGATCACCATCTTCACCGGCAAAGATCCTGCCGAGCTCAAACGCCGCCAACAACCGTGAAGTCAAGACCGAGATGCGGGCAATGTTCGGGGCGCCGCCAAAGACTTCATCAAGAGGAAGACCCGGCGACAAGCGGATCCAGGACAATCGTCACCGCGGGTGATCTGAATAATTTGATGAAGTGCTACACGAAACCACAAACCATGCCGGCCCGGGCTCATCCTCGCCAGGGCGCATGTGCCGCCCCCATTCCACCTCCGGCGGACACCTTTCTAGGCCTCGCTCCCGCTGCACAAGCTGTCCTTCCCCACCTATGATGGTAAAGAAGATCCCCTCCATGGATCAACCGCTGCAAGCAATTCTTCGAGGGGGCAAGGTACGCCGACCCACGAGCAAGTCTGGTGCGCCTCTTATCATCTCCGGGAGGGAGGGGCACAGCAATGGTACATGAGGCTGTCCCAGCCGAAACCAGTGGCAGATTAGACAAGCTTCGCCCAATACGTCAACGAGCGCTTTGGCCTAGCTGAACGACACAATCCGCTGGGTAAGTTAGCATCAATCGGGGAAGACGGGCACCGTCGACGAGTACACGGGAGCAGTTCCTAGCACACGTGGCACGAGCGGGCCACCTCGGCGACAAGCGGCAGTGAACATCTACACAGCAGGCTTGGGCGAACCGCTCAAAACGGACGTCGAGATGCAAGATCCCAAGGACATGGAGGCAGCCATGTCTCTCGCCAGGGCGTACGAGCGACGTCTCGCCATCCTCTACAACACCGGCAAGCCAGCACAGACAAAGGGCAGGGCCCCTGCGCCCCTGCCTCTGCTGGCCGCCCCCCAGACGCCCCCTCGTCAGCAGCACCAACTAGGTCGTTCAAATGGCTGACACCAGAAGAGATGACAGAACGACGCAAGGCTGGCCTCTGCTTCAACTGTGACGAGCCGTTCTCACGGGGTCACAAGTGCAAGCATCTCTTCGACATCACGATCTTCAACGACTACACCGATGACGTGTTAAACGCCCCACTAGCGGACGTGAAAGAGGAGCCAGCTGATCTGAAGGTCCTTACTGGGGACCCCGACTCCCCGGTACGTGGTGCTCATTTTCTCTACCTTGTCGGTATGATCTCAGGAACGGGCGTCAACATCATCGTCGACTCGGGAGCAACGCACAACTACATCGACCCTCGCGTGGTGACAACGGTAGGCCTCCGGACTCGGCCCGGTGCGTGTCGCTGATCACCAGCGGCACGGCGCCCGCGTCTACATGCCGCGCCGCCACCTTCGGCGTACCACTACGCCTCGACGCCAACACCTTCGACATCGACACCTACGTCATGCCACTGGGCGAGGACGTCGACGTCATCCTTGGCATGCCTTGGTTGGCAAGCCTGGGACGCGTGACGTGGGACTTCGCGACCCACGAGCTGCAGTACTACCGTGAGGGTCGCCCGACCACGTTCACCTCAGCTCCACCACCTCGGCATAGGGCGCCCCACCCCGCCTCCTCGGTCGGGCATCTTCGCTGGCATCCGTACACCTGCGACTCGGCTTGGGAAAGCGTTCGAGGCATGCGGCGCCTTGGACCTCACGACACTTCCGGCGGGTCTTCGTCCAGCTACGCCCCGGACTACATTGGAGGATCGGCACCTACGCCGCATCGCCCTCGGCGTCACCACGGGCGACACTTGCTCCGGCCTGGACACTCGAAGGCCTCCTCCTCTTCGACGGCCGCTTCTACCTTCCGGCCTCCTCTCCACTCTTGCCGGACTTACGGAGGCCTTGATTCGGGCGGAGTTCGCGGGGGCGAACTTCCTCGCCTTTGGGAGCCTACGGCGGAGCCAACTTCAGTTACACCGACCGCCATCCTCTTGGGCGGCATATGGCCGGGCGCCACCACGTCGGCCCGGCCAGGTCGTCTTCCTCGGCGGCATGGACCACCTCTTCCTCACAATCGACAACGTCCACATCGGCTATGATTCGAGAGGGGCCGCTCACCGGCTCTCGCCTTCCCTGTTCGACGTCATTATGATTTATTCAAGCTATTCACATTAGTAAGCCACATCATTTGCTAACATATATTTAGTTGTCTATTTCATAATGCAAAAAATCATCCACTAACATGTATTATGATATTTATTCAATCATATTAGTAAATATAAGTCGTATAATTTCACCGGTAATTCCCTTTGATAACGTCGCGGGGTTTCTCCTAGTTGCGATGTATCTAGGCACAACATATCTAGGTGTATAACAAAACCTATATACATCTTAAAAAGCTAAAATATTATAATTTGGAATGGAGGAGTATCCCTATAATTTACTTCCTTAGTCCTAAAATATAAGGAATCTAAGTTTCTTCTAAGTCAAACTACACAAATTTTGACCATTTTTTTTTAAAAGTATTAATATCTATTGCATGAAAGATGTAAATTATATAAATATATTTCATAACTTCCAATAATATTAATTTTATGTCATAACATTTCTATAACTTCGGCCATCGTTTGACTTAGATTAAAATTGGTCCCCTTGTAATTTTGGACGGAGAGAGAGCAGAAAGGAGAGTGTTTCAGTAGTTATAATACCAGAAGCCATAGCTAATTTTTTTTTTTTTTGAGAAACAGCCATAGCTTTTTTTTTTTTTTTTTTTTTTTTGAGATCAAAGAAACAGCCATAGCTAATTTCTATGCCTCTTAAATCATGTAGACACTAGATGGACTCCTCCAGCGTTGCCCCACGGGTATGAAGAGATTAGACTAAGAAAGTTAAGTAAAATTGAATAGCAATTTCAGATCACATGAACCCATTTGTTCATCAGGTGCCAAAGATAGGAGGAACAAAACGTAGAGGATTAAATATAGATATATGAAAGATGATGTTATGCATCGGTGCGGATAAAACATAAACTTACTCATTGGAATGAAACGATCAATACCATATACATAAAAATCTGAAGTAGTAAGGGGCACCGCGAATAAAATATTAAAACTCCATACTAATGAAATCCATTAACCTTTTTTTTTCTTCAGAAAGTAATACCCTTGAGTGGTGACCTGCAGGCTGCAGGTCAGGAGCAGGCATCTATCAGAGAGCGTGTGCGCTAGTTCTGGTGATTAGATATACACGAAGCTGTTCATTTCTCAACGTAAATACTGCATCCAACCTGGTTCAGCTGCGGGATTCGGTTCTTTGCTTCTTGAGTCATCGTCATATCCTCCCGACCGCTGCTGCCAGCGCCATGCCTTTGCTCCTACTGCCGCTGCTCCTCCGGTCCTCGGATCCATATGCACCTCCGCATGCGTCGCCACCAGTTGTTTAGATATATAGCCTAGGAAGACTAATGGTCATATCTGTTTCAACCTACTCGCACAAATACAAAAAGACTCTTGATGTCCGGGAGTGAGTTGGTGGCGCTATTTTTAGCACTACGATCAGTTACCAAATGGAAGGTCAAAAGGATGGTGACGAGGATTACTTGATAGAGTTAAGTGGATCACGACAGCCTCTTGATGTTCCAGAATTAAATCGACCACCATGGATGCATGCATCGCAGAAGGGCGGCTGGAAGCGCTGGCGTACAATGGATGGAGGTGGGATTCGTTTGATAACTGAAAAATCGCTGACGTGGCGCAAGGAGGATCGCGAGAAATTGGATTGGGGTTTGTCTATATAGAAGTTTTTTAGATTGCATATAGAAATCATTGGGCTAGACTAGAAGTGCCCTTATCAACGATACAGAACAAAGAAGCTGGGCCGGGCCCCGGGCTGGAATTTTCGTTGTGTGGACTCGGGGGGTGTTTAGTTGGTGAAATATTTTTGGGTTGGTTTCTACTGAAGACTTTTCGTTTGTATTTGATAATTAGTGTCCAACTATGGACTAACTAGGCTAAAAAGATTAGTCTCGCACTTTTCAGCCAAACTGTGTAATTAGTTTTTTTATTTACCTACATTTAATCTCCAAAATACGATAAGAGATTTGATGTGACGAGGGAACGTAGCGTTTTTTTTGGGTTTAGGGTTTAGGGTTTAGCACTTTTTGGATTCCTGTAGTAGGAACTAAACACCCCCTCGGTTTTTTGAAAGCTGATCTACTGGGCTAATTTTCTTCATTTCTGGCTTCAGCTTGCAAGCGGCGAACGGAGGCCACAGGGAAAAGCGCAGAGAATGAGGGGGATCCTCCTCGGACGCCGCCGGCAGCCCCGCCGCTGCCCCTCTTTCCCGCCGCCAAGCGCTCCTCGGCGCCCGCGAGTCTCCTTTTCGCCCGCCTCTGCCGCTTCCTCCCGGCCAGCCGTATCCTCCGGCTCGTCCTCCTCCTCGCACTCCTCTCTCCCTCGTCCCGCCGGCCTTCTTCCATCTCCGTCTCCGCCGCTTCCACCGGGTGCGTGCGCCCCGCCCCCATCCACCTAGATTCGAGATCTTCCATAAGAGGGCCTTTTATGCTCCCAGATTTCACTTAGTTGATCTAAGGGTTGATGTAATCGGTTTCTTCTGTGACACGTTTGTTGAACCTTTTTGGTTGTTGGGTTCCAGATGCGCGAGAAGAAGTGCGGGTGGACCGTGAGCCCACCCATGGTGTGCGCGCACGGCGGCGACTCCACCAACGCCTTCCCCAACTCGGTCGGTGTGGGAGATCGATACGGTCTCAGTAAATTCGAAATTGTTCTCCCTCTCCATTCTGTTCGGGATGAGGTAAATGTGTTGATGAGTTTTGGGGATCTCATGGTTCAGATGGATGCATTTCGGATGGCTCTGGATGCACGGGTCGACTGTGTGGAGGTGGATGTTTCAAGGTCCTCTGACGGTGTGCTGTTTGCTCTGCATGACAGGTGATTGAATTGAACTGCCACTTTGCTGGTGTAGTGGTGTATCACAAACATGTAGCTTCTGTAGAACGTGAACAGGCATCTAATTGGAAATCATCTGACCAATTTCCTAAAATAAATATCGAGCATGTGACTCTTTTTACTCACTGCAACTGCTATTTAGCTGATGATTAGTTGGATCGCACAACTATTTTTCGCGATACCCATTTACATAGTTTGGCCATGTACTGAAATGCTGTCATTTTTCGATTGACTTGGCAAATTATTAAGTTTGGTTTATAATTATGAGGACACAGTTTTGTAGGCCAATTACTGTCGTCAATACTGGTTTGCTTCATGAATGATGCACACTTCAGTTTTTGTAAGGGGCTGCAGGAAGCATGTCATTACAGTCTTATTTAGTGTTCTTAGTTCTTACTACCTATAAAAACCTTGGAGTGCATGGCTATGAGATGGTTTGGAATCATCTTTGTGGAATGTGTGGATTTTAAAAATATTTTAGCTTGAGTAACTTTAATGATTTAGTATGTTCAAGACATCCATTAGCACCAACCAGCAAAATGTTACTGAAAATGCGATCAAATTTGTGACAGCAGATTTCTTAGGACAAATCAGCTAGTGCTACCTTTTCTTTCAAACAGACATACCTGGACCTAATTCACAATTGACACAGGCAGGGATCTACAGAAGATGTCTGGTAATTCTACAGCAAAAGTTGGCCACTGGACCACAGATGAGGTGATTCATTTAGAGTTTCAATCTCGTTATCACTTGCTAAAATTACTGCCTTTGGGCCGTTCTCTTCCTTTCTGTAACTCCTTTTCTCTTCATTCTTTGTTTAATAAGATAAGATGCACAGTAGGGGCCTTGCCTACTGTATTTTCCCTTAAAAAACTGTAATTGAATAATCAGAGTTGGTGCACATGGTTCGAGATATCAGCAGTTGTTTTGTTGCTGTTATAGCTTCCTGTGTCATCTCATGATCATTTACTGATTCTGGAGCTGTGATGCTAATGCATTGTTCTTTTAGTTTTTGTAGATAAAAGCACTAAGTACAAGGTTTCAGTTGTCAAAAAAGAGTCGAAAACGAGGAAGTTCCCAAGGCAGAAGATGTTTTGGCGGTAAGCATTATGCCAACCAATTTAAGCTGTAGGAAATTTGATAGTTCTGATGGGACAGTCTGTAATCACTTAAGCTTTAACTGACTTGTGTGTAACAGTGAAAGCTTTGCCATAAACATGTTATGCTTTTTTCCCTCTTGTAGATGATATCACAATCAGTCAGGCAGGTCATTCTTGATGTGAAAGTTGGACCCCCTTCATTTGAGAAAGGTTTAGCCGAGGATGTATTGTCTCTTGTAAGTTCTGTGTATCTCCTCTCTCGTTTTGTCTAATGAGTAATGACATGCTTCAAATAGAATTTGTTCCTTTGTTTACCGTTCTTGTACCTCTTGGCATTTCACATGTACCTACCAAACCTGTATCATATCATCAAATTTCTAGATCTTAATTGAAATTACTATGTGCTATGTACAGATCATTCACCATAATAAAGTGTGTAAATGCTCTGACTGTAGCTAGTAAAATTGTTAATTATTTAATTTTACTTGATCACGTTTTGCTTCAGATAATGCATCCATAGCAAAGCTTCCTGTGGTCCCATCCAGTAGATATATCTAGCTAAACTCCTCTAATTTTGTGTTTATTTCTCTCTTTTTTCTGTGAGTTCTCATATATCTTTATCTGAAAACTGGAATGTTGCATTTTTTTTTTTGTAGCAATATTGTTTTTGAAAACTTATCGTAATTTAATGTCAATTTTTGTTCTTTGCAGCTCAGGAGAACAAATTGCAAGAATTGTCTTGTCTGGGCAAAAAGTGATGACATAGGAAGAGATATAATTAAGTTGTCTAAAGATGTTATTGTACATTGTTCTCTCTTTTTCATTTCTTTTATTTGAACGATCCATCTGTTATCTATGCCTACAACTACTTCTACTGCACAATTTAACAGGCGCCTCATCTGTTATAGGTTGGTTATATTGTTATGGTGGATAAATCTACAAATAGAAGAACTGAGTTAGTGAGGATTGATGGGGCTAAAGTTGCTGGCATATATCATCCTTTGATCCATGAGAAGGTCATGAAGGTCATGCGCAGGTACCTGTCCGTGATAACCTATATTAGAGCTCCTTTTGTTATCTCCTGTTTGCAATTTGCACTTCATGTGAGCTGAAAATTGCTGAATCTGGAAACAGACATGATAGGAGAGTTTTTGCATGGATTGTTGACGATAGCAGCTCCATGAAGAAGATGCTGTATGAGCATGTTGATGCCATTGTGACCAGCAACCCTTCTCTCCTGCAGCAGCTTATGCACGAGACAAGAACTGAGTGCATGGAAGATGGTTTTGCCTTACCATAGGAATTTCTAGCTGTCAGAACAAAAAGGTTTTGCCTTACAATTAGTCTATTGTGTTTGAGGACTTCATATATTAGATGATAATTAGTTTAGTTTTTGGCACATCCCACACTTTGGTCATATAATTGAAAAACTGTATGTAAGAAAATATGGTTAGCTTCTCATGAAATATGTTGTTTCCTTTTACAGCTTGATAGATCATGTCATTGAGATGATTGTGACAATAATATCATAGATTAACGGAATCATGCATTAACCATTGATATTCAAGGTTGTTTCTCACCTTTTGACAATAATGCCACAATCCATTCCATGAAATTGTCCTCTTTTGTTTGATACACAAGTTAATATCCCCAAGGAAGAAATGGTTGATTAATATCTCTTGGAAATAATGGTTGATATATTCTCTGTCTTAGCCATTGTTTTGAAACATGTATCTTATTGGTGTAATGCCCAGACCGTTAGAAGCTTACAGTAGTTTTGTTGTTGGCCCATATGGCATGGCACAAGAGGAGTTGCAGTTGTGGGTTTAGTACCATCTTAAAAGTTTAGAAGGATGAAAGCCAACTTATAATCCTTATGGTTCCAAATCCAAATTACCCGAAGCAAGGATAAGACAGATTGATCTTTGACAACATACCTTGCAATATGGATTTTTTTTTTTTTTTTTTTTTTTTTAGAGAAGTGCATTAGAAGTATGAAGGCGCGTCTAGGCCGCCTCGAAAGGTGTCCATGTATCCTTCGTCCTTTTCGTGCGTTAGATAGAAATTCCACGATCCAGATGAGGTTGTCCCTTCCTACATGCATGCAAGCAGATGTAAGTGAGTGGACATATACTACAAAATTTCAGGTTGTCCTCTTCCTGCATGCAAGCGGTGAGTGGACATATACCTGCAAACAAGTGGATGTACACATGTAGTTTGGCCTTCACATGTCACCATGCATGCAATGTAGAACATCTGAAAGGACACATGCATGCATGCAAAGGACGGTATGCATGCACTTGTCCTCTTCCTACGTGCATGCACTTGTCCTCTTCCCGCGCATCCATGCATCTCTCTGCCCCATGCATGCGGGGACAAGGACAAGTGCATGCATGCTCTGCGGGAAAGAGGACAAGTGCATGCATACTCTTCTCCCTTTGCATGCATGCGACACAACGAAAAATTATGGTGATCCTTCGCATGCGAGATGCAACAACAGTATAAAAAAACATGATTGTCCTTCACATTCAGAAAAGTAAATTTATGGTTGTCGTTCTCATGCAAAAAGTAGATTTACATTTACATGCAATCTCTTTTTACATGGAATGCGGTGAGCTGGACAAGCTACAGAGAGGTCCTTGTTATCAGTGCATAGCGAACACCCCACATTTCGAGCAACATGCATGGGCATCTGTGCTCCCGCATAACGAGGTCCTTGTTATCAGTGCATGGAGAACACCTCGCATTTCGAGGAACATGCATGAGCATCTGTGCGCTCCCCGACAACGAAAGGGGTGCATGAACACGTTGTTTAGGTTGGGCCCGTTCCCATTAATTGGCTCCTTGCACGAAGGTTCTAGAGGCACCTCATTCATGCCTGGAGCCTGCCTATATAAGCATGTGGTGTGCCACCCGTTTCTTCATCGCCCTTCTTCTAATGCCCTCCTCCTGTTGCTTGTAGGTGGCCTTGTTGTGGCTCATATAGTTCATCCCTACGGTTGTTTATGTCGTTGCTCCTCTTATTTGTTACACTTAAACCACTGCCACCAACATTGTTGTGGGATTTCTCAGGCGTGGCTAATGCCTTAACAAGAAGTTCCTGCATAGGGACGTAGGTGGGACATCCATTGCTCCATCGCCGTTCTTTTAAGTGCTTGTTTGCATGTGTAGTTCCTCCAATATAGATCCTTATGTGGCTATGTTCATCTTCCCTGGTGAATTAAGGCCTATGTATAGGCGGTTTGCTTATATATTTTTTTTTTTATACGAAACTATTCTTGGCAAGAGATCAAGGTCTACATGCAACGAACTATATATTTAAAAAATAACAGGGCAAGGTAGCTTCTTCGTTCTTCTATAATTTTATTGTTGGGCTCCCATCAGTTGGGTGACAAAGTATTTTCAACTTGATGTGACAAGTAAGCCTACGCCTGTGGACTCACCATCAACAAGCTATCGCTACACAGCTTCATCCAATAAATCTGTTGCTATTCTATGTGCCACATGTTGCTGTCACAATGAGTGTTCCGGTTTTACATTTGTCAAGTAGCGAGTAATGCACCATTGTGCTATATCCTTGGCATATGATTCCTTACTTGTGTTGGCCTTTAGAGGTCCCTGGCTGTTGTATCCATGAGTCCATTTTGGCAGCTTAGTAGATAAGGATCATTTGTAATGTCCCTGCCATGGCGCAGCACAGTTAGCCACGGTCCACGTCTTGGCGGGCATGGCTAGAGCTGGCGAGTTGGCACTCTGCGCACAACGGCAACTGGGCCGGACAAGGACCCTAAAGAGTACTCCTACGTACGAGTAGTCATGATACACAAGCACAGGGGAGTGATTGCAGACATTGCAAAGCGCTGTGATATGTCACAGCAGCAGGCGTTGGCAGCGACAGCTAGCAGGCCCCGCTTCCATAGATTATGCATAATTAAAGGCAAGATAACCACAACAATACGTGCCACAGTGCGAGGGTGCACAGTGACAGGAAGTGTTGCAAGGAAAACGACGCCGAGCAAAGCAGGCAGCAGCGAGCAGACATGCATACTGCTCCGTCCCTTTTTGTCTGTCTCTAGAGAAGCGTGTTTGTTAGGGAAACACCGGTTCTCTGGACACAAACATTTAGGGACAGAGGGAAGACTCACGAGCACCACGGCTACCATCTTTGACCGGCAGCGATGACAGGCTGACATCCGCTAATTGCATCGACATACGAGCCACTAGCTAGCATCCCTGCTCACTCTCGTTTCAACACAAGCAAAACGTGTGCGTGTGTATATACACATACATACACATAAAAGCTGCTTAATCTTTCATGAAATATTAAATTCATTTAATCACTTGAGTTATCGATTCATAAAACGAGAAACATTTTGATACACTTTACCACATACAATACACAAACATTTCTCGCTTCCGCTTTGCCGGCCCTCGCTTTCGCGTTCGCTACCCTTTCTGCAGGGGATTGGATCTAGCCCTAAGAGGAATGTTCGGTATAAATAAGCCACTTCTTTGTCTACCACCTGCAGACGTAAAGTTATCAAACTTGGGTATGCTCTTTATGACCTTTGTCTGTCAGCTAGAGTGGCTTAGTAGTGTGTTGGCACCAACTTAGGTCCCCTGTTTGTTTTCACTTCACGTGTATTTTTGTCTCAGTTAAATTAAAGTGTTTCGTCTGATTTCGCACATCCAGTGCCGTGTACAATACGTGAATATCTATGTGATGTGTACACTCCCAATTTGACTCCTACTCCCTCGGTCCCAAATTAAACGTAGTTTTGGGTGTTCGTCTTACCAAGTTTGACTCGATTTGTAGAAAATACGTCTAAGATTTAAATCCCTAAATAAATTTGTTAAAAAACTAGATCAAAATATTTTTCCAATGATACTAATTATGTAATATAAATATTAATTCTATTTTAATATATAATTGCCGGCAATTTTTTTCTTGGGAAGCAAGAGCTACGTTTATTCCGGGACGGAGGGAGTACGTGGTAATAAGTTTTGTGTGATTTTTGGCTCGATCATGTGAAGATTGTAGCGTTGTGATGCATGCACTCCCAACCTGGCTCCTATGTGGCAGTAAGTCTGATTTGGTTCGCACGAGAACAAGTCTAGTTGCAGCCAAAAAAATGCAAAACACTAAATTGAAATGCCGCCATGAAGATGGTGGAAAGCAGGATGATAGGATAAAAGGGCGTAGACGCTGACCTCGTTGCTTCCCTACTTCTCCCGTTCAGCAGTCTGCATGAACCAATAGCCCAACATTGGATACAAGTTGGGTTCCTAGCATAAGTATATTGCTGTCAGCCTACCAAAATGTGCGGCAGAAGATTGATTGATTAGAGGAATCAAGAGGATGCACTGACCATATGTCATTATAACTTTAGATTGGAAGAATCAACATCATGAGGGCGCGCCCGCTGGAGATTTCCGCGCCAACTCCGCGGGCGTGGAAGAAGAGCAGGGGATGCAGGAGGGGGTGGGCGCGGCAGAGGTTGGGGAATACGGCGTTGCCGGAGCCCCGCCGCCGCGTGGGATTTGCGGGCGCGGGCACTCCGTCGCGTGCGTGGGGAGCACCGCCTGTGCGGTCCTGCGGCCTCGTGCGAGCCCGGCCCTCGACCCGCCATCGGATTCCCCGAGGACGCGTGGCGACCTCGCAAGGAGCCCCGAGGTCGGAGGAGAGAGGCACGAGCTCTGCCCCGGCCCGGCGAGATGCGGAAGCGAGCTCTCCCGCTCGCCACAGGCTTCATGTAGGCGACCTCCTCCCAAAGCCGCCGCGAGCTGGGTGGGCGAGCTCCCGCGGCCCGGCCGCCGCGGCTGCACACGAGCGACCTCCTCCGGGCGCTGAGTCTAGTGCTTGGGCGAGCAAGCATCCTGCTCCTCGATTTGGGCTGGACCAACAGTATTGACGAGAACGACGATGTCAAGGAGAGAGAAGATGACAAGCACGTGAGAGAGGAAAAGGATGCGGACGATTCATAGTTGATCCATCTTAGTTAAATTGTTATTCATAGTTCTAAGAAAAAGAGAAATAGTAGTTTGGGAAAACATAAAAATTAAATTGGAACAAATAATAATATTATTATATTATTATCCATCTACGTGAAGCATGTTGCCACACACTTGGAACAAATAATAATAATATTTTACTTGTCAAAGAACATATTGATAAAATTGATTTCGATTAACAAGCATGTTGAAGCCAGACAATGGTATACACAAAATGCATTTGTAGTTGATCTTAAAAACTACAAAAGCATTAAATAGCTTACTGATAGATCGCTTGTTTTGCGTAGGGTTGTATAAGTTGTCTTTATACACTGTCTCAGATGCTAAATTTGCGGTTTTGCAGATGACATGTCGCCTATGGGTTTTACATGCCCTAAAGCTAACTTCAGAGGGAAAAAAAAAAGTGCATCCATTACATGGTGGCACATCCAGATATAGATATGAAAATACGTGGGGTTGCAAGCAAGCCCAAGACGAGTCCAGACCAATTAAACATTCTCATCATTAGGGCCTCTTTCCTTTCCAAATTCCTTCACCAGTGCAGCAATAAAATCAGAAGGTGTTATTCTCAGAACTGATTGGGACCTTACTGATGCTACCAAACTAGCAGTAAGGTCCACCAGGGTTTCTGCGTCACCTATTTGCTCCCTGGGCATGTGAACTGCAGGACAAAAACAACACACGCTTAGTTTTTTTAGTCAGAATTCTGCTAGCAGCATCAGTGATCAGTAAGAACTTGAGAAATACAACACGAGTTCAAAACCGGTAAAAATAGAGTACAGTACTAAAGGGTTTGTTTCAAACCTTTGAGAAATAAATGTCGTTGATACAATTATAATTGAACATTTGACCATCATTTAAAAAACATTCGTCCATGGAAGAAATTCATATATGTTATCCAATATGTTTAGTTTGTATTGGGATCAAGATGGTTGGTCTGCACATAAAGTAGTGCATGTCAAAACTTAATTTACCATAGTAACTACCCTGTGCAGAAAAGGGTGTACGGAATGGTAGGCCCACGTTTGCACGAATTTACTAAAGAGGCACACTTTTGCTAGGAGGCCTCCTCTAGGATGTACGTAACTATTTAACCTATGAGTTATAGGTCCACCTTTTCACACTCCATTCAACAGGTACCGCTCTGATGGGACATGTGCTTCCTCTCCCCGACCAAGGACACAAGGTAGCGTGCCTAATTAAGCAACCAATTGCTTGCCACACTAGAAAAGTGAAAGATCCAATTCAGTTGCTTTGCTGCACTAGAAAAGTGAAAGATTCAATTCAGCGGTAGTGTACATGTTTTGTCATCGTGTGGGATGACTGCACGCACGCATGCAAGAGCCCTGTAGTTTTCATGTTATGTCACAATTGCTTGCCGCACTAGAAAAGAGAAAGATCCAATTCAATGGTAGTGTTCATGTTTAGTCATCATGTGGATGGTTGCATGTAGCTCTGTGCACGCATGCATGCAACAGCCTGGTAGTGTTCATGTTTTGTCATCGTATGGATGACTGCATGTAGCCCTGTCTTGGCGCACGCATGCAAGAGCCTTGTCATGCATAGTACACTTGCGAGATAGGTTCCTGGTATAGGTAGCAAAAAGCCATCACCCATCCAAGTGTCAGGCGGTGCTCCACGAGACCATCCATTGTCAAAACATCTATGATATTCTTAGCAACTTTATTACCTCCTTTTGGTCCTGTTTTTCGACCTTAGCATGTGCGGCTGAAATTCTTATGTACACCAAATACTATAATCACAGTCTGGTTGTCGTTACTAATAGTAAAAAGTGGACATGAATCCATAATTATATTTGCTTTTCTTTTAGGTCTAAAAGCTATACTGCCTATTTGCGATATTTAAGCGGCACCCTCTATCACCTTCGCCTCCACCTAGCACCATTGCTCTTCCCTCCCTCAGGTTTCTTGCACGCAGCGTGTGATAACTATGCCCACAACAAAGCGCGGCAGCCAGCACCATGGCATCAGCAGGGAGGCGGCGTTCCCAGGTGTGCCGCGGTGGCCGTCCCGGCTACGGTGCCCACAATGTCCACTCATCGCCGCCAACACAAGGCCCCACAGCCGACAGCGCGTCGAGCGGGCGGCCGGGGTGGGTGGGCTACGGAGATCCGCATCCCACGCACCCGTTTAAGGCTGTGGATTGGCATGTTTCAGCATGCCCTTGAGGCGGCACTGGCCTATGATTGCGCCATGTTCTGCTTCTACGGCGAGCACCTCCCAAACCAACGCAGAAGTTCAACTTCCCGGCCGCCGTCGGCGTCCCAGCCATCCCTGAGCACCTCCGCATCCATCTCACCATAGGCACCATCAAGGCGTCGCTGCAGACTACGGGCGATGGTGTGCTACCTTCCTTACACCGCTCGTGTGTCATGCAGTAACAACGCCACTGTCAGCACCACCTCCCATGGTGGCCGTGCTGGGTAAACACGGTGCTGGTATTGCCAACAGTGTTGAGGCAGCGGCTCTAGCTGATGCCCACCATGGGAACAACTAAAAGTATGTTTGTTTTAGCTTCCTATAGGCCATGAAAGATTATTTTGAGAGGGAGCACCCCTTGGATTTGTAGTTTCCTTATTGATAATAAAGAGTTGTTCCTATGTTACAGCCAGTGTCCACTCTTGAGTTAGGTGCGAGGGTTCCATGTCGAATCCATCTACTTGCTTTTTCGTTATAACCGAATTAACTGAGTCTATCTAGCTAAACAGACGCTCACAAAATAAAACAAGTAAAAAAAGGAGGAAGAAAGAAAGGAACACATCTGTACCTCATCCGATGGCTAGGGAAGGAGGTGGAGGTCGAGTTCCTCGTGGCCTCGTGGGGAGCTGTCTCACTAGGTGGCCACTACGACCGCGCCCTCTGTCCTCAGCTCCACCCTCCGCGCCCTCGCGGCCTTCCCCGAGCAGCGGCGGGTAGGGTTAGGCCATTATAGGGCTACGACGCCGTACCCCTGCAGTTGGGCGCCGTGGGAAAGCCGGGCGACACCTAAGGAGCAGAGGTGTGGGCGTCAATGGGGCCGGCGAGGGGAGGGAAACCGTCACGGATCCAAGAGCGCCAGGCAGACGGCGGATTCGTGCGGCGCCAGCCGGTGGTCGGGAACAATGGGAAGGGAACTTCGTGCTTTTTTGGATGATTGATGATTGAGGCGAAGGGAACTTCGTGCGCCACTCAATTGGGCTGGGCTGGGTGCTATATTTTTAAGGCAAGCATATGGTGACATATGCATCCGAGGCTGTTGCTCTAAAAAAAATATGCATCCGAGCCTTTACCTCTTTTGTGTTCGTCAATATTTGTCGTCCCAAACAATTATGCAGGTCTTCCTCTAAAAAAAACAATTATGCAGTTCCGTATCACTATTTATTTGGTTACTGGGTAGAAAAATAAAAAATTGGACTATCTTCTCAGAAAACCAGTGGCAGATCACTTAAAAAACAATCATAGCGAACCCTCCCTTAAACGATCTACTTTTCATGGTAGTAGATTAGATATCCATGAAGATGCACGGGTCGGCTTAGCCATCGATTTTATTATAAGTTGCATGTATTATATTCCTAGATATACATCAAAAAAAAGAAGTATAGTAGACATTCCATATATTGGGAATCAAGAAAATTATTAGAGCATTGGCGTAATAATTGAACACGGAAAAAAGATACATGTCAAAAGAAATGAGAGTCTTGCAAGCGAGCTTTATTCGAAGCCAAACCCGACAAGAATCGGGAAACCAGTTTTACAAAGGGAAGTTTTAACGACATCAAAGAGAAGAAGTCCTTATTACACTAATTTCACTTTCACCTCTCGCCCCTCGATTCACACCGTGGATAGAAGACCGTGGACAGATCGACCCAACCAAGGGAACCCCCGTCACCCTTGCCTCCTGGACCTACATGCCATTAGCGTAACACTAGAGGTGTTACAACCAAACCCCTTAAAAGAATCTCGCCCGAGATTCGGAGCAAGGACTAGAAGGGAACAAACGCGATTACATTGCACGGATATGAAAGTACACACAAAAAGATAACACAAGTTTGGAAACTAAAACACGCTCGGACTTAGAACCGCACAACTACGAGCAAGGAGAAAACAACCAATCGCCTAATCAAATAACCTTTGTTTAAGCGAGGGCAATGGAGGAACAACAGGGAAAATGATTATCCGAACATGGCGTAAGACCAACAGATCCGAAAATGGAGGGTGTGCACTCGATCATTGCGGCGCTAAGATAAAAAGCACCCCAAGAAGAATTACTTCAAAGAACGCCCAGATTGGGTAGCTCGTTTCCAACCGCTTGACCGCGAAGAGAAAAGACTCACGAGATCTACTCCAATCTGGGTATGGAAAATGGGGAGGGCGCTGCATTTGAGATATTATAGCTGGGTGATCGGGTGGGGAGTACAAGACGCTACGAACTAGGGCGGGTGGTGGAGCATCGCGGGCAGGTACGGTGACAGATTGGCCATGGCACCCTTCCGTGCGCAAACCAAGCCGGGAGTGGGAGAGGGCGAGAGGGATGGGTTCGCCAACAAGGAGGAATGCGAGAGGCTGAGCCAAAAAGGTAGCGAAGGGGGTGCAGTGCGGGGATGAGGGCGAGTGTCGAGAGCGACACGAGTGCGGGAAAAAGAGGGCGCACTGGCGTGGGAACGATGAGTGCGACACAACGCCAGAGCCACATGCGAGGGCGGGCACGTGTGGCCCTCGACACGGGCTGACATCCCCCAAAAACGCAGCGACTGTAGCCAATTTACACGACAAAAAAGCCCAAAACTATCGTTTCAACCACTTATCATTTTTCAAAACCCTATTAATTAACTTGGTCGCTTGAAGAGCACTACTCCATAGACCCATTGTGGATTTCCCGTTGAAACTCTAGAGTATTTTTCTTTTTTACCAAGGAGACTATTTTACTATAATAGTGGTACAATGCTATAACTTGACAAAAACATACCGATCAACAACCTCAATACCCGGTAGCGTGCCAAGTACCGGCGATTCGTGGCGGTATTATACGAGGGGACCTTGGTTTTGTCTCCGGCACCATAAGCTATTAACCGGCGACTATTAGCAATTTACACATAGTAAAAGTAGTGGGGTTCGAGACCACATAAGTAGAGAACTTGGTAAAGACAACCGACGACAACCTCCATACCAGGCGTGTGCACCGGCGTCATCCAAAGGACAAGCGTTACATGGGGCCATCCATTTCGTCGTGGCACCATAAGGTACTAACCAACGAATATTACCAATTTACGCATAGAAAAAGCAATGGGGTTAGAGATCCGCGGGAACAGAGGAGGGTATTGCAAGGGAACATTCAGGGTGACAAGGGCGCCTTTCACAACAAGGAACAAGGATTTCAAATCGGCAACAGATTTAATGTAAAGTGTCTTGAGCACGTGATCCCACATAATGTGATGTCGTAATTTATACTCTTGCCGGCTAGAATGTAATCCCACAAATGTCGTTGCACTTTGAATCTAAATGTGCCGGCTACTATGACCCAAATCCATCGAGACACTTCATTCTTGCACATTTCCAAGATTTCCTATACCAAGCATTACATTTGCACGGTGTGGCCCAATAATGGTTGTACCTCATAATAGGGGGCGTAGTTCCTACACATACCTCCCTTTTCGGCTACATACACGCCATCATCGGCGTCGCGGCGGCGTCCCACAACTTTTGCGGGGCGGCCGGCTATCCACTCTTATCAAACCTCACGCCATTCGCACACTCTTTTACGCATTTTTGTCGGCTCCATTTGCTCTACAACCGTACTAGCTCTACAATTATGGCCTCAGTTCGGCTCATGTCGAAGCACCCAAAGAATCCCGATGTGTTCTTCACGCTGGCACCCACATCCGATTCTGTAGTCGACTCCGCCTTGGCCAATCGGCCTTTTGCCTTTAAAAGGCGGGCGGGTCATATCACTTCCCACTCACATAGCCCTACCGCTTTTGAGCAAGTTTCTCACTCATTTCTCCCTTCCAACAAGTATCCACCAAGCATGGCGTAAGACTTGGTTAGTAGCTCTTGCACGAACAGCGAGGGGAGCTTTCCCAAGGTTACGTACCCACCCTACAAAAGCTTGGAGTGAAAAAAAAGCCCCCATGTATCGAGGTCGCGGTATGTAGAGCATGGCACTGAGCGATGCGAGGTCACCATCTACATTGCAAAGAGTGAGGAGTTTCCTAAGGAGACGGAAGCCCGGAGTATGGCGCAACCGGGTTTCGCTTCATCGACACCTACCAAGTTGTTGCCCGCAAGGCCTGCTTGTATCTGTGCCAAACCTATGAAGTGCCCATTGCCCGTACCCCCATGCGGTTCTTCCCACCTCGGGACAAGAATCGCTTGGTATGGGAGGCGCCGCATGGAGGCCTTGCAACATGTCGGGAGGCGCAGGAAGAGGGACCCCGCTGCGGCCGGCCCTGGCGAGCATACTTGCTCGCTCTAGATGAGCGTGTATGATCGGCGGTGCCTTGAGATGAGCAGGTGTCTCCGTCGGGCGAAGAGGCTGAGCTTTTACGTAGGATGCTCGAGGTGCAAATTGTCTTGCGACACATGCCGCCACGCGTCCGCAGAAAGTCGTGGGAGGTGTAGCATCGGAGGACCTAAAGAAGGCCCAAGATGTCGTCATGTCCAGGAGTTGAAGGATGCTTATCTTGTCACAAGGTTCAAGCGTCGGGCACTTGCAATGGAAAGGCGGGAACCCTTGATCTCGGAGGGCTCCTCACCATCACTTCAGAAGGGAAGGAGTGCCCCATACTAGATGGAATCCCGGATGCGGGCATGCAAAAAATCCAAATGACAGTCCCGGAAGTTCCCCCAGCGCCTCCTCAACAAACGCTTTGCGGGTAATTTTGGAGACGTAGTCCCATCATGCGAAGAAACAAGCCCACTCACTTTCGGCCATTGCCGAAGAATGGTGAAGCATAATCTAAGTGGGCACATCACCCCCTTATGGAATGAAGACCATTAAAAGTTGCTCGGCGCATGAGGATATGTATCCAGTATTGTATTGTAACGTTTATATTTTCCACCTATTATGTAATCCCACGTAATGTAATGCTTTGGCTCTAGTGGAGTTAGCTCCTTGAATCCCCATCTTTAGTATTGCCTACTATGTAATCCCAAGTGATGTAATGATTTTGCTCAAGTGGAGTTACCTGCTTGAGCCCCCTCGCTTAGTAGTGTCATGTAGACGTCCTTTAGCTTAAGGGGACTACTTAAACTTTTACTCTTTCCACCTCCAATGTAATCCCACCCAATATTGCGCCTTGAATCTAGATGTGCCAGGTTGCTTAAACTCAAAACTAACAGACACTTTTGTTCACGCATATTTATAAATACTTGTACACCAAGCACATCACCCGCAGCCTTGGCGCAGGCAGCAATAACTAGTATGGATGGTTGGAAAGCTCGTTTCGTGCAGGAAATTGGCCTGACTTGTATCTAGGTCAAACTGAATCTTTGACAGCATACCTTGCAGGTTCTCTGAACATGTATCTAGACAATTTAGCATAATGTTTTTTATAGGTTTCTTTTTTTGAGCTTGCAGGCTCTTACTCTTTGCTGCACACCTTGTGCATCTGTATTGCACTCTTTTTGTCCTTCAATAGAATTAAAAAAATAGGTGGGGATCCCCCCACCGAGCCCAAAAAGTGTAAGCGAGACAAAAAAGAAAAAAAAAAGGATTAAGACGTGTTAGTAGCCTACCCCAATTAGCTTGTGACTAAAAAACAGGCTATGTTGTTGTTTGTTGTTGAGGCGTTGTGTTAGAGATGATATATGAATGTCAAACTTTGTATGAATGTCAAACTTTGTTGTATGTGCCAGTGGGGGGTGTACCAATGATGGTTCTGGGCATCGTTGAGCACGTGATGAGCTGCCGAGGACGTCAGTCATTAAGAGCTGGTGAATGTAACACCACAGCCCGATAAAAGCTTAGCCATGGTTGTGTTGGTCCATGCGGCCCTTGTGACATGAGGAGATTGGGGGGAAGTTTCTGCTCCATGGACGGATCCAAGGGTATTTCCTAGTATTCCCAAAATACCCAACTTTTCTAGGATATACTTTTATGTATATATATGTGTATATACTTATGTATAAATATATGTATTGCAATATTTTTGCACTGTTTTTGTTCGTTGCAGCCCAAAACAATCGAATAAACGGTCCTCGACACAAGGGACAAGACCCCTTGGCTGACCCCTGTCATCTTCGGCTTTGCATGGAGACACGAACACGAGTATATGATTTACGGGCGCCAGGAATCTGAGTGGAAATACCCAAGTTTGAAATTTTGGCTCTGCCAATCTGCTCCCCTCCAACCTCTATATTAAGTGCCATTGCTTTCCAACACTGATGATTCTTCGTGTTGTCTATGGATTCTTCTGCCATGTTTGCCACAATCCAAGGGCATAATACCTTCATGGTCTGCTTCCTCATTGCATTGTACTTATGCCGACTTATGGATGGTGGTTCCTCTACGATTCACAAGTGAAAGGTCTTGTGGCCACGGGAGTGTTTGAATTTCTAGAAAAAAAACTAGGAATTTAAATTCCACTAAAAAAGCATAATGTACTCTATCATGCTGTGCCTTTAAGTTTTTCTAGTGTGCTCTATCTTATGGCCAACCCACTAAGAGTGTAGCAAAACCTATAGCCAATCTTAACAACATGCCTAAAGAGTAATCTAGGAAGGAAAATGTCACATAAGCAAATTATAGGTGGAAACAATAAACACGGTAAGTAAGATGCTAAAGATAGTGAGCTATAGGGCCCTGTACGACGCGCCAATTTAACTAAAACCAGGTGTCAGCTGCTTGACCAATCTGTTTTTAGCCTAAACTAACACATGGGATCCCTAGGAGGGTTCCATCATGCACTTCGTCTTCCAAGACCTTTAAAAGAAGTACATCTCACGAGCCAGTCATCAAGCATTTCACAAACACAATCATCGCTTATCATGAAGAATAACATATTACATCGTTGATCATGAAAGTACACGTAAAAAGATAAAACATATGAGAGTAAATGTAGCTCTCTTTCACTTTTGTAGCTAAGTTTGCTCTCTTTCACTTTTTATACTAACCTTAGAGTAACTGTAGCTCATTTGGGGACGCCTATCCCGGTGTCTTCTACACTTTGACTTCATTGAGATTGATTCAACGGTCATCAAGTCGGAAGTACTTAAAAACTTGTCAAAAATACCATGAGTATAATGACTCAAAGGGCTTGTTCCAACATATATATATTTGGTGATACTTAGATTGATAGGCATTTACAAATCTGCATAAAAACATGGCATATATTCATTAAAAGATGATATGCTCATGAGTCACATTACAATTATTTACCAATTATAGTTACATGTATGAGTAGAAGTTGAGAACATTGCCAAGTGATCAACGTTATATAAGTTAACTCATCATCAACTTCCAATCACTCTCACTATAGTAAGTCTAGAAGAAAACAAAGTAGCAATTCTTCCCGAAGACTTCATGTTTTTTTTGAAAAGATCCTAGAAGAGGTGTACAATAGTACCCATAGGGACACCAAGGATGAACCACCATATCCATGCCCAGATAGCTAGGGTTGCCTCAAGGTTTCGGATCTCTTATTGATGAATGGTTTGAATGGTTACTAGTGTAATAGCATCCATCTACACCACATCACCCCTCACGTCTAATCTACACGATAAGCATGTCACCACTAAGAACTTGGCTTACTTCCCTCATAAATTGGAATGTGGTCTATATGGTTGGTTACTCAAAACTTACCATGGATGGCCCTTAACTACTCCATGAGCTATGTCACTTGAAATTCAACTCTCACAATGATCTTACCCTCAATTGAGTAGAGACTACCAATTGATCATCACTTAACTATCTTAAGTTAAGGTTAGTCCTTACTCATGTTTAGCAAGTTGAGTCAAGTTGAGTTCCCTTGAAAGCTTTATGCGGTTACTTAATCCAATGTTGCTCCTACATGCGCAATAGTGAGTACCAGCTCAAAATCTACTTGTACGAAAACTAGCCACCTAAGCAATTAGAGGCTATGATAAACTTAAGTGACTTGGTCTAACTTACTGAAGAAACATTAAGTAGTTCATCATTTTTAAATGAAATACAAATGCATAATGAACAAAATAATATGTGTCCAAAGTAGGCGTAATAATGGTTATCATGAAATCTTGGTGACCAAGGATGATCATGACTATCCATACACACCCCTCACATATTATATGGACCTATTGAATTAACGCATCGAAAGAGTTGGAGATCAAAAAGTGTGACACTTGTGGTGAATGGGATGGGATAAACCATTGAAAGATTAGGTGTTCATTCATGTTCATTTGGTTATATAGTAGGGTAGTTGAGTCCTAGGGTTAAGGGTTCAACAAGAGAAAATTTATTTTAATTCCATTGATGGTATGTGTGGTGACAACGAATTGCGTGCATCCTATAGCTAGCAGGATTAGGTTTGGGATCTAAGTGATTTTTAGCGAAATGTACTAGTGTGTTGTTGAACGGTCCATGGTGTTGATGAGAACGTTTCCCCAAAATGACCCCTGTATGCAATCTTGCCAGTAGTCATTTTTGTCGTGGTGTTGGACAGGTTGATCCATGGGTTCATGGTTGGTTAGGGGCTGCTCTCAAGTAGTCTTGGAAGTGAATATTTAGATTTAGTAGGGCGATCCATGGTTTTCGCATACTCTTTTATTTGTGAGAATATGTTTGTAGTTTTTACATAATCTAGATTTGTTAATGTTCTCACGAACAACCTGTGATTCTCATGTATGGTCTATGGAAACACTAACCATGGAAACTAAGTGTTGGCTATGAT